>SJYX01019534.1:123739-139320 GCA_006410675.1 Oreotragus oreotragus
GTGACTCTGAGTGAACTCCGGGAGTTGGTGATGGACAGGGAGGCCTGGCGTGCTGCGATTCATGGGGTCGCAGAGTCGGACACAACTGAGCGACCGAACTAAACTGAACTGATACGAAAAACTATCTATTTTTCTCTCTTCTGTATTTTCCTCTCTGTCTCTTCCCTTTACTCTGTGCTTAAAATTCTTACGTATCAAAGAAGTTTATGAAATCTTGTTATCTATTAGTTTTGTAAAGAAGTAAAATATTACTTTAAAATAGACTATGAAAGCATTATAAAATGAAAGTTAAATACAATATTTACTTAATGCAAAGAAAAGCCAAAGCAAGTTCATGTAGCATTGGCCAGTCCTTCTAGGGGTTTACTCTATAGATGATACTGCCCTGGACTCTCCTGTCTTCCACTTTATGTCATCTTTATGAACTTTGTTTTAATTAAAATTAACAAAAGAAAAAATACTGAAAATATGCATACAAGCATATACATTGTAGAAATGACACAATAAAGGTTAGTCTTCAGCACACTAAAATTATGTTATTAGGCTCTTAAATATGACAAAACTTGTGTTATCAACTGGATAAGAAAGGGCACCTGTTTATGGGACCGGTATAAACTATAAGACATCTATTTTTATAAAGAAAAGAAAGAGATTTTCATACATTGACTACTGTAGACTACCACATTTTCCTTTAGATCAATACTTAGTTGAGTATTTTAGTTTCTATGAGAACTCAGGAGAAGGAAGGAGCAGGGCTCAGCAACCTGTATTTTCTGACAACTGATTCTTTTCCTGTCATTTCTTAAACGTCATCATTTGTTTTGTGGTCTGTGCATGCTCTTCTCCTCTCTAAATATCAGCATAGCAGATCACTCGGATACTGACATAATGTTACAAAAATGGTGTTAGGTGAAATATTTTCAAATTATCGTGGCGCATAGTAAGCACTAACTCAGAATAAGGATCTTTTGCCTGTCATGGTCTCCCCTTCTAGTACACCGACCAGAAGCCTGGGATAACTGCCAGGCGGTGCCAGTGGTAAAGAGCCCGCCTGCCAATGCAAGAGACGGGGGCTCAGTCCCGGGGTCCGGAAGATCCCCTGGAGGAGGGCGTGGCAACCCACTCCAGGATTCTTGCCTGGGGAATCCCACGGACAGAGGACAGAGGAGCCTGGCGGGCCCCAGTTCATAGGGTAGCAAAGAGCCGGACAGAACTAAGGTGACCTGGCACACAGGCATACATTAAACCATGGCAAATTAGATTAAACAAAAATATAATAATGCTATACAGAAATTCCTTCTCAATGAAGTTCTTTTCTAGGTTATTTGTAGCTCCCAAATATGGAATTTTTATTTTCACTAGAATTTTATTTGTAGTGTTTATCATTTGTTGTTACCATTGACTTACTGATATAAGCAATAATAACTATAAAAATCTAAGCAAAAGCTTTGTTTGCAGTGTTGGCTTTCAGAGTCAACATTTTCTTCAGAAAAAGTTATAAGTAAACACCTTACTTTGTTTTTTTTCCCTCTAACTGCTAGCAAGAAATTTAACTTGTTTTTGAGATCTGTCAAATCAAAAACACTAAAACTCTGTGCTTTTCTTAATTTTTTTTTTTAAATTTAAAGGTCAGCTTGACTGTTTAAGCCATGTCTTACTGTATATTCCCCAATGAAAAAATAAGTTGAAAATAATATCAAATGACAGCAAAATACACTGATATTTTACAAAAAAAAAAAAAAAAAAACCACAAACACAAACACAAATTCCAAATACTAACAATGATATACTGGAATCAAGGAACATATTTCAATGAAACTCCTATTTATTTACACCTTTTATATTTAACTACAGTCTACTGTCTCTCAAAGTTTTCCAGTGAAGTGAACTGGGCTTAATTTCTAAATCAGCACGGCTAGTATACTTGGTAATTTAATCTTGCTTGTATTTTAAATAATTACGCTTACAGGTTATATCAGCCTTGAATAAATACTAATTATCCAGTACTTTGGCCACCTCATGAGAAGAGTTGACTCATTGGAAAAGACTCTGATGCTGGGAGGGATTGGGGGCAGGAGGAGAAGGGGATGACCGAGGACGCGATGGCTGGATGGCATCACTGACTCAATGGACATGAGTCTGAGTGAACTCCGGGAGATGGTGATGAACAGGGAGACCTGGCGTGCTGTGATTCATGGGGTCGCAAAGAGTCGGACACGACTGAGCGACTGAACTGAACTGAACTGAACTGATACATATTCAAAAGATTTCTATGTCTATTTTAAAACCCATGTAAAACTCAGGCAAACCTTGCAAATTTAAACACATTACTACTATATATGACCCACTAAAAACTTTATAAAAGGCAGCATGAATATTTTACTGAAGGGAAATTTATGTTTGAAAATAGAAGTATACACTACTTTCTCAGTTAACTAATGTCCACTTTCTAGTCATAGATAAAGCTAAGGTATAGAGATAAACTGTCAAAATCGCTAGCATTTTCAGAGAAGTGAGAGTTTTATTGTTGCTCAGTTCCAGGCCACAACTTTAAAGCACAGGAGTCCATGTTTTGGCAAGTATCCACGTGACTGATTTTAAAAGGTCTGGGTGAAAGACAAGTCACCTAGCAAAGTTAGCCAGAAAGATGCAACAACTGATCCCTGAAAGCTTGTCTCTCTTTACCTTTATTACATCCCTAGCCTCGGATTCTCCAATTTCATCTTTCACTGAAGTGTGGCTTCTGATCCTATGACATTTTTTAAAACTAGTGTGCTGTACCTGTACTTTTTTAAATTTAATTTTTATCTTTTTGCTTTGAGATAATTCAGACTTACAAAAAAGTTGCAAGGAAAATACAGAAAAATAAATCTACTTAAAAAATCCTGTGTAAATCTTCACCACTCAGATACCCCAAATTATAATATAATGTATTATATTTAACATGTGTATTTTATGTACTCATATGTAATCCTATACAAATCTATTTCAGAATCAAGAGGGTTAAAAAATTGTGACTGCTACTTGTGTGTATACCTACATACTTGCTTATATGTATGCATATACATACATATGTGTATACTGGTGGTTGATATTTTATAATTGTCTTTCTCTGTCTATATATATATATGTATATATCCCACACAATCTTTGGAAATAATTTTCCAAACATGATATTTGTTTATCCAAATACTTCAATTTGCATGTCTAAGGGTAAAGTACGTTCTCTTACACAACTAGAGAAAAATTACAAAAAGTCAGGTAATTAATTTGATATAATTTTGTAATTGGTAATCAAAATTCAGATTTCAATCATGTCCCAATTATATTCCTATAAAATGAAAATCCCAGGTTGTGTATTACATCTAGTAATCACAGTTTTTTAACCTCCTTGATTCTGAAATTGATTTGCAGTCCTTGAATTTTGGCATAGTGATTTTTTTTTAATGCAGGACAATCATTTTGTAACATGCTCTCAGGTTGGACTGAATGCTATTTTGGTTATCATAGGAACGGTTCCATAGTACCAGGTGGACTGTGAGGCTTGCTTTCCCATTATATGTGATATTAATTTGTATCCCCTGGTTAGGGTCATTTTCTGCAAAGTTTCTTCACTACACACCTACAATTTTCCCTTTTATAATTAACAAATATCATGTATGGAAATGATTTTAGATTCCACCTCTCAAACTATCACCTGTTTATTTTACCATCTGTTTATAATTCCTGCTTGAATTAGTTGATGATTGTTGCCATCATAACTAATCACCATCTCCACATTTACTACAGTTGTATACTACAAGGAAGAGCTTTCCTATTTTTCCTGTGCATTCATTCATTTGCTTGCTGGTTTATTTATTAATCATTTACTATTTTTGATATGTAGATTTATATGTTGTCTGAGCTTTTTCCTTCACATTGAGTTGCTCAGTTACTAAGTCTCATAAGACATTTTGTGACCCCATGGACTGCACCACGCCAGCTTTCCTGTACTTCACATCTCCTGGAGCTTGCTCAAACTCTTGTTCATTGAATCGGTGATGCTATCCAACCGTCTCATCCTCTGTCATCTTCTTCTCCTCCTGCCCTCAATATTTCCCAGCCTCAGGGTTTTTTTCCAGTGAGTCAGTTCTTCTCATCAGGTGGACAAAGTATTGGAGCTTCAGCTTCAGCATCAGTCCTTCCAATGAATATTCAGGAATGATTTCCTTTAGGATGGATTGGTTGGATCTCCTTGCAGTCCAAGGGACTCTAGGAGTCTTCTCCAACACCAGAGTTCCAAAGCATCAGTTCTTTGGCACTCAGCCTTCTTTATGATTCAACTCTCACATCCGTACATGACTACTGGAAAAATCATAGCTTTGACTAGTTGGACCTTTGTCAGCAAAGTGATTTGTCTACTTTTTAATACACTGTCTAAGTCTGTCACAGATTTTCTTCCAGGGAGCAAGCATCTTTAAATTTCATGGCTGCAGTCACCTCCCACAGTGATTTTGAAGTCCAAGAAAATAAAATTTGTCATTGTTTCCACTTTCCCCCCTTCTATATGACAAGAAGCTATGGGACTGGATGAGAGTAAGTTATAATACTAATTAAAATATAATTTGATTAACCATTTTTGTTCAAACTTCAATTTTCCTTTAGACCATTTTTTTAACATATGAAACATCAGTAAAAGATACACTCAGAGATGTGTCACTTTCCCTCATTTCATTTTTCTCAGCTTTATTAAGGTACATAACAGCTATACAAAAATCTGCATATAATAAATGTAACAATATGTTGAATTTGGACATATGTATACAATACACTCTTTTGCCATTACTTTAACAAATGTAATCATCACCTCTAAACGTGTCCTTGAGTCTCTCTGTGTTGTTAAGATCTGAAATTGTAAAATCCTAGAAGAAGGGAGAAAAGTTCATTTTTTTTTTTTTGAGTTATAAAGCTCTTCTCCTTTGTGAGAATATGCTATAACTTATTCAAGCACTCTCTTGTCAATGAACATTATTTTTACTATTTCATATTTATAAATAATGCTTTTAAAACATTAAATCATAAGATTTTTATTTTTAAAAAATTGTGATAGGTACATCTGTAAGGTAAATCCCTAGAAGTCAGATGGCTGGATCAAAAGGTAAATTAGTGTGTTTTTCATAAGCAATACACTGATTTGCATTCTAATGCAAAAAGTATGAGATTGTCTCATCATGCAACCTCAGCAATAGATCATGCTGTTTAACTTTTTAGTTTTTTCAATGTGATAGATAACAACAGTATCTCAGTGTAGTTTTAATTAGTGGGATTCCCTGATAGCTTAGTTGGTAAAGAATCTGCCTGCAATACAGGAAATATTGGTTCGATTCCCTGGGTCAGGAAGATCTACTGGAGAAGGGAAAAGCTACCCACTCTGGTATTCTTGAGCTTCCCTTGTGGCTCAGCCGGTAAAGAATCCCTAACCCACCCTAACCACAATGCGGGAGACCTGGGTTTGATCCCTGGGTGGGGAAGATCCCCTGGAGAAGGGAAAGGCTACCCACTCCAGTATTCTGGCCTGGAGAATTCCATGGACTGTTTAGACCACGGGGTTACAAACAGTCAGACATGACTGAGTGACTTTTAAAAAANCCTAACCCACCCTAACCACAATGCGGGAGACCTGGGTTTGATCCCTGGGTGGGGAAGATCCCCTGGAGAAGGGAAAGGCTACCCACTCCAGTATTCTGGCCTGGAGAATTCCATGGACTGTTTAGACCACGGGGTTACAAACAGTCAGACATGACTGAGTGACTTTTAAAAAATTGCTTTAACCTTTTTATTTTGTCAATCTGATAGATAAAAACAGTACTATCTCAGTGTAGTTTTAATTTAGAATTCTCTGTTCTGAGTCAGGTGGAACATCTTTTCACAAATGATGTATAACATAAAAATGATCTACAATTGCACTCATAAAGTTGAAACTCAAAAATATACTTTTGAGTTTAACAATCTAGACATAAAATAGTATATTCTGCATTATCGCATTCATATAAGTAACAAAATGTTTCAAAACTAGTCTACACTATTATAAATCAGAAGAGCATTTATCCTTGTCAGACTTGTATTGACCACAAAGGATAATACTAACAGTTCCTGAGAGACAGGTAACCTTGCGTTTCATGATCTCGGCACTTGCTTCATGAGCATGTTTGGATTGGGAAAGTTTCTTGAACTGTAGAATTATGATATGTGTACCTTTCTGCTTGCATATTCATATTGTTAAAAACAGTGAGCTTAGGTTGACATGAGTACTAGTTATTGAGTTGAATATGTTTTCAAATATGAAGGAAAAGGCAAGTATAATTTCAAATATAGGCAGAATTATGACAGTTGACTAGTATTCTAACTTGTTTTTGCTTCACAATTATCATAGAAGAGTATTGCCTTATGGACTATATTCATGGAGTTTTCATATTAGAAAGCTGTGTGTGTGTGTATTGTATGCGTGGACCTGAAGAATTTGAGTGTCACCTTCCTTCCTGAAAGCAGACCACCAGCATTACCCAGCTCCACTGTCATCAAGCATGCGGAATGCCAGCGACATTCTGAAACCAGATCACTTATGTACCGAAGTTAATTCAGACAAATTACAGACATAACGCAGACAGACTTTCTTTTGTTGTTACTCCTGTTGGGTAAATCAAAAATTCAAGTTGTTGTTTCATTTCAAATTCTTTTTTGGGGATAAGAGGATAATAAATGTTGGAAGCAGATTCCTCTCCCCCTATCCTTCAAAGTAACATCTACCTGTGTATGAGTGTGTGTTCAGTATTCTCAGGTCTTGTATGAAAACAGACATAGCTTATAACTAATGGTATATGCAAGAGTATATGTAAGTACTCAAAATAATATTTCCCAGATGTCTGTCATCTGAGTGCCATCTTCAGGATTTTGCCATATCTAGGTACCAGCTTCACTAACAATATATTGAAATTATTATTTACTTAACATGTATCTTTAAGTTTATTAACTTTAAGTATGTTTATCAGGAAAATTTATGTTATTAAAAAAAAAAAACTTGTCATAAATAGGAAGCAATATAAAATAAATGTGATGAAACACACAACACTGTGTAACATCTTTGAACCAGAGACTAGGTTTCCTTTTGATAAAATAGAAATTAGTGGAGAGTTATGAAAAAGAAAACTTTAAATTGAGACTTTTTCCTGGAAAAGGCTCAAAAAAAGTGACTAGAAATAAGGTGATTTCACATTTGGGCTTCGCTCGTGGCTCAGCTGGTAAAGAATCAGCCTGCAATTTGGGACACCTGGATTCGATCCCTGGGTTGAGAAGATCCCCTGAAGAAGGGAAAGGCTACCCACGCCAGTAAAATTTATTCACTTTTATTGAATAGTGGCTGTGGGCAAAGCCTAAAATCTTCTCTTATCCCTTCACTGCTGTGGGTTCCACATTTTGCAGGAGCTATGCTCTAAAATAACTCCTAGGATCCAGGTGTCTGGCGCTTTTGCTTACCAGTATGACTTCCAAGCTACTATTTCATGGCGATCTTCAACTTTTATTTGGCTCTGGATACTTGGCTTTCTCTCTATTGTGGATCCACTGCTCAGCCTTTTTTTGTGCACCTTCTCTGAATCTGTGGCTCTTCTAATTCCAGCTTCTCTTTCCTGCTTCTGTGCCCAGTAGCTACTGCCCAACATCCTTAAGCTGAAGGTCTGGACTGATATCTGACAACTGTTCCCTAGACCTGAGCTTCCAAAAGGCACAAGGGAACAAAAGATAGGCTTTTCAAATGTGTGCATAGCTCTCATTAAGGTGAGGTTTTGTTTTAAGAGAACCCTTGGCCTTGAATATTTGCAAGCTTTACCTGTGCCTCTATCTTCCTAGTCCTTTTGCCTTGGGAGCAAAGAGAATTTATACAAAGTGAAGATGAAAGAAGAGTCATGTATACTTCTTAGAATCAAACCGGAGTAACAGTCGGCTGCTACCATTTCGTGCTTCTCTGTGGAGAAGATCAGAGTATGCTCTTTTGGTGGGCAGCCCCGTGCCCAGCACAGCAGGGCCAAGAACCATAAGCAGTATGCACTCTCGTTGGCAACATGCCCGTCAGCATTAGCAAGAGGAATTTAGCCACAGCAAACGAATACTTCAGGGGAAAAGAAGAAAGCCACCTTCTCATTGCCAATCACAAAGTGCTGATAGAAGTGAAGCGAAAGAAGACCAAGATGGGCAGTACTGCAACAGGAAGAGAGCCTACATGTTCTAAAGCTCAGTCAATTAAAGAATAGGCTCGAAAGCGTGATCAGCATGTGCAAGCCCTTTTTGTAACCCCAATACCTATATGGATGGATGACATATTTTAGAAATGGTAAAGGTATGAAAAATGCTTTTTCCCATATAAGGTTTTTCCTTCCTCTGTGATTTATTAGACCCTGTCCTCCCACTGTAATTGGAGACCTTTTCATAATATACCCAAAATTATATAAATGCAAAGCAGGATGGAGTCCACTGAAGAAAAAATATGTATTATTCCATATGTAACACATAAACTATGACTCTTTAGGAAAGAAAAATACTTAAAAGTGGAGCACATAATTAATATAGTGTATCCCCAAGGCAGAGCTTCTGAGAGCCAACATGCAGCAGGGGTTTCATACACGTCTATCTCTGGCCATTTAGAAACTGGCATTGTTAGCAGACTCTGCCATGTATCAGCTCTAGGCTTTGCTTTACTTTTCTAAGGAAGATCATTTATGTTCCCAGAATATTAAGCCTATTTTTTCCTTTTTCCAGTATTTTTCTATCACATTTACTAAGTAAAATAGCATAAATGAAATTATTATAATTTTTTAAATAAAATGAGTCAAACAAAACAAATTTAAAAAATGTACTATCTCCCTACACAGACTTTATTAGTCTCTCCATCTATTTATCTAACTATGCATGTATCTATTTAAAATTCTGATGACTTTTTCATAGAATTTATAAATATATATATATATAAAATCAGATAACTTTTGAGATCTTTCATTTTATGGCCATAAGATTTCCCTATTTCCAAGAGGTAGCATTTTCTGTGCTTTATGAGTCAGGGTAGACTTGTTGTAGATTTTCGAGTACTATCAAAAATCCATGGACATGAGGAAGAATAAGGCTGAAGAAGAGACGTTGCTTTGCTGAGTAAACCTTTCTGAAGACGGGAGAGAGTGGCGTGAGTCATGGGGCCTGGTTGGCTCTCTGGCAGGACACTGGCAGGGAGTCAGGGTATTCTCTGGGGGCAAGGATGCTTGACACACTGGAAGGTCCAATCCTACACCATATGCCTAAAGTCTAAGAAAAAGCCTGGAAAGGATCACAGGAACCAGAACCTAGTTGACCACTGATAAACATTTCCCATGGCCAGAGTTACCTCCCTGAAATTCTTGCCCAGCTCCTGAAAGCAAAAGAGCCTAGGCGGATGCTGAGATGAGAGTTTTCACAAGTCCGTGTGAAAGGAGGATTTGGAATCAAAATTAAGCTGATTTATAGAGGATGAAGAAGTGCTGTCAGTATGTCACTATTTCTGCTTGTCTGCTTGTGTAGGAGGATTTTTACCTGAACAAGTGTAGCTCTCTGCTTATTTAGTAAATGTTTATCAAAAATAATGCCTTATGTGCAAGACACTGTGTTGAACATAAGGCAAAAAGATAAACTTCAGGACAATTCTGCGTGCTCAGTCGCGTCCAGCTCTTTGCAACACCATGGACACCCACCAGCCTCCTCTGTCCATGGAATTTCCTGAGCAAGAATACCAGAGTGGATTGCCATTTCCTTCTCCAAAGGATCTTTTTAATCCAGGGATCAAACCCATGCATCTTGCATTGCCTCCATCGGCAGGCAGATTCTTTGCCACTGAGCCACCTAATGATTCTACTACTGTTAAAACATTTCCAGTTTAATAACTAAAAATTTAGGTAACTTTAAAGTCCAAATTATAGTTTTTTCATATGTATACAATGTTCTATTTAGTAAAATCTATATTGGCTTAACATTTAGGCAACTTTTAACTTTCCTCTAGAATTAAAAAAAAGAAAAACAGAAACAAAAGCATAGATTTAATGAACATTATACTAGAAGCATCCTGTAGCATAAAGGATGCTCAGTTATTTGACATGGTATAGCCTATACCTCTTATTTTTCTAGAAAATTTCACTGTCTGCTTCCTTCCCTCTCCATTTCCACTGCATTGTCTCATATTTTTCTCATCTTTAAACAAAACAAATGAAAAAAAAAAAGGCCACAACAACCCAAAACTCCTTCCTTAACCCCATGTTTCAACTATAAAACTAAATTCTTTTCTACTTTAGTAGTGTTTTGCTCTCCACTTTCACACATCTATTTATTCCTCAATTCATTCCCACATGGCTCTCCTTTCCCTTACACCCTGAGAATAGTGTCATTGCTCCAGTTCCTAAATCTAGTCAGTCTGCACCGTTGTCTATTTCATACTTAGCTATAAATATTGGTTACTTTTTGCGCAGTGAGACTCCCTACATTGGCCTTTAGCTTTTCTATCTCCAGTGTTTTCTAGAGATGTGTGATTATTTTCAGAATCATTCACTACTATTTAGGTCAGAGTCCACACACAAAAAATAAAGTCCTGTATCTCCATTTTTTATATTTCTTCATTCTACACTTTTTCAAGAAAATCTCATTCATATTTATAACTTTAATAAGAATCAAATACTCATGAAGTATATATTTATATCTTCATTACAGACCTCTCTTGGAACTCTAGCNACTATTTAGGTCAGAGTCCACACACAAAAAATAAAGTCCTGTATCTCCATTTTTTATATTTCTTCATTCTACACTTTTTCAAGAAAATCTCATTCATATTTATAACTTTAATAAGAATCAAATACTCATGAAGTATATATTTATATCTTCATTACAGACCTCTCTTGGAACTCTAGCCCTGAATACTCAAGTCAGTTACTGGCACGGGCACTTAGAATTCTCAGAACCAACTCTTTCACAAGTACAAAAATTGAACTCTTGACCTTCCCTCCCTAACAAGATACCAAAACTCTGTCTTCAGCCATGATTCCCTATGTATTCTGAGTGAGCTTAATGTCTTATCAGTCATTTCAACAAGCCACTTTTAAAGAATCCCTCTGCTTTCTTCCCGAAACCCAATTTATTAGATACCCTAAAGATCTCACATCTTATGTAGTGCTGGAGTTCATTTGTTTCTCTCTATCGGCCCTGCACTACCTTTATACAAGGCAGTTACCTCTACTTCACAGCACAGCGTTTGCCCACTAACTGGATTTTTACAATCTCTCCTTGACTCTCTCTAATCTCTTCTTTACCCTATAGCTGGAGGGTTGCTTTCAAGAGAAAAATCAGGTTCTATTGTTTCCTACTGTTTGCTCATTGAATTTCTATTTTTTTGTCTGTGTGTGATTTAAAAAAAAGGATAAGATAACTTGTGAAGTTTTCACTCTGCTTACCATCCAGTCTCATCTTCCATTGTCACTCTTTACTTCTCCACACAGAACATTTCTTGGACAGAATATGTCTTCATCAATCCTGGCCCTTGTGTGCACTATTCCTTCTCCCAAATTATCCTTGCTTAGTTCACTCACAATTTGTTCCTTTAATTCTAGCTCAAATTTTAATTTCTCTAGAGAAATAACCCTTAAGAGAAGTAGAGAAGTGTGTGATAATAGCATGTTCTTTATAGAACTTTCCTTTATTTGCAGCCATATACCTATTTGTGAACATTGAGTTAATTACCAACTCCTCTATTAGACTGTAAGTGTCTTATAAGTGCTTTAAATTATATGTACAGTGACCAGAACATTGTCTGATACATAGCAAATATTCAATATTTGTTGAATGAATGAATCTGTAAACCATCTTTTAAAGCTTGTTTAATATTTCCTTAAAAATTCTAAAAGTGGAATTCTGTGTTACAGACTATTAACATTTTTAAGACTTTTTACAAACTGTCAAATTGCCTTCCTGTAAATATACACTGTCCACCAGCAAAATCGGAGGGCTCCTTTTATACATCCTAATGACTATTCAGAAATTATCATTCATTTTTTCCAAAGAAATGGAAAAAATTGTTACATAAAAATATTCCTTTTATATATCTAATTGCTTATAATCTTGAATAGAGTTTTTCTTTTTATAACTACGGTTTTCTCTTATTATTTGTTTGTATCTGTTTCTCACTATACTATTAGTATCTTTGTCTTTGTTAGTCAAATTGTGCCTACTAATTGCAGGGAAAGAAGCATGACATATGATATGAAAAACTGGAACTAGCAAGGGAACATTTCGCCCCAAGATGGGCACAATAAAGGACAAAAATGGTAGAGACTTAGTAGACACAGAAGAGATCAATAAGAGATGGAAAGAATACACGGAAGAGCTGTACAAAGAGGAACCAGAGATCCAATTCCTAACATTCGCTGGATCATAGAGAAAGCTACGGAATTCCAGCAAAACATCTACCTCTGTTTCCTTGACTATGCTAAAGCCTTTGACTGTGTGGACCATAGCAAACTGTGGAAAGCTCTTAAAGAGATGAGAATACCGGACCATCTTACCTGCCCCCTGAGAAACCTATATGTGGGTCAAGAAGCAAGAGTTAGAACCCTGCATGGAACAACTGATTGGTTCAGGATTGAGAAAGGAGTCTGACGGGGCTGTCTGCTGTCACCCTGTCTGTTTACCATATATGCTGAGCACATCATGAGAAATGCTGGGCTGGGTGAGTTACAAGCTGGAATCAAGATAGGTGGGAGAAACATCAACAGCCTCAGATATGCGGATGATACCACTCTAATGACAGAAAGCGAAGAGGAACTCAAGAGCCTCCTGAGGAGGGTGAAGGAAGAGAGTGAAAGAGCCAGCTTGAAACGAAATATTGAAAAAAACTAAGATTATGGTATCTGAGCTAATTACTTCATGGCAAACAGATGGGGGGAAAGTGGAAGCAGTGACAGCTTTCTTCTTCTGGGCTCTAAAATGACTGCTGAGCGTGACCGCAGCCATGAAGTCAGAGGTTGGTTCTTGGCAGGAAAGCTATGACAAACCTAGACAGTTTGTTGAGAAGCAGAGACGTTATTCTGCTGACAAAGGTTCATACAGTCAAGTCTATGGTCTTCCCAGTGGTCATGAACAGTTGTAAGCTCTGGACCATAAAAAAGCAGAACACCAAAGCAATGATGCTTTCAAGCCGTGGTGATGGAGAAGACTCCTGCAAGTCTCTTGGGCCACAAGATCAAACCAGTCAATCTTAGGGGAAATCAGCCCTGAATATTCATTGGAAGGACTATTGCTGAAGCTGAAGCTTCAGGATTTTGGCCACCTGCACCTGCTGCAAACAGCCGGGTCATTGGAGAAGTCCCTGATGCTGGGAACGATTGAGTGCAGAAGGAGAAGCGGACGCCAGAGGATGAGATGGATGGATGGCATCACCGACGCAATGGACAAGAACTTGGGCGGAGTCCGGGAGATAGTAAGAGACAGGGAGACCTGGAATGCCGCAGTCCACAGGGTTGCAAAGAGTCGGACACTGCTGGGTGACAGCAACACCACAGACAAACTGTTCCTGCTAATGGCAGGGAGAGATGCGTGAGGTACGATGCGGGTAAATTTCAAGGGGCCTCTATTGCCTTTCTTAATAATTCTTGGTTATAGACGATATGTTTACTCTGAAAGCTTATAAGATATTGCATCTACATTATTTCCTTGTATTCATCCATAGGTCCCACATAAATGCCTGTATCTATTAATAATTTATTGTGAATGAAAGGTAGACTCAACAAAGGAAGAGTTGGTAAGTTATAAAATTATAGTGCTAAAGGATTATACTTTTCCATCATTCCCACTATCTGTTGGTTCTACTGCATGGCTAAAACAAAACAAAACCAAGTATTAAAAAACAAACAAAAAACCCTAGCCCTTTGGAAAAGGATTCTAACACCTCACTAAGTAGCTTATTTTAGTTTATAACCATTCTTATAAACTTGCCAAGTTCTGGTTTCAAACTGTAGCTTATCTCACAGTTGAAAATCTGTTGAAAAGATTTTGGGTAGCTTGTTCTACTTTTCATGACTACATGAAGCAAAATCAATTCTTATTTTGGTGTGCATTGTTCTTATAAGGTGTTGACTGGTGAATATCAAATAATACAAATGCGTGTGATGTCGTTTCTCATGAGTCAGATTCTAAAAGATAGAAGAGCTTTGGTTTAAAATTTAGGAGATCTAGACTCTTTACTCATTTCAGTTTCCTCCCATTTTATGGTATCTTGCAACTCATCTGTTTGCTACATCGAGTCTCAAAATTTTAGCTCTAAGGCAGTAACATGGGAGTATTTTTATAACTGGATGATCAATAGAATCATCTAGACATTTATTGGAACTATAAATTCCTAGGGCATATCACAAACATTTTGAATTGGAGTCTCCACGGAGGAGGTTTCCTACGTGCCTCTTGCACTCAGGCACATGCGGGGGAAACGCGTTTGCTGCGCCCTGTGGCTTTTCCTAACTTGACTCTAGAGTTCTAACTGTTGGCAGATGGGAAAGATCTCCTGAATCAGCAAGAGGACATTTACTTTGGAAATTTCTAAATTGCTGGAATATCAGGGCAGATGAGGAAAATAAAAGGATTGTCTAAGGAATGCTTATACCCTTTCCCACCTCCCAACTCCCAGTCAGTCCCAGAAGCCCACTTCCAAAGGCAGCATCCTAGGTCCAGGCTAGTGGCCTGAGAGCATCCTCCCAAAGTGACTTCTGTTTTAGAACCATGACTGGTGTGATATGTCTTAACTTTAAAAATCTTCAGTCCTTTAATGAATGTGGATGAATCTTTCTTTATGTCCTTTCTTCTCTGAAAATGAGTTACTATCTATGAAAAATAAGTCTTTCCCTAAACGATCTGAGCAAACCACTGTGTCTCCTTTCCTGCAAATTTACTTATTTATATCTACTACTTAAATGCACATTTTAGTTGTTACTTGAGTTTTTACAGAACATGTGCTAAGTTGTTTTACTCCTGTCCAACTCTTCGCGACCCCATGACTGTAGCCTGCCAAGCTCCTCTGTCCATGGGTATTCTCCAGGCAAGAATACTGGAGCGGGTTGCCCTGCCCTCCTCCAGGGGCTCTCCCAGACACAGGGACCAAACTCCCATCTCCTGCAGCTCTTGCATTGCAAGCAGATTTTATACTGCTGAGCCATAAAATAATATATAAATCCTAAATGAAATTTAAGAAAAAAAGGGAACAAGGAAGGAAGGGAGAGAAAGAAAAATTGAGCAAAGAAATTGGGGAATAGACTGCGATTGCTTTAGAAACTAAAAATTTGGGTAAAGAGCATAAGAGTTTGAAGTTATCAATTAAAAGAGATCATCATTTGACCATTTGAGTCATGATAGTCCCAGGGAAAGCAAATAAGTCCCAGTTACTTCTTGTAATAAAAATAATAACATACTATGGCATCTCTACAATGCTTCTTAGCTCACATAATTTTTAAAAGCATAGTTTGAATATCACATCTACCAAACTTTTTTTTTTTTTT
>SJYX01019536.1:0-37694 GCA_006410675.1 Oreotragus oreotragus
ACATCATGAGAAATGCTGGACTGGAAGAAGCACAAGCTGAAATCAAGATTGCCGGGAGAAATATCAATAACCTCAGATATGTAGCTGACACCACCCTTAAGGCAGAAAGTAAAGAGGAACTAAAAAGCCTCTTGATGAAAGTAAAAGGGGAGAGTGAAAAAGTTGGCTTAAGCTCAACATTCAGAAAACGAAGATCATGGCATTCAGTCCCATCACTTCATGGGAAATAGATGGGGAAACAGTGGAAACGGTATCAGATTTTATTTTTGGGGGCTCCAAAATGACTGCAGATGGTGACTGCAGCCATGAAATTAAAAGACGCTTACTCTTTGGAAGGAAAGTTATGACCAACCTAGACAGTGTATTAAAAAGCAGAGACATTACTTTGCCGACTAAGGATTATCTAGTCAAGGCTATGGTTTTCCCAGTGGTCATGTATGGATGTGAGAGTTGGACTGTGAAGAAGGCTGAGCACTGAAGAACTGATGCTTTTGGACTGTGGTGTTGGAGAAGACTCTTGAGAGTCCCTTGGACTGCAAGGAGATCCAACCAGTCCATTCTGAAGGAGATCAGCCCTGGGATTTCTTTGGAAGGAATGATACTAAAGCTGAAACTCCAGCACTTTGGCCACCTCATGCAAAGAGTTGACTCATTGGAAAAGACTCTGATGCTGGGAGGGATTGGGGGCAGGAGGAGAAGGGGACGACCGAGGATGAGATGGCTGGATGGCATCACTTACTTGATGGACGAGAGTCTGAGTGAACTCCGGGAGTTGGTGATGGACAGGGAGGCCTGGCTGCTGCGATTCATGAGGTCGCAAAGAGTCGGACATGACTGAGCGACTGAACTGAACTGAAATAACCAACAAGGATCTACTGTATAGCACAGAGAACTAGACTCAACATTTTGTAACAACCTATAATGGGAAAGAATCTGGGAAAGAACGCATCCGTGTGCATAAGTGAATCAGTGTGCTGTACGCCTGACACAGCTGTGCCAGCCGAGCAGGTTCAGTGTGAGAAAACGCAGATGTGCACTGGGAGCAACTTCCGCCAGGAAGCCGGCCGGTCCTCGCGAGCAGCAGAGCGGCTCTCAGAGCTGGGAGAGGCTGACTGGGCCGGCAGGGCCTCATCAGGTCCCTTCGGAGACCAGCCCTGCTCGGGGACGGACCTCGCCTCGTGTGCAGCTTTCGGAGCTGTTCGGAAGCCGCTTGACCTTCCTGGGCTCCTGTGTTTAATTGAGGAGGGTCGTGTTGCACCTTCAACCGGGAGGAAGTCAGCGGGAAGCCGGGCTTCCCCGTGGACCCCAGTCAACTGCGCTGACCAGGAATCGCTGCTGAGCGGGTTGTGGTCCCGGTGGCCGCGATGCCGTGGTCCCTGAGATGTGAGAACGTGTGAACACAGGGGAGATAGACAGACGGACAGTGATCGTCATAGATAAGCAGCACGCAGCACTCAGATGGAGACAGCTGATAAGGAGGGACAGAGCTCGGCAGACGGAGAGGGGAGGGAACGGGGACCTTCCAGGCAGAGGAACACTCCCTACCTGTCCCAGAGACAGGGCCATGGCCGTGCGATCCGTACAAAGTGGGAGGCGGGTGTCTGGTCCAAGACTAGAGGCACATTGTACTGAGATTAACCCCTAAACATGACTGAGAGCCTCAGCAAGGTGAGATGTAAAAATGCACTGGGCAGAAACCGTTTCTAATTTGTAGGGCAACATTTCTTGACAAATACGCCTGACCTGCTAACGAACGGTTTCCTCCACAGCCTATCGTCATAGTTTACCGATCAGATCCTTTCCCCCACGAGTCTCACAGCAGGATTTCCCCAGAGTTTCCTGCTCCAGACACCTGAGCACTCCTCCAGCCTCCCTGCCTCACTGGAGGTGGGATTTCTGTTAGGGGAGACCCTGGCTGAGCCCACCTTCAGGCCCAGAGGCCCCCCCCTCTCCACGGAGGGCTTTGTGTGTGCTGTGTGGGGTTGGTGGACGAGGGGAGGTGGGCCCCCAGGGTTGGGGCTGAGCCCAGCGGCTGGACGATGCCTTCAGAGCAAGAAGGAAGGTCGGCATAAGTGGTGGGAGCCCCGTTTCCCAGGACGCGGCTCATTCCCGGGCCCCTCCGCCCACCCATGGGGCCCACACGGAGGTCCCTGTGGCTTCAGGAAGGACCAGGCTCGAGCTGCTGTAGGCGTTCAGCTCTGCGCCCCACCCGCCCCATCTAGACTCCTAGATGGACTGTGTGCCCTGGGACCCTGGAAGGAGCCAGGCAGACCGTTGCCAGCCAGGCTCGGGAGGGCAGCCCCACGCTCCTTCCTGTCGAGGCATGCGGGGCCGCCGCGGACTCGGCTTTTCTCCGGCTTCCATGAAACCGCATGGGCAGGTCAAGGTTGCTGCAGGTTGTTCAGCCAACACCCCTCCCGTGAGGTTCCGCTGTTCTGAGCACGTGCATCAGAGGCCCAGGCTGCCCGAGTGTGAAAACCGTGCTATGTCATCGGAGCCCCCACCTGCTCCCTGTGGCCCACGAGTGGCGCCCTGGGGTCCAGCTGAAACTCCCGACGCTCCTCAGGGACCTTGGCCGACACAGATGAAAGGACCGTAGCAGCCGTGACCCCGGGACCAGGGTGCCAACAATGGAAGCGGAGATGGAGGCACTTGAATGTCACTCTGGAAGTTTTGGGACCGCCATCCCCAGCTCTGAGTCCTCCCGCGGACTTTCCTTCCCGAAAGATTGTCCCTGCGTGGTGACAACTCTCCCCGCCCAGCGCCGCCCACAGAGGGCCTCGGTCATCTCCCACGGTGCTGGGAAACCGTGAAAGCAAAATTAATTTCCTCCCTCTCCACTTTAAAGAAATGACACTCTGCTACATCGCTGACAGAAGACGAGGGGCAAATCCTAACATCAAAGGGAAGGGGCGGGCCCTGCTGGGGTCTAGAGTCCCGTCCACCCACTGGGCAGACGGTGAGCGGGGGTCCCCACACCCAGGGACAAAAGTGGACCTGTGCCGGGACTCGGGGGGACGGGGGTGCCCTGCAGCCCTCAGACGGCGGGCCACGCGAGCGCCCCCAACAGGATGAGCAGGCAGAGCTGAGTGTGAGCCAGCCGCCCCGTCTGCCCGTCCGCTGAACAGGTAACAACAGCCCCCCACGACCACCCCCCTACTGTTACCACGGCAACAATCCCACGAGGACGGATGGAAAGGCCCACGGCCAAGACCTGGGAGGCTTGTTCTGGGCACATGGGGAGCGGGACCCAGAGAACCGTCAGCCTCCCCCAGGTCTCCTCCCAGAAGACATCCAGATGGGAAGGGGGTTTCGTGGAAACCTCGTCAGCGTCATTCCAGTCCCACAGTCCCAGTGCCCGGGTGAGCCCCGAGAGGTCCCGTGAGCAGAGGACACGGAGGAGGGGCTGTTTTAAGGTGAAAATGGAGAATCCAGCTGGGACATTGGTCCTTGGGAGGTGGCCAGGGGAAGATGTCCAGAGGACAGAACCGGGTGGGGAGGGAGGTCCCAGCTTGCAGACGTGGAGCCCTGCTCAGAGGGGAGCAGGACACGTGGGAAGAGAAGCCTTCCTCCCGAGGCCGAGACACAGGGAGCCCTGGGCACCAAGTCAGGGCCGACCCCACCGGGGGTAGAGTCCAGGCGGCGAGGGGCCCCTGGGACACAGGAGCGGGCTGTGCGTGGGCACACACACACACACACACAGCAGCGGCCTGGCACCCGAGAGCAGGCTCCCTCCTCCACGTGCAAGCCATCCCTGTGGCAGCCCTTCCTGTCCCCAAACCCCTGTGGTACCCCTTGGTACCCCCACCAGGATGGGCCCAGGCCTCTCCCGTGCTGCTGGACCCCACGGGCTGACCCCACCCCTGCTCTGCCCTGAGACCCCCGGGCGCCGGTGGCTCTCCCCTCAGTTCTCGTGACCTCAGGCCCTGCAGCCTTATCCCCTGATCCCCTAGAGCCTGGCAAAGCCCCACCTTGACCTGCTCCCGCCTATTGGTCCCACAGCCGTGTGGTAAGGGCAGTGGATGGTCTAAGGGAAGCCCAGGGCTCTCCCTCTGCCTCTAGACTCCCTCACGGCTCCCAGCACAGTCAACGATTCACGAGCCAAGTCCTGCAGGTCCCCAGCTGCACAGGAGATGCCGCGGGCAACCCGAAGCCCTCCTCAGAGACACAGCCACGCTCGGTGAGTGCTCCGCCCGGCTGGCCGGTGGGCGAGGACCCTGCAGAGCTGGGCGTGGGGAACGCCCGTGGCCTGCGGGCCTCACCAGGGCCGGGACATGGAGCCACACAGAGTTCCGCCCGCTGTCACCCCGCCAGGGAGGCAGGGCTGGCGTCCAGCTCTGGCCCTTCGGGGGCCTCTGTGAGCTTCCCCAGCCCCTCCCCTCTCCCGGTTGTCAGCAAAACCCAGGGAGGGGACTGCAGAGGGGGCTTCAGCAGGGAAGCAGATGGGGGGAGCAACTCAGCACAGTCTGACCCACCGACATCCAAGCACATTTCTGGGCGACGGGTCCCGTGGGGGCCATGTTCTCACCCACGAACAAGCGCGTACCAGGCTGGAGCCAGGTGCTGGGGTTTCCCGCAAAGTGCCACCTCAGTCCACGCATGCTCACCTGCGCCCCCGCCTTGCCTCTGGGGGCAGAGCCTCCCTGGACTCACTCAGGGAGCCCGCGCCCAGATGTTTGCCCCAGTTAGACTGGTGACACTATTCCCGGCGGAAAGTTATGCACGCTACTCTGATTCTGGCAGGGGTGTTGCGACAACATTTCTGAAAGAATGGTAGAGGCTTTGTGTTAATATGATGGGACCCATAATTAATTCTGACATTTAGCATCAGAAGCTGAAGATGAGAAATTAAGAAAGAGCTTCGAAACCAGAACCTTACCCTCCACTGAGCGGCTGTGTCTCAGCGTCTTATAAATAATAATATTCTAGACTCGTTTTCATGGTAAGTGATTGATGATCTCAGAATGACCTGTGATGGAATAATTAAATCCAATAGCATGCTGAGGTTATTATATTGAAAGACCCGTGATTTATTGAGGGAATCCAGGTAGAGTTCTGAGGAACTCTGCAAGACAAATTCTTGTTCACCACACGGAGCCCAGATAAATTGACCCATAAGGACTCTGGAGAAAGGGACCAGGTTGGGGGAATTACCCCCAAAACTTAGCCAACTGAACTTTGTGCAATAACTGGGGTCTCCCACTCAGCGTGTGTTTTAAAGTGTGGCAGTGACAGCAAGTTTTACCGAGGACATTTTAAGCTTGAAACGTGTGGGATCCTGACTAGAGAGAGGTTGAGGTTTGCAGATGACAGTGAAGTGAGGCTCCAGGTCAGCCCTGGCATCAAAATACCGTCACGTCAGACTCTGATCCGAAGTAAGGGCACCTGGAAACCTCAAATAACCCAGCAAAATACAAGTGTGTTGTAAAAAATGTGACCTGAACACTTACGTTTCCAACAGTTGATCTTGCTGCACGTGAGAGAATCTTTGCTGCAAACACCTCAAGGCTGGAGTGAAGCGCACCGGCTGCACATGCAGGGGCAGGGGACTCTGCTAACAGCTGGGGGCCCCGGACAGACCAGCCCTTCAAGGAAAAATGCCTGCAGAAGCCTTTTCTCCAGGATCTTAGCAACTGAATTCCCCAAGGTTCAAAGCGGGATTCCCCAGATGGTAACGATGCCCCTATACGCGAGACGGCAAAAGAGACACAGATGTAAAGAACAGACTTTGGGACTCTGAGAGAAGGCGCAGGTGGGATGATTTGAGAGAACAGCATCGAAACATGTATATCACCATATGTGCAACAAATGGCCAGTCCAAGTTCAGTGCATGAGGAAAAAGACAGGAATCTCGCCCCGTCCCAAGGTGACAACCAGGGTGATGGATCGTCTTGGGGTGGGACCCCCTGGTCATTCAGGGGAGGGCAGCGAGCGGACTAAGAAATTCTAATTCCTTTTATTTCTGATTCTCATCTGGGCCACGAACTGTGCCCAGGAGCCACCTGGGGTGTGTTAGAGCCTCGGGTGCTCTGTCCAGTGTAAGGAGGGCAGGGGGAAGCCGGCAGGGAGGGGAGGTTGGGGTGAGTCTGTCTGGCTGTGAAGCCATTTTGGGGGGCTGGTGGGTGCTGACACAGGCAGGAGAGCCCAGCCTGGAGCCCCAGGCAGCACCAGATGCTGAAACAGGGAAGGCAGGGTGTGCAAAGGCTGGGTGGCCGTGGGAGACGCCCCGATATTCAGGCCTGGCAGCCCGGCTGGCCTGCTGAGCAGGAACCAGAGGCTCCAGCTGGCTCCGCAGAGCACCCGTGCACGCACCCCCAGCTCCAGAGCCGCACAGGGCCCCCCGCTGACTAGAGAGAGCGCCGAGAAGTGAGGTAGATGGGCTCGGATTTTCAGGGCGGGCAGGGGGCTGCTGCTGCCTGAGCAGCGGCGCTGAGCTGAGAGAGCATCACGCCGAGAGAAGCCCGGCGCTCAGCTCCGAGGGGACCACACAGTGACCAGCCAAGCCGCTGGAGGCGGCCGCAGCCCTGCGCCCTGCACGCTGACCCCAGAGGGGGCCCGCCTGGTCCTCGAACGAGGCGCTCAGCACGGCCGGTGCTGCGTGTGACCACGTCCCCCGTGGTCACACCAAGGCCCAGATTTGCGGGAAGGGGACAATGGGAGGACGGGCAGGTCGAGCCTGTCCCTGGGGTGGCAGGCGCCCGCCCCGACACAGCGCTAGGGCCCAGCTCCTGGGGGCACAAGGCCAGCGGGGCCTCTCCCTGTCCATGTCCACGGTGAGACACCGCCGTGCCCCTGCCCCGCCCCCAGAGGCCACAGCCCCTCCAAAACTGCCCTGGGAACCCGCCCAAGGCCCTGCCTCCTCAGTGCCTGTTCTGCTCAAAGGGAATCGAAGACGGAATGAAACCGTTGGCTGGAAAGCTGAAAGTCCTGCTGGGAGACAAGCGCTGGGGGCCTCAGAACTGTTAAGGCAGGCAGGCAGCGCCGGGCGTCTCAGCTGCTGGCCCATTTCTGCCACGTGTCCTGAGGGCGGGGGGGAAGCCACTGTCCCCACGGCCTCTGCCCGGCGTCCCCACAGCTGCGAGCAGAGCCCTGCCTCCGGGTTTCCGGCAGCATCGCCTCCCTGTCCATCCATTCGGGCCCATCCGGCAGAACAGGTAGGAGAAGCAGATTCACTTTGTGTAAGACTTGGTGCGAGGCGTCAGCTCGCAGACTGTGGGGCCTGTGGAGGCAGGTCTGAAGCCCCCAGGGCAGGCCACGTGGAGACCACTGGCCACAGGCCCAGCTGCCGTCCACACGCGAGCTCTCTCCCTCGGGGGAGCCTCAGCTCCGTTCCTGAGACCCTTCCACTGATTAGACCAGACCCACCCAGGGCATCCAGGACAGTTCAGTTCAGTCCTCAGTCGTGTCCGACTCTTTCCAACCCCGTGGACTGCAGCACGCCAGCCTTACCTGTCCATCACTGTCTCCTGGAGTTTTCTCAAACTCATGTCCGTTGAGTTGGTGGTGCCATCCAGCCATCTCATCCTCTGTCGTCCCCTTCTCCTCCTGCCTTCAATCTTTCCCAGAATCACGGTCTTTTCCAATGTGTCAGCTCTTCGCATCAGGTGGCCAAAGTATTGGAGTTTCAGCTTCAGCATCAGTCCTTCCAATGAATATTCAGGACTGATTTCCTTTAGGACAGACTGGTTGGATCTCCTTGCTTTCCAAGGGGCTCTCAAGAGTCTCCTCCAACTGGAGAAGGGAATGGCAAACCCCTTCAGTATTCCTGCTTGAGAACCCCATGAACAGTATGAAAAGGGTCCAGGACAATCTCCTCTATCTAAATCTCTCGGTGACAGAGTTCACTCACGTCTGCGGAACTCCTCGGCAGCAAGACCTCAGTGAGTGCTGGATAAACAGCAGCCACGCGGCCGCGGCCAAGCTGCCCACACCCCCACCTGCTGCTCCATCCCGCCAGCCGTGGCCCCGTGTCTGGACCTGGGGTAAGCAGCAAAGGACTCAGGATGGGGAAGGCATCTCACCCCCCGCGTCAAAACAGGAACAGAACCTCCTGAGTGTCTGCTTCAGCCCAGTAAGGGGGAAAGATAATTTGTCTTCTTAGCTCGGAGATTTTAAGATCAAAAGGAACACTTCTGATGAAATCCTGCCCAAAGACCCTTACCCATGGATCTAGTTTAATTTAGGAGATCCTGGAATTTGATCTTAAACCCTGGTATTGTAATGCGATTAAACTTCCAGGCACCTTGGGTGGGAAGATGAGTGTATTTCACATGTAGGAGGAGTATAACCAGTTAATGGCCAGAGAGAACGCTGAGGCCATTTCAAGATGGACATAAAGGCATCACTCCCCCGACCTAGGGAGTGGGACCTCTGTCTCCACTCCTTAAAGCGGACCCGGCTTGTGACCGCCTCGTGTGACGGTGGGCAGACACCGTCCTGGTTTCCAGATGCAGACCTCAGAGGTCACGCAGGCCTCCAGGCTCCCTGTTTCGGAACCCTGGTCACTAGATCAGCAGTCCGGCTCCCCCACTGGAGGCCACGGGGTGAGTGCCTGGGAGCGTGTGGGGAGGGGACGGCACCGCCGCCTGCCGGGCTCCAGACCTGTGATTCCGGGAGCCACCTCGGGAGTGGTTCCAGGCCAGAACCGCAAGACCGGGGCAGGCCACCCAGCCGAGCCCTGCCTCGGCTTCTAGCCACTAACCCTGGGCAAAGCAAGACGGTGGCCATAAGTCCCTGTTCACGGCGCTTGGGCCTCCGGCTTCACTTCTCTAAGAAACTTTGAAGAGAGCTAGCCTTTCTTCCCTCGACCTCCAGACAAGCAGGATGGTCACCAAGTTGCTGGGGCAACCAAGGCTTGTGTGATTCGTCTCAGCGGTGCAGAAGGACAGAGTCTGTGTCATCACCCCCTCCTCCTCCGGGCCCTGAGTTTCTATGAAACGCGCATCTTCAGAACCTGCCTCCACTATAACTTCCCGTGCAAGCGAATGTCCTTTTCTGCTTGGACTGTACCAGCTGTAGGAGGTGCAGGGGATGGTTTTCAGACTCAGAGGTGGTCGGTCCTTAAGAGTAGTCATTTCTGAGCTGCATCAAGTCAGGATTGCTTTTTCTAACATTAGTTACTCTAGAAATGATCAAATATTTATGTACAAGTGGTATGTCCTCAGAATACAGATATTTAGCATCTATTGAGCCTTTTATCTCCTGCGATTTGACCATCCAGTGATTAACCAAAGCTGAAAAGTCAGTTTCTCATGAACTTTTGAAAGCCCTTCGAAGATTTCTTTTCCAAAGTCGTATAGGGTCTACGCAAAGGATTATTCCAACGGTTGAGAAAATGACTATTTAACGTTTCCTACCAGAGCTCAGAGCCATTCCAGGACTCACCCCGTACCCTCAGTCTGCTCTGGAGCCCACCAGAAGGGCAGAAAAATACTTGCTGTTCTGCTTCTTTCTGCAAACCCACCCTCCCCCCCAGATCAGCCCGTGTTCCACAGACTAGAGCTGAGATGGGACCTGTCACGGTATTCGTGGAGACACACACGCTCTCATAATCCTGTCACGTCACCCCAAGCCCACAGGAGACACACAGAATCTAAACTTAGCTGTTTTTAGGCTTTCACGCTAATGGAAAGCTGTGTGTAAACTCTGCCCCTTTCCAAAACTTGGTCATTCTCTTCAGTAATTATTATTTAATAAACCAGAAAAGCATTCTATATAGAAGACAGATTTATTTACTGGATAACACAAACATTATGGAATACAGCAATAGTGTTTCCAACGTGGCTTACGCTGTGAATGTGGAACCCATGGCAACACGACTGTTTAGACAATAACATTGCAGTTTTAACTTCTTTGACGTTCAGCTGCAAGACTTGAAATTTTTTAAAAATGTCTTCAGCCTCAGTTCATCTGCACTATTGAAGTTCTAAACTCCCAGTTGATTAGAGCCTTATTCTTAGTAAACAACAATTCTGAGAAACTGAAAGATATATTTTTCTGTGCGGTTCATGTATTCATTTCATTGTACAACACAACCCAGGAGATTTGAAGCATTTAAAAGAAATTTCCCTGTTATTTTCTCCCCTGCAATTGATTCTCACAGGACAAACCCTGCCGCTTTCTCTGCTGACAACAAAGCTTCTCGGGGACCTTCCCAGGCTCTGGGGCCCGGTGGCCAGCCCCGCAGGCAGTGGCCCTGGTCCGTCGGCAGGCAGGTCGGAGGCAGGGATGGGAGCCCGGGAGGGAGCCCCCTCCCCTCCCCGGGAGCCCTGGCTTCCGCACCGTCTGCCCTCCGCCCCGAGGCCTCTGTCGGGGCCAGGCCGAAGCTGGGCTCCTGGTCCGCCTGTCCCCAGAGACCGCAGCCCCTACTCCGGTGGTGGAACCCCACCCCAGCTGCGGGTGGGGCCTCAAGCCGTCTAGGACCGCGGCACCCCACCCTGAGCGCCAGCGCCTGTGCCCAGCTCTGCGAGAAGTGGAGGGCGGCGTTGGCCAGACGAGGTCGAGGTCAGGAAGGAGGGAGAGAGACACCGTGAAAAACAAACCGGAAACAGCTACCCGAGTGTGGACGCAGGAGGGCGGAAGAGGGGGCTCAGGGCTCAGACAGGGGCGTCCTGCGGGGAGCGCGCCCCCCTGAAGGCGGGGCCAGCCCGGCGTGGGGGAGACCCACAGGAGCCCACACCGGTGCCCACGCATGAGGCACCCCTGGGGTCCAGCCTGGACGCTGCAGGCTGCGGGCGGCGTCCTCCGCGGCCTGGCGTGGGGAGCGCCACGGTCCCGGTCACTCTGAGAGCCGCGGCGGCAGGCAGTCCATCGTGGACGCGGGGTCGGCGAGGCTTGGGCAAGAAGTGGCCGAGAGCCGTGCGCTCGGGGGCCCGCGGGTCTGTCTCTTGCTTCAGCAGTGCTTGGACGGAACAGACCCAGGGACGCCCCTTGCTCCAGCCTCCGGCCACCCTCCAACCTTTTTTCCAGCTGCAGCCTCCGGAGTCAGCCACTCAGCTGTCCACGATCGATCACCGGGACCAGCCACCATTTTTTAACTCCTTGTAACCAACCAATCATGAGCTCCCAGATTCGTCAGAATTATTCTCGGAGGTGGAGGCCGCCGGCAACCCCTGGGTAACATGCAGCGTGGGCCTCCTACACCCACCTGTCTCCAGGTTTCTACTTCACCGAGACGATGTGGCCCTGGAGGGTGCGGGTCACTTTTTTCGCGAATTGGCCAAGGAGAAGCACGAGGGCGCGGAGCGTCTCTTGAAACTGCAAGACCAGCATGGCGGCCGTGCCCTCTTGCTGGACGTGCAGAAGCCAGCTCAGGATGAGTGGGGTAAAACCCAGGAGGCTATGGAAGCCGCCCTTCTCCTAGAGAAGAACCTGAATCAAGCCCTGTGGGATCTGCATGGCCTGGCTTCTGCCACGGAGACCCCCACATCTGTGACTTCCTGGAGAACCACTTCCTAGATGAGGAAGTGAAACTCATCAGGAAGATGGTGACCACCTGACCAACCTCCGCAGGCTGGCTGGTCCCCCTGCAGGGCTGGGCGAGTGTCTCTTTGAAAGGCTCACCCTCGAGCAGGACTAGGAGCTTCTGGAGGCCAGCGGCCATTGAGGAAGCCACCTCTCAGCAGGGCAGCCTGAAGCCCCGCTCTGCAGCCACTAGGGAGCTTTTCAACACCCTGGAGCCCTCTCTCAAGCCTGGGACCCAATGGAAACAACAAAGCTTTTTGCAGCATAAAAAAAAAAAAGAAAAAAGTGACCTAGAGCTGGAAGCCCAGCAGAGGAGGTGGGGGAGAGCCGGGTGGGCCCCCGGGAGCTGCTGGTTCCCTGGGTGGGGGTGGGGCATGAGCAGGCAGGACCAGCAGGGGACCCCGGGGACCTCTTCCCGAGAAGGGGAGACTGTGTGAGAGGCAGAGGAGACCTGCTGGCCCCCCGAGCTCTGGGGCTTCAGTCAACGGGTACCCCGCCCCTGTTGAGCTCTTCCAGGACCGCAGGCCGCCAGGAGCCCACAGGTGACCTCTCTGCTGCCCGAACCCCGCCCACTGCCCCTCCGGGAGGCTGTGGGCACCCAGCGGGGCTCCCGGCGGGAGGTGGACAGGGAGCGGCACCAGTGCCTCACCCAGGACAGCCCGGGGGCCCCGCCCGCACTGCCCCTCCCGCAGCACCAACCATCTGGGGGTCCTGGCCGCCCCTTGTTCCAGGCCTCAGGACTGCAAGCAGGAGCCCGCTTGGCTGGGGGCGTCCACGGACAGGCGGCCTCACCGATGCGCGTCTGGAGGGGTCCCAGGACCGGCGGCCCCGAGGACACCCCCTTCTGTTTCCAAGAGACAGCAACTTTCTGGGAAGAACCACGCCCCGTGGGAGGCCCACTCTGACCCCGGGAGGGTCCCAGCTGGGGGCTCAGTAAGCACGCCTCTGTGAAGTCATAGGTGTTGCAGCCAGGAAGCCCCTGGGAGTGGAGAAGAGTCGCTCCAGCCTGGCCGCCGTGGGGGAGGGGACCTGGAGGGGAAGACCCCTAAGCCGGCCCCCAGCAGAGCCCAGGCCCAACCCCAGGACCTGGCCCCGGCCGCCGTGGAGAGCATTCCGTGCTGGGCGCTCAGGGCCTCGGCTGGCGCGGGCAGCTGGGTTTGCAGATGGTTTCCAGGCCCGGTTCCCCCGGTTCTGAGACTCCAGCACCGCCACAGAGGCTGCACACGCCCGCAGGGGCCTCGCCCTGGTGAACGGGTTTAACCCCCCCACTCCATCTGGGGTCACTCCCCTCAGCGGCAGAGCCTGAGGCCGCAGGGCCTGAGCTCCCATTATCATCCTTCTCGGCGGAAAAACTGAAAACTGCCCTTCCCTCGGTGGGAAGCCCTCCGGTCTGCTCTTAGTGCCACCCTAAGGGGTGGGTCGCTGTGCCTGCCGGCCCGGAACACACAGGCATCTCCCAGTGACACTGGCATCACAGTCGAATTCTCCAGATGCTGGTAAAAACCTGAGGACCAGCTGGAAATGAAATCATGATTTTGCTGATTCTTCTGTATTTTTCAGGGCTTCGCAGGTGCGCTAGTGGTAAAGAACCTGCCCGCCACGGGCTAGATCCCTGGGGTCGGGACGGTCCCCTGGAGGAGGAGACGGCAACCCACTCCAGGGTTCTCGCCAGGAGAATGCCATGGACAGGGGCCAGCGGGCTGCAGTCTGTGGGGCCGCCCAGAGTCAGATGCGATTGAGCCCGCACGCACGCACTTCTTTTTAGTCACGAGTTTCCAAACGACCGATGAGCCAGGCACCGAGCTGAGGATCGGGGTGGACGGGTCCTGCCCTGGGGGACCGGGTCTTTGGGGTGAATGCTGTGGTCCCCTCAGTCCAGCGCAGCTCTCCTGGTTCTCTCCTAGACGAGGATAAAGCCACCTGTACCTGCGAGCGAAGAGGCAGGAGCAAAGGGAAGCGACTTCCCCCGGACACACGTGCAGCCTGGCGGCTGCCCCCACACCAACAAACAGCTGGAGAGGCGAGGCTCCGAGGCTGGGCCCAGAAGTCCCCCTAAACTCCAGGCCCAGGCAAACCCTACTTGTGTTCACTCTGACGCACCCTCCTTTCCGCCACATCTGTGCGTGGGCCAGGCGGAAAGGCCCGGGCACCGGGAGGCGAGTGTGTCTTCCATGGCACGGGCAGCAAGCTTGGACCAGGCTCGAGGGCAGAGGGCGCAGGGCACGCGGTGGACGCCGCCCGGGAGCCCCTGTGCCGCCGAGGGGAAGGGGGTGGACATCATGACGCTGGGCGGCCAGGCCACCTCCAGGCTGTCTGCTCGATTCCCCCTGGCTCCAGAGAGAAGGCCTGGAAGCGCAGCAGCCGGAAACCGGAGGGCCTGTGAGTGCCCGGGGTCTGCTGAGAGCCCTAGGACCGCTTCCAGAAAAAGAAGAGGGTCCCCGGGCAGCGGCAGGGAGCCTCTCAAGAGGACCCTGGCCGGGCGCCTGCTCAGACAGAAGCAATGCGCATCTCATCACCCGGAGAGGCTGCAGGACGCTGATGGAGACACCGGCCGGGCCCTCGAAGCAGAACACCCCACCCCCCACCCCCCACCCCACAGCCTTCTTTCTTTCACTTCCTTAAGAAAAACCTCTTTCTTTGGATACAGCTCTGGGCTTTTCTTAAAAAAAAAAAAAACAGAAAAAGTATTTTTTAATTTACAAATGGAAATCTAAGCATGTTTTCCAACTGATTCTTATTTCATTTCCAAGCTAACAGTGGAACCTCAGCTCAGAGTGGATGAAGAAGCTGACTCGCGTTGACCCACCAAACCCGCATAAGAAAACCACTCAGACACAGTAGGAGACCAGCAGAGAGGATCTGAAGCTCTCCCCTTCCCCTCCCCGTGGAGGGTTTATCTTCCTATAAATATCGCGGTTTCTCAAAGTAATTGCGCCCGTAAATTCCTTGAGCGCTATGAGGACACAGGAGCCAAGGGGAACGTGTGTGAACAAACATGAAGCTTGAACTGTAACAGACAAAACCCGGAAACAAACCGCAGGCCCATCGGACAGTCTGCGGACAAAACGCAGCACCTCCCCGACAGAATCAATCAGCAACAGGGACAGATTCTTGTGCGTGTTCCACAAGGATGGGCCTGAAAAAAATCCTAAAAATAAAAAAGTGCCGATCCGTGAGAGCATATTGCTCCATTTATGTGAACTTTCCAGAAAAGGAAAAAACTATACAGATAGGAAACCATGGAGGCAGTGGGGGTGGGCACTGAAGAGCTGTCACACGATTTGATGTGTTTGGTGTGTTTGGACATTTGAAACATTATCAGGTATTTGACAGATGAATGAGTTCTTCGAGAAACATCACACTAGTTTCCTGGAAAACAAAGCAGTAAAAACAACCAGCAAATAATAACTCAGGTAAAAATGAAAAGTTACGTAACAGAACAAAAGCCTCACAGAACCTAACTCAGCCCAGCAGAAAAACAAAGACGACTTAACCAAAACTAGTGGTGGATGTGTGCTGGAAAGACAGGGGAAGTCGTGTTTAGAAAAGGTACAGGTTGAGGCACGAGAGGATTAAACTGCAAGTACCGGGAGGACATCACCAGGTGTTCCACACCGAAATCAGGGTGGTTATATTCTGTGCAGTCAGAGATGCAGAAGCTCCATACAGTCGGCAAAAACAAGACTGGGCGCTGACTGTGGCTCAGATCATGAGCTCATTATTGCAAAATTCTTAAAGTGCAGTCTTAAGTTGAAGAAAGTAGGAAACACCACTGGACCATTCAGGTATGACCTAAATCAAATCCCTTATGATGATACAGTGGAAGTGACAAATAGATTCAAGGGATTAGATCTGATTAAATAGCGTGCCTGATGGATGGAGGTTAGTAAACACTGTACAGGAGGAAGTGATCAAAACCATCCCCAAGAAGAAGAAATGCAAAAAAGCAAAATGCTTGTCTGAGGAGACCTTACAAATAGCTGAGAAGAGAAGCAAAATGCATAAGAGAAAAGGAAAGATATATCCATCCGAATGCAGAGTTCCAAAGAATAGCAAGAAGAGATAAGAAAGCCTTCTTCAGCAATCAATGCAAACAGATAGAGGAAAACAACAGAATGGGAAAGACTAGCGATCTCTTCAGGAAAATTAGACATACCAAGGGAATCTTTCATGCAAAGATGGGCTCAGTAAAGGACAGCAATGGCCAAATGGTGTGGACCCGACAGAGGCAGAAGATATTAAGAAGAGGCGGCAACAATACACAGAAAAACTGTACAAAAAAGATCTCAGTGACCCAGATAATCAAAATGATGTGATCGTCACCTAAAGCCAGACATCCTGGAGTGCAAAGTCAAGTGGGCCTTAGGAATTATCACTATGAACAAAGCTAGTGGGGGTGACGGATTTCCAGTTGAGCTATTTCAAAACTTTAAAGATGATGCTGTGAAAGTGCTGCACTCAGTATGCCAGCAAATTTGGAAAACTCAGCAGTGGCCACAGCACTGGAAAAGCTCAGTGTTCTTTCCAATCCCAAAGAAAGGCAGTGCCAAAGAACGTTCAAACTACCGCACAATTGCACTCATCTCTCATGCTGACAAAGTAACGCTCAAAATTCTCTGAAGAAGGCTTCAACAGTATGTGAAATGAGAACTTCCAGATGTTCAAGCTGGATTTAGAAGAGGCAGAGGAACCAGAGATCAAACTGCGCACATCCGCTGGATCATGGAAAAAGCAAGAGAGTTCCAGAAAAACATCTACTCTGCTTGATTGACTATGCCAAAGCCTTTGACTGTGTGGATCACAATAAACTGTGGAAAATTCTGAAAGAACCTGAAATACCAGACCACCTGACCTGCCTCCCGAGAAACCTGTATGCAGGTCAAAAAGCTACAGTTAGAACCAGACATGGAACAACAAACTGGTTCAAAATTGGGAAAGGAGTATATCAAGGCTGTATATTGTCACCTTACTTTTTTAACTTATATGCAGAATACATCATGTAAAATGTCAGGGTGGATGAAGCACAAGCTGGAATCAAGATTGCCAGGAGAAATATCAATGACCTCAGATATGCAGATGGCACGACCCTTATGGCAGAAAGTGAAGAGGAACTAAAGAGCCTCTTGATGAAAGTCAAAGAGGAGAGTGAAAAAGCTGGCTTAAAACTCAACATTCAAAAAACAAACATCATAGCATCTGGTCCCATCATGTCATGGCAAATAGATGGGAAATCAATGGAAACAGTGTCAGACTTTATTTTCTTGGGCTCCAAAATCACTGCAGATGGTGACTGCAGCCATGAAATTAAAAGACACTTGCTCCTTGGAAGAAAAGCTATGACCAACCTAGACAGCATATTAAAGAGCAGAGACATTACTTTGCTGGTAAAGGTCCATCTAGTTAAAGTCATGTATGGACATGAGAGTTGGGCCATAAAGAAAGCTGAGTGCTGGACAATTGATGTTTTTGAACTGCCGTGTTGGAGAAGACTCTTGAGAGTCCCTTGTACTGCATGGAGAGCCAACCAGTCCATCCTAAAGGGAATCAGTCCTGAATATTCAGTGGAAGGACTGATGCTGAAGCCGAAGCTCCAATACTCTGCCCACCTGGTGCAAAAGGCTGACTCATTAGAAAAGACCCTGATGCTGGGAAAGATTGAGGGCAGGAGGAAAAGGGGACGACAGAGGATGAGATGGTTGGATGGCATCACCAACTCAATGGACATGAGTCTGAGTAAACTCCAGGAGATGGTGATGGACAGGGAGGCCTGGCGTGCTGCCGTCCATGGATCCCAAAGAGTCAGACATGACTGAGCAACTACTATACTGAAATGAACCAGGAGGAAGTCGATAGATATTGTGTAAAATGAGAAACCAATAAATAGTAGGAGAACATTATCACTGATAAATATAGAGACTATGAAATCAAAAGATGCTCCTTGGAAGGAAAGCTATGACAAACCTAGACAGCATATTAAAAAGCAAAGATACCACTTTGCTGAGAAGGGTCCATATAGTCAAAGCTATGGTTTTTCCAGTAGTCATGTATGGATGTGAGCGTTGGACCCTAAAGAAGGCTGAGCACTGAAGAACTGATGTTTCCAAACTGGTGCTGGAGAAGACTCCAGGGAGTCCATTGGACAGCAAGGAGTTCAAACCTGTCAATCCTAAAGAAAGTCAACCTGGAGCATCCATTGGAAGGACTGACGCTGAAGCTGAAGCTCCGCTTCTTTGGCCCCCTGACACATTGGAAAAGACCCTGAGGCCTGGGCAGGTTGGAGGCAAAAGGAGAAGGGGGAGATAGTGGATAAGACTGTGGGATAGCATCACCAGCTCAATGGCCGTGAGTGTGAGCAAAGTCCAGGAGATGGCGAAAAACAGGGAAGCCTGGTGCGCTGCAGTCCATGGGGTCACAAGGAGCTGGACAAGACTCAGTTAGTGAACGAAAACAAGAGGCCAGCAGGTTCAGAGATGGGTAATGAAGAGAGAGGTGCTTCAGGGGAACAAACACAGGTGACGAGGCTGGGCTCTGGGGCGCGGTCGTGTTTTCTTATAAACCTTCTAACATTGTTTGACTTTTAAACTATGTTTGTGCTATTTTTGAAATAAAACCATTCTGAAAAGCAAGGGAGTCAAACAAAGTAAGTAATTACAATCTACTTTCACCACTATTTCAAAAGTATATTTTAAGGCCAAAAAATGTTGAAAGAATAAAAATTAATTTAGTTCAAAGAAAGATTTACTCTTTTTTTTTTTCTTATTTGTAATTGTTATTATTTCTCAATTTGCTGAAGATAAATGACAATTTCCTTGTGGTCTGGCGGCACCATCACCAAGAAAAGTGGCCGGTCAGAGGAAGGAGGCCATTGTTGGGTTAGCCTTTCAGGAAAGGTCCTCTCTGCCTTTCTTCCTCTTTTTCTGCCTCCTGCCTGGAACACAGATGTGATGGCTGAGGCATCAACAGCCACGACAGGACTATGAAGCAAACTCAGGATGGACCCAAAGGAGGTGGAGCAGAAGGGCGGCAGGAGTGCGGACACCTCACGGGGCTGGAGCTTCATGACGGCCGGGCACTGCCTGCCTCCAGCCCCCTTGGACACTGGGCAAATCTCTGTTCTGCTTTGTTTAAGCTACCAGCATGTGTATGAGCTGCCTAGCAGTTCCTTGTGGCAGCCCACTCCAGCACTTGCCTGGAAAATCCCATGGACGGAGGAGCCTGGTGGGCTGCAGCCCATGGGGTCGCTAAGAGTCAGACACGACTGAGCGACTTCACTTTCACTTTTCACTTTCACGCATTGGAGAAGGAGATGGCACCCCACTCCAGTGTTCTTGCCTGGAGAATCCCAGGGACGGGGGAGCCTGGTGGGCTGCAGTCTATGGGGTCGCACAGAGTCGGACACACCTGAAGCGACTTAACAGCAGCAGCAGCGGTTCCACAGATATGACTTTGTGGAATCTTCCTCTGTTCTTGCTTTCCAGACACTCCAAAAATTAATCTTCTTTTCTTCAACAAAGATTATGTCCACAGGAGCCAGGCCAGGAGGTCAGAGCTAGAATTCACTACTGTCGGTTCAGTAGTCTGTTCCTATTACAGAGCCCACTTGTTAAAGAGTTCCTTTGGATATTGATCAGCCAACACCTTTTCCGAACTTCCCACCCTACGTCTGTCCTGAGGCCGTGGGCGCCCAATCAAATTCCTCTTCCCAGAACAGCCACTGAGCTAAACACCTCATTGGTTTCTGCCTCCACCAATGAGGTGTGAGTGGCAAAGGGGATTTCCTGTGGGGCTCTGGGAAGGCAGAACCGCACCCGGAGATCCTCGGGCCCTGGCCAGTCAGGCCGCTTCCTCTCTAAGGTCCCTGGGGCAGCACAGGGCAGGTGGGTGAAGCAGTGGGCTCAGTTGTGCCCCCCTAATCCATACCCACACCTTCACCCAAACCTGCAAATGGGGCCTTATTTGGAGAGAGAGCTTCTGCAGATGTAAGTGATCTGAGGATTTTAGGATGAGGGGCTCATCCCCGATTATCTGCGTGCACCCCACATCTAATCACAGGGACCAGCGGGGCATCCCCGGGAAGAGGCAGGAGAGGAGATGTGAGTGGGAGACAGGAGCCCCGGAGCCCCAGCAGCTGGCAGAGGCAGCAGGGACCCTCCTCCGGAGCCCCCCAGGGGAGCGAGGCCCTGGAACGCCTCGATCTTGGGCTCCCAGCTCCAGAGCCCAAGAGAATGGCTTCCTGCTGTTCTCAGCCCTTCTCAACCCCCCTCCCCCTGCCGTGGGGTGTCGCCCCCTTCTCACCTCCCTCCACTACAGTATGCTCAGTTCAGTCGCCCAGTCGTGTCTGACCCTTTGCGACCTCAGGACTACGGCACGCCAGGCCTCCCTGTCCATCACCAACTCCCGGAGTTTACTCAAACTCATGTCCATCAAGTCAGTGATGCCATCCAACCATCACATCCTCTGTCATCCCCTTCTCCTCCTGCCCTCAGTCTTTCCCATAATCAAGGTCTTTTCCAATGAGTCAGTTCTTCACGTCAGGTGGTGAAAGTACTGGAGTTTGAGCTTAATCATCAGTCCTTCCAATGAATATTCAGGACTGATTTCCTTTAGGATAGACTGGTTGGATCTCTTTGCAGTCCAAGGGACTCTCAAGAGTCTTCTCCAACACCACAGTTCCAAAGCATCAATCCTCAGTGCTCAGGTATGCTCAGGGCCTCCCAAGCTGCCAGGCCCTGGTTCCCACACATACTGCCCCCCTGCTCCCAACCTGGGAGCTGCATGCTTACCCAGGCTGTGCCCAAGAGACAAGAAGGGACAGGCAGTCCCCAGGCAGAGGTCCGGCCCCCCAAGGCAGGAGGCTGCAGGCCAGGACGACCCTGGGCTGTGGACTCCTAGCTGAGTGCTCAGCTCCCCCTACCTGCCTCCCCCAGCTCCATCCCCCAGACGACCTCCAGAGCCACGTCCCAGAGTGGCCATCCAGTGTGTTTTCCCCAAACACAGCCGCCCTCAAGGCTTGTTTCTGCAGCTCATTATTTTTCTCATGAAAAGTAATCAGTCTGAAACCCCATCCCCTTCCAGAGATGCAGGTCTGGCAGGCAACGCGTTCACTCGCATGACCCCACTCCCAGGCTGCACGCGGATCTTTGAAAAGGTCGCATGTCCGTAACTGCAAAGTGATCCTGAGGGAAGAAAGCAGCATCCTGATATTTTCCTGGAGCGCAGACACGGACAGGACCGGGGAAGGCCAGCAAAGCCGCTTCACGGGGGGCTCCTGGGAGTCAACTCACGGGGACCACAGAGACCTGACCGGTGGGCACACTGCCCGCCACCTGGCTCGTGGACGGAGGAGCCCTGGAAGCCTCGGCCACGCCCGGCTCGGTGCAGCCTGAGCCGCTGTCGCCAAGGGAGCTCCCGCGACAGAGACCGCGGGGCCACTGCAGACGGTCCCAGCAGGGCCGGTCTCCGAACTCCCCGGAGACACAGACACAGGGCTGGGGACACCGCGTCCAGGGAGCGGGTCTGTAAGACCCCGTGTGACACAGACACAGGGCTGGGGACACCGCGTCCAGGAAGCAGGTCTGTAAGACCCCATGTGCTGTCACCGCATCCAGACACAGGTGCGACACACGCGGCCACCACTTGTGAGGGGGAGGGCTCGGCGTGGGTGGACAGACACAGCCCCGCAGGCCCCCTGCACCCCCAGAGTCCCGGCCAGCCGGGCGGAGGCCGGGCCTGCAGACAGGCAGCGAGGCGTCCCCCGGATGAGGTCTCTCTGAACTGGAGCACTGAGGCCCTGTTTCCCGCAGATTGTTTTTTTTTTTTTCTTGATTAAAAACTGATTTTCTGCCACGCTCTCAGAATTGCTTTTTATTGCCTTTGGAGGAAGAGGGAGAGGAATAAAAAAATCTACTGTAAATAATCTTCCTCGGGAAGGAGACTTGAAGAGAAGAAAACCTAATTTGTCTGATTTCTTTTTTTTGTAAAATAAGCGCGCACTTAATGAAAGCGGTTTATGCTGTGTGTATATCACCTTTATGTTCTGAGGAAAAACGTGGAGAAACCTTGATTTTAAACCGTCCCTGGGACCAGCACAGCAGGGAAGCAAGGCAGCACTTCCAGGGACCCCAGGGACCCCCTGCCAGGCACAGCTGCCCCCACACCTGGTGACCGAAAAGGCAGGTGACACACGCTGCGTCATCCGCTGGGGAAGGGCACGGCAATCCGCTCCAGCCTTCTTGCCTAGAGAGCCCCGTGGGCAGAGGAGCCCGGTCATCTGCAGTCCATGAGGTCACGACGAGCTGGACCCGACTGAACCACTAAATATAATAATAATAACGGGCTGTGTCGCACCGTCTCGAGTCAGAACTGGAGAGTCTGCCCCGTAACTGAGATCCTCAGATTAGAGCAAGTGAGACCCCGGTTTACTATCAATCCCTTTACTGAAACTAACAGGAAGTAGCGTCTCCAGGCCCTGCTCAGACGGGCCAGCTGAAACAAGAGGTTGTTAAACAGGAGGCGCAGCAGACAGAGGCAGCCCAGCGTGTGCGGGGCAATGCCAGCTCCCCAGAGGAGACCCCGGGCAGGCAGAGCCTTTGCTGTCTGGGGCAGCAGCTGAGCTGGGCTCAGGGGCGGACCGTCTCTGCTGGGAGCCCTGGTACCCACAGACAGGACGTGGACGAGGAGGGTGTGGGCAGGAGAGAAGGGCCTGCAGCCGCAGGGCCCCAGGGCCACGCCACACACCCAGCGGCTTCTCACAGCTGCACGCTCTGGCCTCATGATCTCTCCTCCCCAGAGGGCACTCAGGGAACCCCGGACGGGTATGCAGGGGCTGCCCCACCATAGAGGGGCAGAGAGGGGCCCCGTGTGCCTAATCCGTCTCCGAGGTCATCGGTCCCACCAGCCCAGCACCCCCAGATGCGATGGGACAAGGCCGCCCAGACAGAGGGACGCAGGGCCCTTCTCCCCTGTGGCTGCTGAGCCTTGGAGAGCAGGCGCCCACGGGGCTAGGAACTGGCTGGGGGTTAGGGACTGCCTGTGCCCGACTTGGCCAGACCCAGCAGGAAGCCAGGAGAGGCCGCAGCACCCATCCCCGCCCCCGGGAGGAGGGCGGCCTCGGGTCCCGAGGCTGCCAGCTGGGGTTGGTGCAGCCGTGCGTACCGACTCCCGCGAGCGCACATCAGCTGCCCCGGGTCAGGCATGAGCGCGAGGAGGACAGACCAGGCGGGTGGGCTGTGCCCACGGCCCATCCTGCAGGTGCCACTGAACCGAGGCCTTTTTGGGCGAGCGGTCAGTGCAGCGGTCACAGCGTCGGAGTCGGGGACACGGCCTCTGGAAAAGGCTTCCGGCAGCTGGGCGGCCCGGGTCGGTGGTCGGTTTCCACCTGTAGCTTTGGGGCTCACTTACCACTTGGGAGAACAGAAGAGAGGCGTGGAGCGGGAAAGCCGGAGCCGGGGCGGGGGACAGAGAAGGGGGTGCTGAGAGCCCGGGGCCCAGGGTGCTGCCATCTACCCCCGACCTGGCGACAGCGCAGCAGAGGACCGCGCCGGAGCCAGGACTCCCCAGAGGACGCTGCCGCCCGCCCCTCCGCTGCAGCCCCTGCGGCCGGTGACTCAGCCCCAGGGAACAACTCCTCCGTCCGCGGAGAGAGGAGCGTGTCCGCCACACGCCCGGCTCGGCCCAGACGCTCCCAGTCTCTGCCACGCTGCTCGTCGGGTTCTGAAGTCCGGCTCCACGGCCGGTTCCCGGGGTCACCATCCTCCTCCTTACACAGAGCTGCTGGCTACCTGGTTCCCCTTCCTGCTCTCCCGAGGGGACTGGCGATCAGAAGGCCAGCATCCAAGCCAAGGGACAAAGCAGCTCTCGGGACACGATCTCACTCTTAACGCTTCACTGTAAGTGGAGTGAGGTGACCTCTTCTCTGCTGCCTTGAGTTAGGGGAGCCCCAGGGACCACGAGAAGCTCTTCTCCACGTGGGGTTGGAGGGTTAGCTGGTTAAGGGGATCCAGAGCACGCAAAGCTGCACACTCAGAAGGAAACAGTCTCGGGGGAGACTGTCTCGGGGGACAGAAGTCAGGGCTCTGCTGCCTGTGAGCATCAGACCACAGACTGGTCACACACAGGGGACTGGTCACTCTCGGTGGGAGGTCGTGGGCCTCATGGGCCCTGCTCTCCTGCCTCCCCAGGGCCCTTCCCCACCCCAGGCTGGCCGTGGGGTCTGCTCATTCCAGACACTTCCAGATGTGACCATGTCCAGCAGATAGACAGGCCTTGCTTTCTGTCTCCTTCTGTCACCAAGAGCCCTGAGCAGACCTCCCTCCCCTTAGTGGCCAGCACGCATCACGTGTTCACACTGGCGGCTGGCAGCCTCCCCTTAGTGGCCAGCACGTGTCACCAGCTCACGCTGGTGGCTGGCAGCTTCTGCAGTGGCTCCCAATGGCCCTCCCTCCAGGCTGCACGTCTCCCCGGGTATGGGCTGGACGCGTGACACACGGCGCTCTTCGCCAAGTCTGAGGTCGGGCAGGCTGTCCAGGCGACAGATCACTAAGGCAGCACTTAGCCAGTCGCAGGGCAAGGGCTCAGGATTGACCCTGGGAGCCGAGGACACTGCCCCCTGGGGAAGGACAGGCGCCTCCCCAGGTAGGGGTTAGGGAACTGGGGGGAGCCCCAGGAAGTGCACCCCTGAATCATGCCTGCCTCAGACCATCATCTGAGCACTGACCTCTCCTCTGCAAACCAGTGACATCTCCAGCCAGCACTGACTGTGCCCCGTGGGGTTCGGTGAGCCTGGGCCCTTGGGGCAGTGGTGCGTTGACCGTGCCCTTTGGAGTTCAGTGAGCCTGGGCCCTGGGGTGGGGTGGGGGGACATTGCTTCCTGGCAAGCAGGGAGGCTGTTTGTCTCCTGCCTGGCCCGGGCAGAGCCGTGATTTAACGCATTGTTGGTGACGATGAGCTGTGATCAGTCTTTGCCACAAAACACCACGGTTCCTGTTATTGGCTGGATCCTCCTGAAGCCTCGGAAATGCGGCAATGGATCAAACCGTGGAAAGTGGTCGGGCGACTTGGGTTCTTTTTCTCGGTCAGCTTGCTGGCAGACTACTGAGGAATATCTTTCCAGTGAAGTGCTTATGAAAACCATTTCTGAGGACCATAAAATCAATTGAGTTTAGAAGAGAAAGCTATTGTTCCAGGAAACTTTGCTAGAAACTCGGAAGAAAGGGAGGCAAGCAATAAGCAGAGGAAGGAGACAAGCCAGCAAAGGACTCTTGGCGCCACGTCCGGGCCCGCTGCGTGGTTATACGCGCGCGTGTGTCGGCAGGGTCACACACGTGCGCTGCGTGGTTATACGCGCGCGTGTGTCGGCAGGGTCACACACGTGCGCTGCGTGGTTATACGCGCGCGTGTGTCGGCAAGGTCACACACGTGCGCTGGGTGGTTATACACATGAGTGTCAGGAAAGGCCAGCATCACATCCCCACCAGCTTTCCTTTAATCAGATGGCCATTTCAGATGAAATAGTAAGCAAGGGTCAAAAGTCAGGGAGTCGTGCAACATGGGGGGTCCCCAAGTTTTGGAAAACTCAAGGCAAGGGCAAGCCTCATTCTTTGCCTCCCTCTCCCTCGAGCCTCCGGGCCGAGGCTCGCCTTGACTGCGCCCATCCAGGGGTGCTCGTTTCCTTGTTGGAACGCTGCTGTCGCCGCAGACATCCCTGAGGGTTATCTGGGAAGCACGGCCCTAGGGGGCCAAGACGGGGAACCCTGGAGTCCAGGAGGAAGGACCTGGCTGGGGCAGCCTGCTCTAAGCTGCTCTGCCCTCCCGCACCCGGGGACGCAGCAGCCCCTCCTGACGGGTTTCCAGTTAGGGGATCTGGGGTTCCAACAGGAAGATGGTTTTCGAATCCCTGTTCTCACAGCTGTTCGCTTTGGTGCCGCTCCTGGGGGACCAAGACCCCCGCACCTGCGCTTCCGTCCCCCGCCCTGCAAGCACCTGCCGCTGCCCCGATACACACTGCAGAGAGCGTCCAGGACCGCATCGCTTTGATGAAAACCGCACCGTCCTTGCAGTGGGGCCATGAGAACAGAGCTCAACCAGCCTCTTTCTCGGGTGGTGGCAACGAAAATTCGTTTTGAGAAAGAGAAGCACATTTTCTCCATAGCTACCACAGAAGGTATCCCGTAATACAAAGCAGGGTTTCCTTTTACGGATCAACACAGTATTCCAAGAGTCCGCCTCAGTTTAGTCGCTCAGTCGTGTCCAGCTCTTTGCGACCCCATGGACTGCCACACGCCAGGCTTCCCTGTCCAATGCCAACTCCCGGGGTTTGCTCAAACTCATGTCCATTTGTAAATGGTAACAGACATTGGAAGTGTCCCCTTTATGGTGACAATGAGACTCTCGGGGAGGCTGCAGCCCTGCGTGGCAGCTGGATGTTCCTGCGTGGACTGTCCCTGCATGGCCCCCATGTCCCCGGGAAGCTGACGGGGCCGCACGGGGCCTGCCGCACCCTGTGGCCAGCCTGGAGCCCCATCCCCCACCTTAACCCTGGTGACGCGGTCCTGGGCGGTGCCCAAGGAGCAGCGCTTGTCTGCCGAAGTGGCCAAGACTCCAGCAGGAGCCGATGCCCCAGGACAGGAGGCACAGGACCAGCCCAGAACCCGCTGCTGTGCCCAAAAGCAGGGAGCCCTCCACCATCGCTGCCCCAGGAGGACGCTCCCGCGGCCAAAACCAGGCAGTTTAAGCCCCGATAAAGGTGGCACCCGCGGGAAAGAACCCGCCTGCCAACACAGGGGACATTAGACAGGCTCGATCCCTGGGGCAGGAAGATCCCCTGGAGGAGGAAGTGGCAACCCGCCCCAGTCTTCTTTCCTGGGGAGTCCCATGGGCAGAGGAGCCTGGCAAGCTACAGTCCAGGGGGTCACAGAGAGTCGGACACCACTGCAGCAACTCAGCACCCTAGCACCAGAGATACTGAAACAGTTACAGATAAAGGCCTTGAATGAGCTTCAGAGCCAGCGGGCTGGGGGCAGTGGGTCAGACTGGCCCTGAGTGCGGCTTGCAGAGAGTTTACACAAAAACGCGTCGATGAACACCTGGGTCTTCTCTCCAGTCTGTGATCCTCTTTATCTTTGTAACCACTTGGAGTTTTCCATAACAGACGGTTTTAAAGTGTGGAGCTGGGACTAGGCGGACCCAGCGCCTTTGCGGTCCCAGCCTGCATGTTTCCTGTCATTTCAAAGGATGGGCCAAGCGGACCGCCCTGCCCACCATGGGTCTCTGCTGTCTCTCCAGAAGAGGGGCAGGAGCGGCTGGCCACGTCCACCCTGAGGGTCTGGGGTGGGGGCGCTGCTGGAAAGCCCCCTGCACTCAGGGGCAGGATCCCCACGGCCCGTGGAGCAGGAATGGGTGTGGCTTGGCGTGGCTCCATCCGAGGGCAGGTGGTGAGCCCAGGCCATTGAGATGGCTGCATAAGCCTGCTCCCCGGCCTCTGACCCATGGAGGCTCCTCTGACAAGAGGCCCCTACGAGATCAGTCCACCATCAACCAGAGGCCAGACAGGAAGAGGCGCCCTTGACAAGGGAGGCATCGCAGGTGAGGGCTGAGACTCGAGCCCCCTTTGCGCCCCCCCCCACCCCCCCGCAGCTGGAGTGCTAGAATGCCTCTGCAGACAGCCAGCCACCAGGAGCTGCCCAGCCACAATAGCGCGGCACGCGGTCGGCACCAGGACCACCGTGGAGCGTGTGCTTCATGGGGGGGACGCTGGGAGGCACCTAACAAAGTTGTAACCCTCGGTCAGAGGCAAGCTGCAAAACAGCAGCATCAGACCTGGAGAGCACATCAGTGGCGAACACGCAGAAAGGGAAAACGAGATCCCGGGGCAGTGAGGCGGGAAGATGGGTATTGATTTCCTGTTGAGCACAGGCTTGCAGCAGCCGCAGCCCACAGAGAGATGCTGCCCCGCCATCCAGCAGGACGCCTGCCTCACCGTCGGGACTCACGCTTGAGCCGCCTTGCCGGAAGCCCTAGAAACCGTGATCGGACTGGACACAGAAGGTCTGTTTCTGGGGTTCCTGTGAAAGCACCCCCTCCCTCCTGCATAATCCACCTGCTGTCCTCACGGCGTTCGGCTGTGCTGAAGGTGGGCGTGCCCGTCTCCTCCGTGAGCTGGGCCGAGGAGCTGCTGCTGTTGCATCGCTTCAGCCGTGCCCGACTCTGCATGACCCAGAGACTGCAGCCCACCAGGCTCCCCCGTCCCTGAGGTCCTCCAGGCAGGAGCACTGCAGTGGGCTGCCATTTCCTTCTCCAATGCATGAAGGTGAAAAGAGAAAGTGAAGTCACTCAGTCGTGTCTGACTCTTAGCGACCCCATGGGCTGCAGCCCACCAGGCTCCTCCGTCCATGGGATTTTCCAGGCAGGCACAGAGTCGGCTAAAATGTAGCAACTAACAGATGATTTTTTTAAGTTTTAGTACATAGAAGATTTCTCAAAGCTCGGAATCTTTCAGACCACTAGACCCAACATCCAGTCCAGAAAAAAAAAAAATCTTTAAGAACTGAAGGAAATCCCCAAATCCATGGATACACCACAAAATCCTACTGTGGGGGACGGGGAACTATATTCAATATCCCATGATAAACCATCATGCAAAGGATGCGGAAAAGAATGTATGCATATGTAGAACTGAGTCACTTTGCTGTACAGCAGAAAGTAACACATTGTAAATCAACTGTACTTCAAATAAATAAAACTGAGGTGGGGGGGGAAGAAAACCAGTGACCTTTCCCCCGTGAAGACCAGGGGACCAAAAAGGACAAGTCTCCTCTGCCAGTTGGTGACCCACACTGATGGTCAGAGAGGCCTGGCATTTGTTTCAACAGCGTCCATTCTTCTTATTCACATATGTACTTGGCTGAGACAGATCTTCATGACTGCATGTCCACTGAGTCAGTCATGCCATCTAACCATCCCATCCTCTGTCGTCCCCTTCTCCTCCTGTCCTCAATCTTTCCCATCATCAAGGTCTTTTCCAGTGAGTCAGCTCTTCGCATCAGGTGGCCAAAGTATTAGAGTTTCAACTTTAGCATCAGTCCCTCCAATGAATATTCAGGACTGATTTTCCTCAATATAAGGATTGATTTCCTTTACGAGTGACTGGTTGGATATCCTTGCAGTCCAAGGGACTCTCGAGAGTCTTCTCCAACACCACAGTTCAAAACTATCAATTCTTCGGTGCTCAGTTTCCTTTATAGTCCAACTCTCACATCCATACATGACTACTGGAAAAACCATAGCTTTGACTGTATGAACTTTTACCTGCAAAGTATGTCTCTTTTTTAATATACTGTCCAGGTTGGTCATAGCTTTTCTTCCAAGGAGAAGTGTCTCTTAATTTCATGGCTGCAGACATCATCTGCAGTGATTTTAGAGCCCAGAAACTAAAGTCTGTCCCTGTTTCCATTGTTTCCCCATCTATTTGCCATGAAGTGATGCGACCGGATGCCATGATCTTCATTTTTTGAATGTTGAGGGTTTTTTTTTTTTCATTTTCTTCATCTTTATTTATTATTTTTCTTTTTTAAATTTTACTTTATTTTACTTTACAACACTGTATTGGTTTTGCCATACATCAGTATGAATCTGCCACAGGTGTACACTCTCCTCCTTCACTTTCATCAAGAGGCTCTTTAGTTCCTCTTTGTTTTCTGCCATAAGGGTGGTGTCATCTGCATATCTGAGGATATTGATATTTCTCCCGGCAGTCTTGATTCCAGCTTGCGCTTCATCCAGCCCAGCATTCCTCATGATGTACTCTGCATGTAAGTGAAACAAGCAGGATGACAGTATACAGCCCTGACGTACTCCTTTCCCAGTTTTGGAACCAGTCCATTGTCTCACGTCTAGGCACCAAGAGTCAGGATTATCGCCAGGAGGTTGGAGGAGGTTTGGGGTCTGGGACTCCAAGATCTGTCGAAAGGTCCCCCGAGGCCCTCCAGGGATGTGGACACGGCTCAGACATCCTCCCTTGCCCGGCCCCTCCCCAGCGAGGCGCCCATGGGTGGGACAGGCACCCACGGCCCTGGGGCCAGGACCCCGGGCAAAACTTCACCATTCAGAGCTCCTGCAGCTTGTCACAAGACCTTAGGCAGCCTGGAACGCAACGCCTCTGGTGACTTCATCTCTAATGCCCTCCTAGTGATGGGTCATCCTGCAGACAGGATGCTGGGCAGCAAGAAGCGGGACGGCTGAGCTATGCCCATCAGCCAAGAGGGGGAGTGCCCGGCCGCAGGCGCTGCGCCAGCCTGGGTCACGCTGAGCAGAGAGCCGGCCTGAGGCTGGGAACGGCCCTTCACCCAGGCCTCCGGCCACACAGGCTCCAGAGGAACCGCAGAAGACGAGGCCTGACTCCACGAAGCTCACTCCACACGCGACGGAAGTGGGGCCCAAGTGTGGCTGCGGCATCTCCTGCGAAGCGGGACTGAAGGAGCAGGGTGTCTGGAGAGGAAGGAGCCAGCTTCCCGGCTGGGGCAAGCTTGCAGGGATGACAGGGACGCGGCTCCCATCACAGAAAAGACGGCAGTGACCTGCCTCGCACCGCATCACAACACACACACTCTCCAGGTGGACCAAAGGCCCAAACGTGAACACCGGGGTCCTAAACGTGAAGAAGGCTGGTGGGAGGCAGGAGTGTAATGCGTGAAAGCCTGGTAGGTGAATAAAGGGCAAGGAGAGGCGTGACTGTGGTGGAACAGAACACTCCCGTCAGACGACAGACAGGAGGCAATATCGAATGTTACCAATGCTAAGCAAGTGTTTGCTGAACATTATATAATAGTTAAATATATGAAACAAACATTATTTAACAGTTCTATTTACTAATAATTTTTTAAGATAACAAAAGCTATGGTTTTTCCGGTAGTCACATATGCTTATGAGAATTGGACCGTAAAGAAGGCAGAGCACTGAAGAACTGATGCTTTTGAACTGTGGTGTTGGCCTTCAAGAGAAGACTCTTGAGAGTCCCTTGGGCTGCAAGGAGATCCAACCAGTTCATCCTAAAGGAAATCAGTCCTGAATATTCATTAGAAGGACTGATGCTGAAGCTGAAGCTACAACACTTTGGCCCCCTGATGCAAAGAGCGGGCTCATTGGAAAAGACCCTGATGCTGGGACAGATTGAAGGCAGGAGGGGAAGGGGACAACAGAAGATGAGATGGCTGGATGGCGTCACCGACTCGATGGACATGAAGTGAAATGAAGTCGCTCAGTCGTGTCCGACTCTTTGCGACCCCATGGACAGTAGCCTACCAGGCTCCGTCGTCCATGGGATTCTCCAGGCAAAAATACTGGAGTGGGCTGCCATTTCCTTCTCCAGGGGATCTTCCCAACCCAGGGATCGAACCCGGGTCTCGCTTTACCGTCAGCAGAGAACAGAGGAGCCTGGCGTGCTATATATAATCCATGAGGTCACACAGAGTCGGTCATCTGCTGTTCAGATGAGCAACTGAACAACAACAAGATAGAAAATATTCTTATATCCCTTGAAACTGAAGTCGCTCAGTCGTGTCCGACTCTCTGCGACCCCATGGACTGTAGCCTATCAGGCTCCTCCATCCATGGGATTCTCCCGGCAAGAGTACTGGAGTGGGTTGCCATTTCCTTCTCCAGGGGATCTTCTCAACCCAGGGATCGAACCCGGGTCTCCTGCACTGCAGGCAGACGCTTTACCATCTGAGCCACCAGCCCCTTACACTACAGGAAAAAATACTTTGGCTTCCTGGGGATCAGCCTTAAATTTCTGCTCTTTGTGTATTTGGGCTGCTGGTTTAAAATGCTGTTTCCTCATTGTTCTTCTATAAGCAACTCGGGGCTTCCAGAACAGTCCTCTGTCCCCGGTCCTGGCGTCCTGATAACGAGCGGTCAGAGCCGAGACAGGTCCTCCCCCGGTTCCACCCCAGACCTCCATCCTGGGAGTTCCCGATGGTGTGGACGCTTGGGCTGCCTGAGGCAGAGGCCCCTGGCTGCGGAATCCAGGCCAGACAGCCCACCTCCCAGTGGGAGGACAAAAGGGCTGGAAATGTTCCCCAGCAAAAGCCTTTCTAAGTTAAGAAACTTTTATGAAAACACCTGACTTTTTGTGACTATGAAAGTGAGGACGGGGTGAGTGATTTTGATTTTGTCTTTAAAGGCATCGTAGGTATTGGTGGCTCAGAGGGTAAAGCATCTGCCCACAGTGCGGGAGACCCCGGTTCAATCCCTGGGTCAGGAAGATCCTCTGGAGAAGGAAATGGCAACCCACTCCAGTATAGCCCTAACCCTAACCCTAACCCCTTTAAGGTGATGCTTCTACTTTCTCTGAAGTAAAAATTATAATATGTAAGTACATAATAATATGCAATTACCGTTTCATAATTATATCTTACAATTATAGTACAATCACATAATATACAATTACATGATAACATTATTAATCTGACTTGCAAAACAGGAGCGTGTCCATAGACAGGACAGGCGGTGTTGCTGGTGCAAACAGCCCAGCGAGCCAGTGGCTGGGGCGGTGGTGTACTGGGGCTCCCACGGCCCATCCAGCAGGGTGTGTGTGCAGGAGCCTCACCTCTGAGAGGCTGCTGTCACCACGCGTGCACGGCTCCACAGGTCCCCTGTGCTTACATCTCGTGGCCAGAGGCAATCACAGGGTCACTCCTGACCCAGGGTGGTGGGGATGTGCCAGCCCAGCCTGCGGGCAGCCACCAACTCGGTAGGCAGCGCTGCCCACCACCACTCCCCTCCGCAGAGCACGGTGCCCACAAGACGGAGCAGTCAGGGGGCCAAGGCATGCAGCAACGTGGTGCCTGTGGTCCACTCCTGCCTGGACAAGCGTCGCCACAGCCTCAGAGCAGGCAGAGGCGGAGAGCCCGCCACCTCTCAGCTGTGTCATCAGGAGTCCGTGCTGGGATCATCTGGGAGGGCCAGTGGAACCCACAGATGCCCCGAAGCCCCCGATGGAGCCACTGGATCAGAAGTGCTGCTGGGCTGGGGAAGAGTGACGGAAGGAGCACATAGTGAGGCCAGTCCCTGGGCCCCGGAGACGCGTCAGCCGCCCGGGGACCAGCACCGACCAAGCCAGCAGGGCCTGAGGCCACACGGTGACATAGGGGCGGAAACCGGCCACGGGGAAGGAGGGTCCCGCCCGAGGGATACACTGAGGCCAGGAAGGGCCCCTCGGGGCACCCCCCCGGCCCCCAAGCCCACGAGGCAGCCCTCTCAGCTGGAAACAGGGTGACCGCGGACAAAAGTAAAGACGAGGCCGGCAGGGTGGGCCCTGGCCCAGAGTGGCTGCGTCCTCGTACAGGGGCACGTGGACACAGAGCCCAAGACACGTGGGGAGGTATCTCCCGGGCCGCGGCTGCAGGGCCCCGGAGCAGGGCCAGCCCACAGCAGGACGCACGCCCGGCTAGGCCCCGGACCGCCACCTCCGGAGCCTGAGAGAGGCTCGCTCACGCAGTCCCAGACCCCGCGTCCCTCCCCACGGCAGCCCTGAGCCTGCGCGGAGTCCAGTCTGAGCGGAGAGTAGCCCTCGTGTGACCCAGCATCCTGGCCACATCCTCTCTGGAGCGTCTGGGTCCCAGGCAGGAAGAGCGCCTCATGCTCACTTTCAAACAGAAAATGAAAAGGTTGCTAAACGTATAAGTAATTTTAACTGAGTCGTTGATCTGGAATCTTTTAAAGTAAAACAGTAAGTATTTCTGCAGCCCTTTGAAGTCGGCCCCGGCTCCTCGCCTCCCTGGGGTTATTTTACAGCCATTAAGAATGTGTTCCTTTTATCTGGGGCCTTCAATTAATTGGATTTCAAAAAATACTCTGAAATGGCTTTTTTTCAGATAAAAACCAGCTAAGTCCTGGAGGATGTTCCTGGATGATTTACTGCCACAGTAATTGAAAGCCGGGGGTTACATTGGTCACCTCTGGGGAACCACTGGCTACACTGGGGTCTGACGGGGGATCTGCAGTGTTCCTCGGATGCGGTGGGGACAGGAGGACCGCCTTCGGACAGCGGCACGCCTCCCAAGTCACCCCTGGACGGATGGGGACATGCAAGGGGGTGCAGGCGCCCCTCCACTGCAGACCTACTGAGTGCAGAGCACCCTGGGGGCCTGGGATGCAGCCTCCCACAAGCCGCCGAGCCCCGAACCCCTCTGGGAGGGAGAGGAGGGGAGGGGGCACCCGGGCAGCAGGTGGAAGGAGGACCGCCTTCGGACAGCGGCACGCCTCCCAAGTCACCCCTGGACGGATGGGGACATGCAAGGGGGTGCAGGCGCCCCTCCACTGCAGACCTACTGAGTGCAGAGCACCCTGGGGGCCTGGGATGCAGCCTCCCACAAGCCGCCGAGCCCCGAACCCCTCTGGGAGGGAGAGGAGGGGAGGGGGCACCCGGGCAGCAGGCGGAGGCCACGGCGCAGTGCCCCCTCCCTGCACCCGCTGTGCATCTACCTGCTGACCTGTGCACAGGCCACTAGGTACCCGGCCGCCCTCTCCCTGAGCAAGTATTCTGTGCAGAGACTGCAGGAGAGCAGTCCGGGGTACTGGGGGTGGGGGGCGCAGCTCTTCTTCCATTCGGGAAGCACACTCCTTCTCCGGGCAAACTCCAGACGGACGCCCAGGGAGGCTCCTCGGTGAAGGGTCTCAGCCCTGCGCTGTCTGGGGAGGCCCCCTACGTGAATACCAGCTCACTCACCAGGGCTAGGTTTCCACTTCTTTCCACCCTGCTTTCTTTCCTCTCTTCCATGTGAAGGGCTTCAGAACGAGATTCAGGTTCCAGGGCAATGGTGTGCACTATTACTGTCCTCTAAGACTTACAATAACGTCCTCCCCTTTGGACGTCCGTCCGGGGCTAGGGCGCAGGCGATTCAAGGCTGGGCCCGGAGAACATGTTACGTTTACGGACACCAACTACAGGCGTGGTGTGGGTTAGCAGCCTTCACTTCTCGTAGGAGAAATCTCCCTGAAATCTGCCAACGCACCTCAACATTACAGACACACGTGTTCCGAAAGCAAGGAGTAAGCGAAACACACGTGCCGACCTCTGCGCCGCGGTGTCCTTCCCACCTGAGAGGAAGGGAGGTGAGACGCAGGCTCGCGCTCCAGGCCCGCCCGGCCCCTCGAGGTCCCCCCAGGCAGGGGCCAGGCCGCAGGTCCCTGGGCCTAATCCGGATGCCACACTGCTCTGAAACAAGGACACCCTCTCAAACTGTGCTGGAAGCCGTTCCGAGCTGGGAGCCGAACTTCAAAGGGGAGAAAGGAAGCGAGAAATGTTCCCCTGCAGCCCCCGGAGCCAGAGGGAAACAGGTTCCCCAGAGGATCCTTTGCAAAGATGAAGGAGGCTGCTCGCTGCAGCCCTGGGACCCGAGTCCCACGACACAGCTCAGTCAGGCCAGGGAGCGTGACTGAGGCCTGGCGCCTCCCAAGCACAGCAGCAGCCCTGGGACAGCCGGGCCCGGGGGTCTCGCTGAAGCTGTCCTCACTCAGGACCAGTCCCTTCAGCATCCTCGCGGGGCCTCTTGTCTTTCTCGCGTCCCCGGGGAGCCGGGGGCCGTGGACGCCCTGGACCCTTGGGCAATAGCAGGCATGGGGGCAGTGTGGGAGCTGGCCTCGTCAGCGCCAGCTCGGGCTCTCAACCCCCAAATGCCTCTGCAAGTCACAGCAAGGTTCAGGCGAGGGGGAGGATACAGGCAGGCCAAGCCCTGGGGCACAGAGACTTCTGCTTCAGACTGCACTCCGGCTCTGCCAACAGGGAAAACAAAAGAGGGATTGAACGGTGCTTCCTGGGGAGCCAGGACTGACCAGAGGGGGGCACAGCGGCAGGCAGCTCGTGCCAGGCCGGGGTGGGGGCGGGGGCACTGCAGCCCTCCCGAGGAGCTCAGGCTGCGGCTCACTTTCCAGAAGGACCACTCCAATGCCGAAGAGACACCATGCCAGCCAGGGCTGTGTCATCACTTCCTCAGCCAGGAGGGCCTGGCAGCTTGGCAGGAGGGCTGGGGCAGCTCCCTGCCCAAGCTCAGGGCCTGGGGGACAGAGGGTGGCCACAGAGGCTTCCGGCCCTCGGGCAGGGGCCAGGGCCAGGTCCGGGCTGACAGCAGCCAGATGGCGGTCTCTGGGCGAGTCCCGGGAAGGGAAGCCCTCGCTCCCAAGGAAGGACCCCCAGTGGTACCCGCCCATGCCTGGAGTGGCCAGGGCTGCAGAGACCCTGCAGGAACGGAGCCTCTGTGCTGCCTGGGCTCCCTGGGCAGCGGTGTGTTGTTGCTAAAGAGGGAGGCCCTGGTGAATGCGAATTGAGTTTATCACCCAATCAAGGTTGTAAACACAAGCCTGCCTTGCTCATCTTCAGCTATGAAAAGAATCTTAGTCCAGGTAAGCTCTCCCGCTCTCCCTCTCGGGGAGGTGGCGGCCTGTCTTGTTGGCCCCGGGGCGCAGCCCAGAGCATCGAGCACAGCAGGAGGGAGGGGACGAAAAAACAGAGCTGAGCTGCAGCAAACCCCACCCCTCCCCAGGGTGCAACTCGCTGCCCCCCATCTCCTTCCCTCTGGGCACTCCCTCCCAGAACACTTCCATCAGCCCAGGAGGGAAGGACAGGGACGTGCCCCCAGGGAGGCAGCCTGGAGGAGGCCCGGCCTCCTGTTACAGAGCGGGTCCAGAGGCCAGAGCTGATCCCCTCCCCCCACAGAAGCCACTGGAAGCACAAGGGCCAGGAAGCTGGGGCGGGGGGAACAGGCACTGGCTCCCTCCTCTCCCAGAGGAAGCCTCACCAGTCCACCTTGACAACACCAGACACAAAGTTGCCCCAGTCCCGAGCACCACCCTCCACCAGTGAAGCCTGGCAAACACTTGCGGCCTTTCCACCTGCTGCAGAGAAGGGGTGGGCTGGCAGCAAGTAACTTTTTTCAGGCATTCTCAAGTCAGCAAGCCTCAGCCGTCACTGACGGGCCAGGAATCACAGCAGAGACAAGTTCTCTCAGGTGGGAGTGACAGGGATCTGGGAGGACACCGGAGCAGGGGCTCCAGGGTAGGCTGGGGGAGGGTCAGGGGTCAGGGAAGCCAGGACCTGGCCCACCAGACCGGCCTGCCCTCCCAGCCGCAGGGGCAGAAGCCACAGAATGTCCATGTGGAAACGCGCCCGCAGGCCAGAGGCCCAGGCCAGCAGGGCTCCGGAAGGCCTGATAGAGCCCTCCTGGCAGGAGGCCTGGTCCTGGGCAGGTCACAGGTTCACTAGACCCCAAGCAGGCCCTGTCGCCTGGACACACCCAGATCCACCTGCCCAAGCCCCCTGCCCACAGCCAGGCTCCCGCCCAGCCCAGGGCCCGCTGCCCTGAGCCTCAGAGCCGGGGGAGCCTAGCGGGGACACAGGGGGAAAGTGGGCTCCCCAGGGTGAAGGGGCAGCGTTGGGGGAGGGGCGAGAGAGAGGCAGGCCCCGGAGCCAGGACCCCGGCCCCCTCCAAGGAGCACTGGGCCTTCAGCACCCGAGCGCTCCGTTGGATCCCCAGCGCCGGAATACTACGGCCAAGAGAGGGCTGGGGAGTGGGGACTGGCGAGAGAGGGGCTGAGCGGAGGTGGGAGACCCTGGGGTCCTGTCCGAGCGGCTCCGGAAGCCCCAAGAAGCAAAGCCGGGCGCGGGGAGGGCCCTCTGAAGGCCCGCCAAGACCCCGAGGCCGCCTCGAGCGCTTGGCCCGATCGAGGCCCTCCTGTTCCAGCCGGAGGGTCCTCTCGAGCCGGGGCGCCCCCGCCGCCCACCCCGCCGCCGTCCGGGGGCGCCCCTCACCCCGGCCTCCGCGCCCCGCGCGCCTCGGTCGCCCCGCGCCGGCCGGGCCGAGGCGAAAAGTCGGCGAGCGCGCGGCGCCCGCGGGGGAAAGCGTTAATGGGCGGCCGGGTGGGAGCCGCGCGCTCGCTCGCCCACGTCACGCCGGTGCGGGCTCGGCTGACGACCGCGGCGCCTGGGGACGCCGGCGCGCTCCGCTCGCTCGCCAGGTGCTCCGCCTGGAAATGTCTCCATTAGTTGTCGCCCGCTCCCCGCCGGAGCGCGCGCGCCGAGCGGCCGCGCGGAGCCCTCGCGGGCGGCCGGCAGTGGCCCGGCGCCACCGCAGGTAGGCGAGGTCCCCGCGCCCGCCCCCGCCCCGGGGCTCCGAGACCCCTCCCCCCGGCCGGGGAGGCGGAGGCTCCGCGCGGCCGCCGAGGGGCGCGGGCGGCGGCGG
>SJYX01019536.1:38067-49610 GCA_006410675.1 Oreotragus oreotragus
TCCCCGGTGCGCCCCGGGCTGCGCGCTGCTCTCCGCGGCCCCGGCGCCCGAGCGGCGCGGGCGGGCGCGTCCCCGGCGCAGGTAGGGAGTGGGTCCGGCCGCGCAAACTTTGCGAGGATCGCTCTTGCGCTGGGGGCGCAAAGTTTGCTGCCCGCCGGTGGGGTCTCTGGAGGCGGCCGCGTCGGCCGCAAGTGGAGGGAAATCGGGGGGCGGGGGCGGCTTGGGGCACGGGGGCCGCGCGGAGCCGGGGGCCTACGCCGGGACGCCCGGCCGCCAGCCTTCCCGGCTCGGGCGGCGCCCTGGGAGCCAGCGGCGGGGCCGCGGTGGGACAGCGGGAGGGAAAGGGTCGGAGCGCAGGGCGTTTCGCGAGGAAGACTCACCCCGCGCGCCTGCAGCTCGCCCCGGGTTTCTCGGGAGATCCCAGAGGAGCGACTGCGAAAGAGCGACACGCCAGGCGCGGGGTTCGCGAGTGGGGCTTCCGGACACCTAGAACCCCCGAGCCCCACACCCCGCCCGGTGTCCGCGAGAAGTGGGCGGCACGCACGCCCCCAGGACTGGGCCCGGCGCCTGAGCGAGGAAGGCCCTGCCCTGGGCTGCGCGCCCCCGCCCCAGCCTCCTGCCTCTGGTCAACTTCTCTGGGCTGGAGCAGGCCCCCCACCGCCGCGCCGTGCCCGCGCGACTCTCGGGCCAGGGGCGCGGAGGCCCCAGGGGACGACTTTGGGGGCCGGTCAGACCTCGGGGACTCAACAGTCTCAGGGGTGAAGCCCTGCCGAGAGCAGAGGAGGGTCAGGACCCGGCCTCTCTCTCCAGGGCCCGCGTGGTTCCGACGGCCGACAGCACCCCTGGGCAACAAGGGAGCGCCAAGGAGCTCTAGGACTGGGGGCTAACCGTCCTCAGGGCCCCTCAACCCCGGCTCCCTTGGAATGCAGCAGGCCCGATGGGGCATCTGACCCAAATCGAGGTGCTGCCTTGTCCGTGGGGAAGCGCTTGGTTTCCGGCAGTCCCTGCCCGCGGGCGTGTTTAGAACCGGGGGTCCCTCGAGGAAGTGGGCTCAGGAAGCCGAGTCTGTGCAGGCACGTTTAGCTTGATGGTGCCTGAAATTCTGACACTAGGTCTGTCCTGCTCTCAGAGAGAGATCCGGGGACTCGGCTCAAGCCTGGGCCTTTTAGGAAAGCACCCGGGGGAGTTATTCCTGCCTTAACGAGGGGACAAAGATGGCCCAGAAACCACCGGCTTCCGGCAGGCGGGTCTTGACAGAGGCGCGGGCTGGCGGCTGCGTGCCGGGGTGTGCCCGCGAGTGGAGATGGCCTGGGTGGCCTGGCCTCCGGGCAGCTTAGCAGGGGCGGTGTGGGCTGCCCAAGGCCGGGAGGCTCCTCCCGCAGCCCCAGGCTTCCCCAAACTGGGGGGCAGGCGACCCCTCACGAGGCCAGTCTGGCCTGGGCCAGCGCCGAGGATCGGGGTCAGAGGCCTAGCAAAGCGCCCCGGGCGAGTGGGGTTTCGGGGTCGGGGAAAGAAGACGGCCGGCGAGACCCGGGAGGGCGGGGCTCTCCGCGAGTGTCTGTCCGCGCTCAGGCTGGAAAGGAAACCAGGAGAACTAGCGGCGAGGGTCAAGACAGCCCCTGAAACCCCTCCCCCCGAGCCGCGCGGCCGGCTGCGCCCACCGCGCGCCGAGGGTGGGCAGCTCTGCTGAGATGAATGGTGCCTGTTCAGGGCGCCGTTTCCCGGGAGCCGCGGCCGAGTCTCGGGGGAGGAAACGGGCGCGGCCTGCACGCGGCGAGCGGTGGCCCCAAAGCGCTGCCCGCTGCGACCTGCGCGATGTCTTAGCGCTTCCAGTCGCCGGGCGGCGGGGGGACCCGGCCACGGGAGCGGGGCGAGGAAAGGGTGCCGAATGCCTTCCTCCAGGAAGACGGCCGCTCCCTGAGCCCTCGGCCACCCCGGGCGCCCTCCGCTCCCCATCACCAGGGGAGAGTGAGTTGTTTGTAAACAATAAATAATGGAAAGCAGGAGGGTGTTTGCTAAAAGCCGCGGCCGCGCAGGAAAACGGGGAGGAGGGGGGGAGGGCAGAGTGGGGGAGGGGAGGCGCCGCGGCGCAGGAGGGAGAGCGATGGAGAGAGTCAATTCTGCCGAGAAACCCCGGTGGCTAGTTCCTTATTATTTACAGGAAGGTGATATTAGCAATTCAGGTGAGAAAGAAAGAAACGCGGCCGCCCTGAAATCAATACAGAATTCAAAAACAATTATTAATGTCGTTTACTCGTGTTCTTTATATGTCTCTTCCGGCTACAGACGCTAAGCTGTCTGAATAATTTGCATGGAGCGGCTATTCATTATTTCCGAGGATTTTCTTTGGCGGGCCGCTCGGACGTGGCCGGCCGCGGTCCAGCGCGATCGGATAACTCGTACTTTTCGTCTGTAAATTAAAGCAATTACGCAGCAGATATTATAGGATGCGTACTGTGGTCTCCAGATAGTCATCAATCACCTTGAACCAAGCTGTCAGAGCGGGCAGATTTCGTTTCTGGGAGGCAGGTTTGCAGCTGGGGAGAGGGCGAGAACGTCATCATTAATTAGAGGGTGACCCTGGGGCGATTCACAGGTCTGAACCCAGGGATCGTTCCCAGCAAGTCTGCACAGCGCCGCCGCGAACAGCTCCCTCCCGGCGGCCGCGGGAGGCCCGGCCGGGCCGGAGCTGCAGGGGCGAGCCCGGGCCCCGCTGGGTGGCTGCGCCGAAGGCAGGCCGGGGTTCCGGGTGGCCCGGGCGTCCCCTTGCCGCCTGGGCGCCGGACTCGCGCAAGGTCCCAGGCCGGGGATTGGCTGGGGAAGCGCTGGGGTGTGCCCGCGACCGCTCCTTGCGCCCCGGGCAGGGAAGGGCGCCCCGGCCAGGCGCCCCGCGCCCCCTCCCCAGTGCCTAGGCCCGAAGGTGGCCGCAAGGAGCGAGCGCAGCGCGAGGGGCCCCGGAGCCGAGCCGGGAAACCTGCTCCTCAGAGCGCGCCGGGCTGTCTGGCAGTCCCCAGTTCGTTCAGCCGCGAGGGACAGGGGGCAGCCGGGGGAGGGCGGCCCGCGGGGCGGGCGGGGGCGAGCAAAGGGAGGGCCGGTGCGCCGAGCGGGAACGGACTGGACGAGGAGAGGCTGGCTCCCCCCGGGACCCGGCGGCCGGCAGTGGCAAACCCTCTGGCCCACCAAGCCCAGGGGCGGCGGGCTCCGGGGAGGGCCGAGGCCCACACACTCAGGGCACTCTGACCCCCAGATGCGGACGGCGCGCCTTGGCCGCGCGAGTTCTGAAACTGCGGCCCGCTGTAGGGTTCGAACTGCTGGGAGGCTTCGCCCAGTCCCCGTTAAACAATAGTCGCTGCGCGCCGCCCTCCGCTGCCGCGCGCCGGCCCGCGGAGCTGCCTGCCTGCCTGCCTTCCACCTGGAGGGGCGCGCGGGGCCGAGGCCGGCCGGCTGCGCCAGCGCCGGGCTAATTTTAACTGTTGATTACGTCTCCCGCGAAGCCTCACTCGCACACTCCTCGTCCGTCTCGTTTGTAATTGAGACTAATGATTACAGTGGGGCGGGAAGGAGCAGCTGCTCATTAATTAATTTCTAATTAAAAGTCCTTCCGTCCTCGGTGACTAAGGAGAAACTCCGTGCGTCGGGGCGATGTTGACTGCTCCTTGGAGGAAATTCATTTGTTCTGGCCGTGCGCCCTCCGCCCCGGGCGGCGCGGCCGCCTGTCCCCGCCCCGCCCGGCCCGGGCCCGAGTGACCCCCGCGTCTGCGGCCGGGCCGGGCTGCGCGGCGTGGGGCTGACGTCAGAGCCTCCGCCGCTTAAAGCCGTGCACCGCTGACTTGACGGATTCGCACGACTCTTTTTTTTTTCCCCCTTTTTTTCAAAATATGTATTTGTGTCGCCGCTGCGAGGCCGGTCGGTCCCACTGTCCCCTCCAGGCTCCGGACTGTGAAGCTGAGAGGATCGCCGCGGTTCACTTTCCTCTCCACTTAGAAAAGTTTGCCGAGCTTGTGGCTGCATTAACCGGCTCTTCTGCTTCGCCCTCCCAGTGTCTAGAAGCCCGCGGCCCCCGAGCAGTGGCCACGCCACGCCGGCCCCCTCGCTCAGGACTCTGCCGGCCCTGCCCGCCGGCCCCGGGCCGCCATGTCCTACCCGCAGTTTGGGTACCCCTACTCCTCGGCACCCCAGGTAAGGAGGCCCCGATAGACCAGCCACCCACTGTCACCTCCCAGCGAGCGGGGCCTGTGCCACGCACCCCTCGCAACCCACCCTGGGGCGGGCAGAGGCCGGAGGAACACCGACAGGCTGGGCCCCCATTTCCCGCTTTTCTTTGTCCACCCCTTCCCGGGCTCCGAGGCTGTGCCCCGGGGGAAGCTGGGGACCCAGGAGAGAGGTGGCACCCGAAGGCGTGTGCGCTGAGGCCTTGGAAACCCCCAGGGGAGGGTGTGAACATTCCAGCCAGGAGGCGCTGGGCCCCACGTGTCTGGAGGAGACCGGGTGCACTCGCCTCGTGGAAAGGGACACGCGGACCCGTGTGGACGGTGGCAGCGCCGCCAAAGACATGGAGTGCGCGCCCCCGGGGCTGTGCGTGGGGCGGACGCAGGCCCAGGGGCCCAGCCTCGAGTCCCGGGGTGCCCCCCTTCCCCTCTCTCCCCCAGTTCCTGATGACCACCAACTCCCTGAGCACGTGCTGCGAGTCCGGCGGCCGCACGCTGGCCGACTCCGGGCCAGCTGCCTCGACCCCAGCGCCCGTCTACTGCCCGGTCTACGAGAGCCGGCTGCTGGCCACCGCGCGCCACGAGCTCAACTCGGCCGCGGCGCTGGGCGTCTACGGGAGCCCCTACGGCGGCTCGCAGGGCTACGGAAACTACGTGACCTACGGCTCCGAGGCGTCCGCCTTCTACTCGCTGGTAAGGGGAGGGGGTGTCTCGCAAACCTTCTTCCTGCCACGCTCGCCCCGACCGCCCAACTGCCAAACTCACTTTCCCCAAACTCTGGAGGTGAGGGGCGAGTCCCCTGGGGCCCGGGCGTTGGGAGGTGGGAAAGGCACGCCCCACCCTACCCTAACCTTAGCCCTCGCCTCCAAGCCTGGTCCTGGGGGCGCACCAGCCCCAGGGCCGGGGGCTTCTGGCGGGTGGGGCCTCGCACTGAATGCGCGTATTGTTTCCGGCTGCTCTCTGCTGAGCTGGGATCAGACACGTGGTTCTGTCGCAGCTCGCTNTGTCTCTTATACACATCTAGATGTGTATAAGAGACAGCCCGACCCCCGCGCCACTCCCCCTCTGAAAGTCTGGGCGACTACGCGAGGGCTCTTTCCCCGGTCAAGCTCCAGCTGACCCGGGGTTGGGCGCACCCACCTCCTAGCGAGCCCGTGTCGCCACAGCCTAAAGGCTAAGCCGTCCCCCCGCGTGGCACCCACGCTGTCTTTCCGGACTCCCAAAGCCCAGACTTGGCCGCCTCCCCCACCTGGAGAGGTGCGGCCTGTGCGGTGCGTCCCGGCCCAGCCCACCGCCCCTGCAGGGGCGCCCTTGCGCACCCGCAGACCGCAGGCCTTCGTGGAGCGACCGGCACCGTAACTGCAGACGTCGCATGTAGACCCTGGGGCACCATGTCCCCACAGGCGCTCGGGACCATTTCCGCCCACGGGTGGTGCATCGTTGGGTTCTTCGCGTCCCTGCGATATGCTCTCCTGGTTTCAGGATCAAAGGGGCCCAAAAAAGGACCTCGCAGAGACCTGGGTGTCTGTAGGGTGACAGAGACCTGGCTGGCCTTGCCCCGGGCTTCTCCCCCACCCACTGGGAACTCTCTGACTCCATATAGGTTTAATCAAATGTAAACACTGAAGGGCAGCGCCCACCTGGGTAAAACCCATTCCACCATAAACACACAACCCCCCCGCCCCACGACTGGGATTGAAAGCCACGTGGGCCTGGCCCTGGCCGGCCCCCGCCCGCGGTGCGGGGCCGCTGCCGGCGCCCCATTGCCCAGCTTGTCCCCAGGTATGGGACCATGGACAGCGGCACGCGGCGGAAGAACGCCACGCGCGAGACCACCAGCACGCTCAAGGCCTGGCTGCAGGAGCACCGCAAGAACCCCTACCCCACCAAGGGCGAGAAGATCATGCTGGCCATCATCACCAAGATGACCCTCACGCAGGTCTCCACCTGGTTCGCCAACGCGCGCCGGCGCCTCAAGAAGGAGAACAAGATGACGTGGCCTCCGAGGAACAAGTGCGCGGATGAGAAGCGGCCCTACGCCGAGGGCGAGGAGGAGGAAGGGGGCGAGGAGGAAGGCCGGGGGCGGCCCCTCAAGAGCGCCAAGGTTGAAGGTACCTAGGGGGCTGGCGTTGCGGGGCCTGGTCCCAGGGCAGGGCCGCCCTGAGCCTTCTCGCGTGTTCTCGGACCTCGAAAGGCGTGGGATAAGGCAAGCCCTGGGCCTAAGCTTCGAATGGAGTGCCCTGGCCCCGAGGAAGTGAGGCTGTGTGAGCCAGGGGACCCGAGCAGTGAGCTGGGAACTCTTGGAAAACCACCCCATTTGGTAGGAGGCCGGAATCAGATTGGTCCCTGCTCGGGGGACCAGGAGCCTGGAGGAGATGGGAGCGAGAGGAAATTCACACATGCTTTTCCTCGCTTCAGAGTGGCCCCTAACCATGCACTCAGACCGAGAAGGAGGGCACTGGGCCCAGTAAACCACCACCCCGCCTCCCTTCACTGTTCACCCTCTTTGCCGGCAGAGCCCATCGGCAAAGGCAAGGACCTGGAGCTCAGCGACTTGGAGGACTTTGACCCCCTGGAGGGAGAACCCCCAGAGTGCGAGCTGAAGCCTCCCTTCCAGCCCCTGGACGGCGGCCTGGATCGCATCCCCACCGGGCCGGAAGGGCCCAGCGCCCCGGGGAAGGAGGCTCCGGGCGCCCTCCGGCTGCCCCTGGCCTCCGGGGGCGGGGCCGCCCTGGACCAAGACCTGGAGAGGGCCCGGAGCTGCCTCCGGAGCGCGGCGGCCGGGCCGGAGCAGCCGGCGGGCGCGGGCGCGGGGAGTGGCCCGCAGGCCTGCGAGTCCAAGCTGGGCTTCTCTCCCTCTGGGGCGTCGGCCGGCCTCGAGGCCAAGCCGCGCATCTGGTCCCTGGCACACACGGCCACCGCGGCCGCCGCCACCGCCTTCAGCCAGACTGAGTTTCCCTCGTGCATGCTCAAGCGCCAAGGGCCCCCCGCGGGCCCTGCGGCCCCCTCCTCGGCGCCCGCCTCCTCCTCGCCCGCGGCCCAGGCCCCCGCCGGTGCCCTGGACAGGCACCAGGACTCCCCAGTAACCAGTCTCAGAAACTGGGTAGACGGGGTCTTCCATGACCCCATCCTCAGGCACAGCACTTTGAACCAGGCCTGGGCCACAGCCAAGAGCGCGCTCCTGGACCGGGGGCCGCTGGGCCGCTCGCTGGGGGCGGGCGCCAACGTGCTGACCACGCCCCTGGCGCGCCCCTTCCCGCCCGCAGCGCCCCCAGACACCCCCGCCGCCGGCGCCGCCAAGGACCTGCTGGCCCTAACAAAGGCCGGCGGCAAGCCCTTCTGCGCCTAAAGGGCAGGGCGCCGGGGCGAGGACAGAGCCGGCGCTCAGGCCGCAGGCGCGAGAGTGGCCTACCCTTTTTTACCGAGTGTCCAAAGCGAGGCGAAAGGGCGGTGCGGCGCAGGCCGCCAGCCCTCCCCGGAGGGAGCGTCTGAACTGGGGCTCCCGGGGCCACGGACAGGAGTCGGCCGGGCCCTCCCCAACCGAGGGACCCGGCCGGACAGGGCAGCTCTCAGAGCAGCAGAGAGACACCCTGAAGCATAAAGTTTACGTCCAAAAGTTTACATGCGAAGCCGCGTCGTTCGAGGCCCGTTCGTGTCGCTGTCCTCTCCGGGTTTGAGGCTTGCCGCTGTTCCTCGTGAAGACTCCTCAGCCTGCTGACCTTCCGATTTCATCCTCAGCACACACTTTTCACCAATAGCACTTCACCGAGTTTACACTGTTGCACACTCTTAACCCGATAAAATTATGTTTTTTTAATGTATGTTCACACCAGTAATTGCCTGCTTCAGAGGCTGGTAGCAAAACCAATAAAACCGAGTGATGGTGTTTGCATTGCAAAATGAGCACGTGTGAAGCCCAGCGATTTGGAAACGTGAGAGAGAAGCTACCCATCTCCCCATCCCCGAGGGCAGCAGCGGGGCGGCTTACAGAGCTCAAGGCCGAAAGTGAAGCCATTGTTTCCAAAAACAGTCACGCTCAACTCAGGAGTCTGTAGTGTTTCCGATTAGAAGGTGGTGAGAGACCCCAACCTTGTCAGCTCTCCTCCAGTTCCAGACCCCAGAATTTTGAGAAAGTAAGTTTCTTTGGCTAGATTAGAAAAACTTAAACTTCCAAATTCCCTCAGGACTGTGCCCTGATAGGGGAGGGCTGTGCGGCCGCTACTGCCCTCAGCCTCTCCTGGGCAGAATAAGCTGCCTCCCGCAGCCTTGGGGCCTCTGAACTCCCCCGGGAAGGGGGTCAGGGGAGCGAGGCCGGGCGTCAGGAGGCGGGGATGGGGGACCCACCCCTATGCTGTCAGCCTCCGCAGTGGGCAAAGCCTGCAGTGCCGGGCGAGAGAGGGATGAGCTTAGCAGACGGAAGACCCCAGACAGGGCTGGAAGGAAGGGAGGTGGGGGGACGTGAGCCTCCCCCGCCTCGCCTAGCTCCTTGCAGACCCCCAGCTTTGCTCAGAAACTCGGTTGCCCCACCCCCACCCGGCGGACCCGGTCCGCCGGTGGTCTTGCAGCTCGGATCTGGAAGAAAATCGCTGGCTCCCTCCCCAAGGTGGACTCTGCGGAGCTCCCTGCCCGCCCCCACCCCCGTGGGCTTCTGCCCCCCATCACCCCACCCAGCTCCTCCTCCCCACGTCCCGCAAGCGCCCCTCAGAAGACACCAGAGGAGCTCGCACTGGACTCAGCGCTGGCCCTCACCTGCCAGCTCTCTGTCTAAGGCTCCCCTGGGCCTCACAGCTGTCCCAGGTGCCCAGAGGAAGGACGGGCCGCCAGACAGGAGCCCGCGAGGGTGCAGCGGCCCGATCGTGCTTCGGTAAAGAGATGGTAGCCCTTAGTCCGTAGGCGGACAGACTGACAGCCGCAGAGACGCCCGCTGAAGACGAGAGTCACCCCGCCGACCTGCAGGCAGCCTTCGAGAGACCTAGGAGGCCCGGCCTTTCTTTGGGAAGGGCTGGGTGCCCCGTGGGTCCTGGTCACCTGGGAAATGTCTGGCGGTCGAGGCGCTGGAAAGCGGGCCCGATGGGGTGAGTGTCTCACCCGGGAGAGGAAACCCGCGAGGGGGACCCCTGAGCGGCGGCCCCTGCTGGCGCGACCTCGAACCCCAGGCCTGGAGCGGAGGGCGAGGCGCGGGCGCAGCGCCCCGCCGGCCCCGCGGTAATTGGATTGTACCGCCCGCACGCTGTCACCGTATTGACTTTCGCTCTCTTGGATGATATTATCCGGACTCGGAAGCTCGCTGCTGATGTGTCTGTCAAAAGGCTGCGGCGGGAGCCCCCGGCCTGGTGAGCGAGCATCAGCCAAGATAATTTGAAGTGAAATTTTCATTTTGACAGTAAACCCCTCAATTTCTAAAGGCTCCGCGCTCCGAGAGCTCGCTGGCAGGGGGAGGCTTTGCAGAAAGCCCACGTCTTAGACTGAAAAGGGCAAAAGAACTCGAATTAGTTGTAATAGATAAAAGGGCAAAAATAAAGAGTCAAGGGTACTTGACAGTAATAGCGAAAGTGGAGTCTCAGGGGAGACGCTGCAGTCGGGGCTGGGGCGCCAGGAATTTTAATGCGCGGCCGCCGTGCGCGCCCCCACCCCGCCTTAGACAAAGCCAGACATTTTCAGCGAAAACAAGGCTTCGCGGATGCAGGAGTCTTGGCTCGGCAAGACAGGAGCTGCGGAGCCAGAAACCCCAGGAACCCCAGGCTGGAGCTTCTGCGGGACCCAGGCTGTGGGCCGCGCGCGGCTGGGCGCGCGTGCGCGTGCAGCGGCCCGGCTGGGTCTGACTCTGGCTCCTTCGCGAGCAGGCCCTCCCGGGATCCAGCCCAGACGACTCCAGCAATCCCAGCCCGTTGCCCCAGGGACCCCAGGCCCCTGGCATCGCCAGGGCGCAGAGGCCCCGCGTGTCCCCGCAGAATCCCCCAGGTGCAGGAGCCCTCAGGTCGTGGTGAAACTGGTTCACCGAAAGGGTTTATTGGAAACAGAAATTGTATGAAATAAAGACATCAAGCGGAGAGCCGGGATGCAACCGCATCCCAGGGGCGACTCGCCCAAAAGATGCCCCAAAGCTGGAGTCGTCACGTAGACGCACACCCTTCATCTTTGGGGTACACTATGGCGGGGTCACTCACCCACCCTCTGGCTGATCTTCAGAGCAGGGTCGGGCTAGCACAAGCGGGGCGGGAATGCATATTTAGGCGCGGGCGCGGCGGGCCGAGGCCGCCGTCCGTGGGGCGGGGGGCGCGCTTCCCTCCCCGGGAGGCCGTCAGAAGGGCGCGGGCCCGGAGCTCTCAGCCGCTCAGGCGTGGCGAATTCAAACACACCAAGGAGGGGACGCTAAATTAACGGCGCTCTTTACATAGAGCCCAAATAAAACTGTAATCAGCGGCGCGTTACTTTTCATTAAGCGAGTCTGACAGCGGCATATCCAGCCCCGACAGGGAACAGGCGCGGGAAATATACTGCCCTCCCGCCGGCCGCTAAGATAATTCCTTAAGCACCATTAACAGCTCTTAGCCGCGGGAAATGCGCTCCCTGAAAACGTCTCCAAATCTAAAAGCTTTATCGACCCTCCAACCGCCACTGATGGCTCCATTTTTTTCCCTCTCTTCTTTTCCTTTCCTCTTTTCCTTTTTTTTTTTTTAACTAAAGGGAGAGACGTCCAGCAAGGTAATGGAGTTTGACACGACACCTTCTTAACTAGAGCGAGAGGCAGGGAAGCCAGCCCTTAAATGATATTTAAAAGGCAGCCAATTAAGATTTAAAGCGGTCGTCTCCTGAGATTATGCAAGGGTTTGCGCCACCTCCTTCCCCGGGCTCCGGGCCTGCGCTGAGGGGCCTGGGCGCCTGCTGCCTCGTCCCTCCTTCCCGTCTCTCTCCGTCTTCGCTTCTGCCTCTGTCTCACTCCTTCCCGAGGAGAACCGAAGAGCGAGGAGCAGCGAGCTCTTCCAAGGCTCACGCTGTCTCGGCGCAAGGATTCTTGGCTCGCTTCCTGCAAAGGGCCGGCTCTCCCGCAGCAGAGGACGCCAGGTTGAGGGAAACTGAGGCTGCCCCGCCCCCCGCCCACGGCTGCGGGTCGCTTGAGGCAGTGACGTAGGGGTGTCTGCGGCGGCGTAGGGGTGCAGGGCCGGCCGGTCCGCAGTGGACGGGCCTCCAAGGCAGGAGACAACCCATAGGAGAAGCGAGGGGGCAGCCTGTAAGGCCCGGCGTCCCTGCGGCGGGGAGACCCCCGCCCCGCGCTGAGCACTCAGGGCCCACCTCCCTGAGAGCTTAGGGGTGGGGGGATGTGGAGGGTGGAGG
>SJYX01019536.1:51093-64042 GCA_006410675.1 Oreotragus oreotragus
GGGGGACGGGGGAGGGGGGAAGGGAGGGGACAGAGAGGAGAGCAGAGGAGGAGAGAGCTAGTGGCAGAGGGTGCCTTCCAACATCAGCTTTCTGAAGAAACACTTGTGGGGAAAGTGCTTTGTGCCAAGAGGACTCTGGCTCTGGGTGAAGCCTGCAGGTTTATCTGAAGCCCCAGGACCAGACAACGGCCCCTCGCCCGGCCGACACACACACACACACCTGCTTCTCTGTCGGAGGCTCAGCCTACTGAAGGCTGGGGCACCAGCCAAGCCCACTCAGGACTCTAAGAAGCAGGGCAGGAGACCCGTCTCCTCAACCACGGCTCGGGGAAGGCTCAGCAGGCCCCCACCCCCAAGTCTGACCAAGTCTGATCAGCAAGGCTGGAGATCCAGCCTCAGGAGCCCCACCAGGTAAGAACCTTCATGAGCTGAGCTGCAGCCCTAGGGCAGGAAGGCGCCGGACACCGAGAGCAAGGGCAAGGCAGAGGAGGGGTTTCCACGCCGGCCTGGACCCTCACCTGCGCCTCACAGGGCACCAAGGCACCGTTCCGGCCGTGCAGCAAGCGGGCCCCAGAGGCGCTGTGATCCCTCCGCCCGGGGCCAGCGGATGGCTGGGGGTCAGGGTGGTGGGGCGCTGAGCCCCAGGGCAGCAGGGGTCCACACAAGCCCCTTCTTGTCCCTGGTTTACCACCTCTCTGGTTGAGCTGAGCAGGGGCCCCTCCACCAGCCCAGCTTGGGTTCCAGTGAGAGGTGGATTTGACAGGGCGGGGCTGGGGGGTAGTGTCCAGGCCAGGCCCCCGAAGGAGAAGTGCCCTTTTTAACCAGGGGCAGGACACGAGTGGGGTGGAGGCTGGGGCCGGGTTGGGGAAAGCCTGGGGGCATGAATGAACAGGGGCTCCCTTCTAGACCCCTGCTGCCCGCCCCTGGGGCCCCGAAGCCCCCAGTTGCTCAGGCAGGGCCCATGCAGGCTGCCCGCTTGGTTCTGAGAGGTTCCTGGCCTGGGTGCGGACTGGAGGAAAATACCCAGTAATCCAGCAGAATGAAGGCGGCAGGAGCAAACCACAGGGCAGGAGGAAAGATCGTCTCCTGTGACGATCTCACGTCCCTCGGGGCCCCAGCGGGACACGTCAGGGAAGAATCCAGTGTCAGGGAGACTCACAGATAAACCGGGAGAATTAGGAGCTTTTCTGGGGTTAGGCAAACGGGAGGGGGCCTGCACATCCCTGCACACATGCTCACACGTGAGTACACAGGCACACCCAGGGCAGTGGAGGCTCCTGCGGCTGCAGGCTGGTCAGGCCGTGGAGCCTGGAGTCACCCTGGACACATGTTCCTGGGGCCCCAACCTCGACTCTCCTGCCCAAGAGTTGCCGTGCAACCCCCAGACCCTGACCCAGGTCACGGGACCTCACCCATCACATGGGGCAGCCATTCATGGTCAGACGGCAGATGGGACCTGATTGGTGAGTTTGAGACTCTTAACCTGCACCATCAGCTGATGTTCAGAGCATCAGCCTGAGCAGTAATTCCAGCCTTGCCGCAGCACTCGGGCAGATCAGGAGCCTCATTTATGTTGGCCAAGCAGGTGGGTCCCTGCATAGCTGACGGTGGCTCCTGGCATCCTGGGCCAGGGCCAGGCCCTCCTGTGGGGGTGGGGGTTCTGCACGCGTGCACATGCGAATTGCCCTGGGTCCTCAGAGTCCACTCCCTCTTGTGGGGGTGGGGGTTCTGCACGCGTGCACGCATTGCCCTGGGTCCTCAGAGTCCATTACGGGGGGAGGGGCCCACATCTGCTTCTGCTGCTCTCTGGTCTCGAGCGGATGCTCCTGTCTGTCCACGCTGATGAGAGCCAGCTTCCGGGTGTCTCTGCAAACACAGGGTCCTGAAGGAGCAGGTGGACACCAAGGACTGGGAGGACTTCCGAATGTAGGGATCACCCCGACCTCCCCAGGTGGCAAGAGTGGAAAAGAACCTGCCTGCCAGGGCAGGAGACATAAAAGATGTGGGTTCGATCCCTGGGTCGAGAAGATCTGCAGAAAGAAATGGCAACCCTTTCCAGTATTCCTGCCTGGAGAATCCCATGGACAGAGGAGCCTGGTGGGCTACAGTCCATGGGATTGCAGAGTCAGACACGACTGAAGCGACTCAGCATGCACAGACCTTCCTACTTGGCACTCGGGTCGGGAAAGTTGGTTGTGTGGGTAGTTAGATGTGGGAGGACCCCCTAGCCACCGGGGTGGGAGGCCTGCCCCAGGTCAGCCTGGGGGAGCAAGGGCATGAGCGCCAGCTGTCCTGCAGAGGATGGGACGGGCTTGTGCCAGGCAGGCCTGCCCAAAGGGCCCAGGAAAGCACCCAGCCCTGGCAGGCAGGGTGCAGCCCAGGGGACTCCACCTTCCCCTCTGGCCGCAGGGACGTTTCTCCTCTGGCCGCAGAGCTGGGGTGCGATGGCTGGAGGGGGCTGGGGTGTGAGGGTGCCACCCAAGGTCGGCGCCCAAAGTCACCACAGAAGCCAGGTGAACCCGGGCACAGACGGCTCGCCACCGGCTGCAGGGGCCCAGCGTGGGAAGGGGGCGAGGCCTCCCGTTTCCCACCTTCTCAGCAGCAACCCAGCGCCCAGCGCCCTGCTCGGGGGGCTCCCCGGCTGAGCCTCAGGGCATCACGGGGCTGTGTCCCCGAAGCCTGGAGCATGCAGTGAGCCCAGCAGCTCCACAGTCCTGCCGGTCCGCTGGGAGAGGACTCGGCAGCCTCCCCGGGAGCCGGCCCTTCCTCTTATTTTGGCTCCTGAGTTGCTCTGCACCCACAGTGCCTGAGGCGGGGGGGCAGGCGGACAGGGGTTATCAGCGAAGCTGCAGCTTTTCACCCATTTCTGTTGGTCCCCAACAAGGGGCGGCTGCGGGGCACTGAGAGGGCTGGCGTGTGTGCGACTGTGTGCGCAGCTGTCTAGGTGTGCTTCTGGAAACTAGAGACCGTTCATTTTGTTCTTGTAGTTTCAAGCACAAAATAAGTTATTACCCCTGACATTGAGGGCTTCCCTGGCGCTCAGCTGGTGAAGAATCTGCCTGCAATGCAGGAGACCCCGGTTGGATTCCTGGGTCGGGAAGTTCCCCTGGAGAAGGGACAGGCTACCCACTGCAGTATTCCTGGGCTTCCCTGGAGGCTCAGCTGGTAAGGAATCTGCCTGCACCATGGGAGACCTGGGTTTGATCCCTGGGTTGGCAAGATCCTCTGGAGGAGTGCATGGAGTATTCTGGCCTGGAGAATCCTGTGGACTGTATAGCCCATGGGGTCACAAAGATTAGGACATGACTTTCGCTTCTTTCTCTTTCTGGTGGCTCAGATGGTAAAGAATCTGCCTGTCAATGCAGGAGACTCGGGTTCGATCCCTGGGCCGGGAAGATCCCCTGGAGGAGGGCATGGCAACCCACTCCGGTGTTCTTGCCTGGGGAATCCCACGGACAGAGGAGCCTGGTGGGCTGCAGTCTATGGGGTCACAGAGAGTCAGACACGACTGAGCGACTGACACACACACACACAGGGAGGAAGGCACGTCAGGCTCTCTCCTCAGTGCTGTGCTGGGACATTGCTTCTGCTTTGATTTTGCACACTTGCCCGACTTCTCGATGAAGCCGGAAAACAAGTGACCGCAGCAGAGAAGTGGGGCCCTCGGACCCAGCCCTGCCACCAGAATGGGCCCCGGGCCTGGGCAGCACCGACGACCAGGACCCCTACGGCCGGGGCCCCCTCGTCAAGGCTGCTCTGAAAGGGGATGGGATAACGTGCTCCCTGTGAAGTGGCAGCCACAGTTTGCTGCCCAGGACGCCGCCCTCCCAGGATCTCAGCTCTGCAGGAACTGAGCCCGGGGACCGGGGGCCGGGGGCCACCAGACCTGGGCGCTGTGTGCGGCCCACGGTCATGCCACCCAGGGCCACAGAGCCCCAGCCTGTGTGCAAGGCCGAGCAGTTGTCACCTTGCCCAGCACGCAGGGCCCAGCTGGGGTACAGGCCTCTTCCGGGGCGTTGGGGGTCTTAGAACAGACAGCTCCTTGTCAGACCAAGGCTTTGTCCAAACCGACGGGCAGGACTGTGTTACACCTGGAGGGTCTTCCGTGTGCACGACCCTGGGGAGGCAGGGGGAAGGGGAGAGCAGCCTCACGCTGGGGGAGCCCAAGCCTCTGCCCCGCCCCAGCCTGCACAGGGCACCGCCGTTTGCACCCACCAGCCCCAGAAGGGTCCAGGTGAGCATGCTCCTGAGACGGTGGGAAAGCAGAAAGGAGGCCTAGATTTCCAGAAGGCGGTGGTGGCGGGTGGCAGTGCAGAGAGGCAGGAGGCTGGGACACCCTACAAGTCAGGGCTGGGCCACGGAGGGGAGGCCTGCAGCGTCGGGCCAACGGGGGACCCCCAGCAGGTCCCGCCTTCATGGAAGCGCGCTCTCCACCTAACAACCATCCAGGGCCTCCTCCGGGGACAGAAGTCTGGGCAGCTTCCTGATCTGATGAAGGGCGCCCTCCTGCCGTGGGAAACGGAGCCCTGGCGGTTGGTTTTCGCTCAAGGTAACAAAGTAATCGTTGGCTATCGGCTGCGGTCATCGGCAGCCTGGTACCTGTGCGGGGCGGTCTGATGGCCCGCAGGCTGTGTGCTCCCCGGAGCATGGGGACTGGACACTGGGGGCCCCCAGGCCCCGCATTCCCCGTCCAGATCTCCTAAGGGCCTGGAGCGTCTGCGCCACCCGAAAGAAGCCCTTATCACCAGTAGCAGAAAGGTCACAATTCCTGGAAACCAGAGACAAAGGCTGGGCCCGCCACAGGGCAGCGAGCTCCCAGCTCAGCTGGACTGGGCCCCGAGACCTCCGACATGAAAGGCATGGCGTTGGGAGGGGCCGGGAGGGCAGAAGACCGCAGGATGGGGCTGGGCCCCCCAACACTCCAGATGTTTCACCCCCTTCCCTGTGGACCGCCTCCTTCCCAAAAGGACCTGTGCCTCTTATCACTTGCCGAGACTGGGAAACCCGGAAGCCGCCTCAAACCCGGGGACCGCCCAGGGGCAGGGGCACGCTTGGCTGGGCAGGGACGGCCGTGCATGCAGGGAGGACTGTGAGCCCGTGGTCACTGGGGAACATGCCCGACGGGGCCCCGAGGGCGCCAGGCTGGGCTGGCAGGCACACAGTAGCAGTTCAGGGCGCGTTGCCTGACGCTGCATCCGGGACGCCTGGCATCAGTTCGAGAAACTGAGAGACACTCCAGGTTGTGACCAGCCAATGGAACCGTGGGCGGGGCGGAGGCTGGCGTGAAATGACGTCAGAGCACTGGCCGGCAAGGACCCCAGGGCTGAGGGAAACGCCGCAGCAGGGGAGTTACCGTGCGGTTCACCCTCCGGCCAGAGAGCGTCCTTTCGCGATGTGTCAGGAGCCACGGACAGAGTGAGCGCCCCTTCTCCCAGACTCTGCCCCGCTGCTCCCTGCAGGCCGCCTCAGCCAGGCCCCACCCCACAGGGGCAGGTCCCAGAGGGGCCAGGATTGGGCGGCTCTTGGCCACAAGAAACCGGGTTGATGTGGGATCCGGGTGGGTAGCAAGCCTGTTCCAACCCATCTGGCCCACAGAGATCCTTGACGACACCAGTGAATCTCGGCGTTCCTAGGATTCAAACACCCACCAACTCAAATCTTCCTTAACTTTTATAATAAAAGGGACAGTACCAGAAATTTCTACTGCAAATCTACCCCAACCTTCCCGAGAGGGACCCTGCGGGGGCCGCTCCAGGGAGGACACATCCAGGCCTCCTGAGGACTTCTAGACGGTTGGTTGGTGAAAAGTGAAATGAAAAAAAAGTGAAAATGTTAGTCCGTCATTCGCATCTGAGTCTTTGGACTGTAGCCCACCAGGCCTCTCTGTCCATGGGATTCTGCAGGCGAGAATACTTCTGCACGGGATCTTCCCGACCCAGGGGTTAAACCCACATCTCCTGCATTGCAGAGGGGTTCTTTACCATCTGAGCCACCAGAACAGATGGTCAGAACTGACGCTGATTCCTGGGAGCCCAGTACACACAGGGGGCAGTGGGGGACGCTGGACCGGGCAGTGTGGGGGTGGTGGGAGGCAGTGGGCTCTCGTGAGCACAGCGACGCCCCCCCTTCTCACTCGCTGGCCCCCCACCCACTCTGAGAGCTCACCAGCTCTGCCAAGGACAGACGGCCCCAAGCCCCCCTGCAGCGGTCAGACTGCTGTGTGATATGCTTCCGTGTTGGAAGAACTACCCCTAAACCGCCCCCCGGCCCTGCCCACGTCCCTTCCCTGCTGGCCGAGGGGCAGGCTCGGCGGTGACGCACGTCCAGCAGTAATGTCCAGCCCTGGGCAGCAGCCAGTCCTCCCGTCTCAGATGGTCACTGCAGAGGCCTCTGCTGAGAACCGGGAGGACATGGGGGTGTCTAAGACAACAAAAATCACATGTGAAGCCCTCCCTGGGAGCAGAATCTGGGCAGAGTTTTCCAGCTGCTTTTTATGCACATCTTTGCAATTCCTTCTCCCTGGCGGTCAAGAAAACTGACCCCAGAAAGGCAGCAGGGTGGGGGACCTCCTAGGACCTGCCCGCCTGTCGGGCCATGCCACTCTCTCTGCCCTCCCCGGGTTGGGGCTGGAAGCAAGGCCAGTGCGTCCCTCTGGGCTCCTCAAACCCAGTCAGCGGGCAGACCTGGTGACCGCCTCCCCCGCAGCAAGCCCCTCTCCCACCGTCCAGGGTCAAGAGGAGCCCCACAGGACCGCATCTCCTCCTGTGGGAATCCCACAGCATCTGCCTGACCCTGACTTTCACCACAGCCCCTGGAAGGGCGCAGCAGCCTGGCCGCGTGGGTGTGCAGCGGGGCCAGCCATGTGGGCTCTTCAGGACACCGAGGTGGCCCGATCGTTCCCGCCGTGTTGCATTGTGGGCTCTTCAGGACACCGAGGTGGCCCGATCGTTCCCGCCGTGTTGCATTGTGGGCTCTTCAGGACACCGAGGTGGCCCGATCGTCCCCGCCGAGCTGGAGCCTGGCGGTGGTGCTTCTGACTTACTTTCTTGAGCAGCTGGTGTGGTTTGGGGGCTTCGGCCAGGACAGGCTACATGAAGGCATGATGCCCGGCAGGGTCCGTGGTGGCCACCTTCCTGCCCTCGGGGGGCCGTGGGCCCAGGGCACCTCTGGGGGAGGGCTCCTGCAGCTGACCCCCACGTGTCCCACGCCGGGGAAACGTCCAGAGTCACACTTGGTCGCTTGGGTTGCCTCTAGGTCTCCAGGAGGCTCTGACTGCAGCACGTCTTTAGGGGGGTTGGCTGACCTGCCCCGGACTGTCTTCCCGAGGATCCGTGCGGCCAGCCAAGGCCTCCGTGCACCACCCCTGGGATCCCCGGGCCGCCTCCTTCTCAGGCGCCTTGCACCGTGGTGATGGTGCCGTTCTGAGCACCCCCGTCCATGACACCCCTGCAGGCAGGGGGTCCCCACCTACACCCCCACTCCCTGCACACAGAGGGACCCCGCCCACTCACCCTGCTCATAGAGGACCTCGCCCACTCACCCTCCCACAGAGGGACCCCGCTCTCCCAGCAGTGCCCCCACCCCACCCCAGGCGCTCCAGCTCTGCCCTCTCTGCCGCCTGGGGCCGCTCCGGGCGCAGCTGTCCAGTCCGGGTCCCTGAAGGCAGAGACAGCGCGCAGTCTGTCCTTGGGTAGGACCCTCACAGACAGGCTGGGTAGGGGCAGGGAGGGGGCAGGAGGAGAAACTGGGCAGAAGGGAAGGGCCAGCAGGTGCCTGTTGATGCCCACCCAGGGTCTTCCAGCTGCCAGCCTGTGTGACCCTGTGGGCTGATGCACCCAGAACCCCCAGCCCCGCGAGCATGGAAGGAGGGAAGGAGCCCTTCCCGAGCGTACATCCAGCCTCCTGTGAGGGTGTCCGCGCCAGCCTGGGAGCCCTGCCAGGGAGGAAGGAGGACTGGGGGGAGCTGGGTGCCTGCAGAGGGACACAGATGACTTGAGAGGGCGCCCAGGAGGTGCCGCTGCCATGTCCCGAGCCCGGCTCCCCAGGCGTAGAGCGAGCATCGTCACCTGCAGCCCGAGGGATGAGCCTGCAGACACAGCCCTGCCCCCTCAGCCCCCGCCCCCTCCACAGGCCCTAGGGTGGGCTGGCGACCCTGACCCCCGCTCCATGCACCAGCTGGAAACTCAGGCAGCCAGAGGGGCTCCCCTCTCCTGAGGGGCTAGCGCTGCTCCTCCCAGCAGATGGGCTCCCCACTGGGGTATGCTCGGGCTTCCCTGTGGCTCAGCTGGTGAAGAATCCGCCGCAGGGCTGGAGACCCAGGTTCGACCCCTGGGTTGAGAAGGGCCCCTGGAGGAGGGAAAGGCTACCCACTCCAGTACTCTGGCCTGGAGAATCCCGTGGACTGCATAGTCCTTGAGATCACAAAGAGTCGGACATGACTGAGCGACATTCACTTCATTTCACTCCCAGCAGATGAGCCGAAACTGTCACCCTAACCTCAGCTCGCCCTCCCATCCCACCCAACCCCAGGTGTGCAGGCATCTGCTGACCTTCGCTGGGACAGCGAGTCATGGGGGGGCATCTGCCCTGCTACAAATTCAGACTGGACAGTCCCAGGTCCCTCCCGTCCCGCTCATGGGGCTGAGCTCGGTGGACCGCTGGGCCCAGTGCTGCAAGGCAGTTGGACCCCTCTGGACCACGATGGGCGCTCAGGGCAGACACACCTACAGACCCCATGATGCCATGGCATCGTCTCCCGGGAGCTGGGCCAGGGGGACGTCAAGGGCACAGCCGTCCTGCACAGGTGCAGTGGCCCCACAGAAAGGAAGGTGCACGGCTTGGGACCAGCCCGGGCGGGGCTCACGCTCAGAGACTCGGCTGGCCCTGTGGGCGGGGACTGAAGTCTCCCCCAGCCATCTTCCGAGGAGTCTAGAGCCTTCCTTTCAGGTGGGACGGGGCCCTGAGTTCTGTCTGTCCCAAGGCCCTGGGCTCTGTCGTCCTGAGCGCCCCCACACACACAGCAGCAGCACTCCGAGGAGGTGGCCGGCCAGCCAGGCAGGGGGTCCCTGGTCTGGGTGCAAGCCTGCGAGGACCACGTGGGTGACCCCTTCAGGACACCCCCCTCTGAGGGCCCCGGTAGGAGCCCCCGTGGTCCCCCCTCATTCCTGCATCCGGAGTCCTCAGAGCCCCGGGCTGGAGGATGGGGATGTGGGTCCTCCCGGGCGCCCTGCAGATGGCCGGTGATGGACGGGGGCAGCCGCTCTGCCCGGGAGATGTCTCACAGAGCCGGACCTCGCAGCCCCACTCCTTGCTTGCGGCTTATCAGGAGAATTCCGGCTTAACGATACAGCTTTAGATAAACAGGGAGTCACAGCGCAGCGATTTGTCTTTTTTTCCTTCCTTTCTGAGTCAGAAGCCTTTCAGTCTCAGGAGCTCTTTTCACGAGAGTCGTGTTTACGTCAGAAGGAAGTAAATGTGACCCCCACACTCCCAGCTTTTCTTCTCTCCTGAGCCTCCCCTCACCCCACTGCAGGCCGTCCACCTTGCCAGAGGGTTCTGTTTCAAGGCCCACCCTGTGTCCACGGCACTCGGCTCAGAACCCTGTCCTCTAAGGATCTTCACTGCCTTCCCTTCCCTGGCCCAGAGGAAGCACACGGCCCAAGCAGTATTTCTAATTTGAACTTTGTTGTGTAATTATGGTGTGAAACATATTATTTTTCCCTTTATTTTCCCCCTCTCGGTTACGGCACATTTTATTGCATAAATAAATTACACATCCTGTACTTCATGCCGCGCAGCCTGCACACCAATTAAACCCGAGGTTGACACAGCCCAAGCACAATTACGTGTAATCTGCAGAGTGAAATGGCCGTTTATTTCCTCTGAACTAATAGTACCGCTTAGCTACACGGTGGCGCTGAGTCTGGGCAGGGGCCCTGCAGGAGCGATTTACGGGCTCCGAGCAGGAGGGCTGGTGGCCCACGCGGCCTCATGTCCTGGGGGCTGGGGTGCCACACACATGGGACCCCCGGACCTGACAAAGCTGCCCCGTGGGCCTGGGTGCGCATGCAGAGGGGAGGCGGCCCCACATGCTTTCCCCCGAGGGGCAAGCCCGCCCCACAGCCCCGAGCAGCTCGCTGAGGGGCCACCAGTGTGTCCTGCAGAGGAAGACGGCTGCCCTTCGCCTCATCTCAAGACGTCTCACAGGTGCAGAGAAAGTGCTTCTCCTCACAGCTGCTCAAACCCTCCACCCCCAGTCCTTCCCGTCCCAGGACACCCTCTGGGACAGCTTCACGGGAGACCTGAAGAGGAAGAGGGGCCTCCACAGGCTCTGATTAAATTCCGGGCAGACTGGCCAGTGTCCCCCAGGGCCGAGGAGTCAGAGCCGCAGGCCCTCGGGCAGTGGGACGGTCCGTCCACAGGGCGGAACTGGACGCCGCGAGCGCCCTCCCGAGGCCTGGAAGAAGGCAACCTGCTTCCCTCAGGCCAGCCTGCCCTGCAGAGTCACACAGGACCTGAGTCGCCCACAGCCCACGGCTGGTCAGGTTGCCCCCGTAGCCCGCCGAGGGTGTCAGCTTTCCCTCCCTCGGGGGTCCTCTTCCAGGAGAAGACAGCTCTGCATCTCAGAGCTGCAGCGAGCGTCTCGGGGTCCCACGGAGGCTGCCCTCCTGCCTGGGAAACACCCACCACAGGCGGTACACCGCTGTGACTGCAAAGGCCCACTCTCCTCCAGCTGCCCTTGAGGAGGGGGCTGCCAGTCACTCGCCTCTCACGTGACCAGAATCGCCCAGCAAGGGTGTTTGGGGGCTGACCCAGGGGGGTGAGTGAGGTCTGGGCAGCGCCTGCCTCCAGACAGGCCTCCGCAGACAGCCCTGCTCCTCGACCAGGCCAGCAGGAGGCCCCACCCGTTCCCCAGCTCCCCACCTGGAGCCCTCCAATACACCCCACCCACCAAGGACCGCCCCGATGCTCAGCCCAGCCCAGGCACCACGCCAGCCCTCCAGGCCACGAGCAGGCTCAAGTCAGCCAGCTGGCAGTCACTGGGCTACCGTCCTCTCCCGCGACTCCCGCGTCTTGGGGACAGGGCCCTCTGTCCATCGGGGCCTTGGGCCTGGCAGAAGCTGTCCAGAGCTGAATCTCACTTTCCAGCCAGGCCGTGGGTCGGACGCGGAGCCGGCGGCGGCGTGGGGTCCGTGGCAGCCACGGCCGCGTGGGGGCCCTGGCCCTGGTGTGGGGACTGCTCCTCCCAGGGCTCAGCCCGCCCGGGGACCAGCTGACTGTGGGAGGCGCTCAGGGTGCCCACTCACCTGCGGGGTGAGCGAGGCAGACCATCCTGGAAGGTGGAGGAGAGAACCCAGCGGAGGTCCTGCCCCCTAGCCCCCCGCTCGCCCGGGAGAGTAGGGAACGAGGAAACGGACCCAGGGGCAGTCCTCCTGGCCCCTCAGAGACCCCAGTGCAGGGTCCCCAGAATGGAGGAAGGGGCTCCCTTGGCCTCGGAGTGGGGCAGGGGAGCAGGACGAGTAAGCACATCCCCTCTGCTGTGCCAGCGGGCTCGCGTGTCCCTGGGTCTGCCCTGGCCAGGCTCCCGGGCGGCAGGATGGTCCTCACCTCCTGAGCACCCTGGCTTCCACATGGAGGCATCACTGTGTGCGTGTCGGGGGTGGGCGCCCTGCTGGGTTCCAGCCTCGCTGAGCTGGTGGACCCGAGTCTTGGAGACAGCCTATTCTTGATCGACTTAAAGGGAAAATAAGTGTGCCAGCCCCACCCCCTGCCTGGAGCCACCCCCTGGAGCTCTATGTGGAAACCAGGGGGCTGATTTTATGTCCTGAACTGCCCAGAGAAGGGGGGCGGCGCGCTGCTGTGGGCATCCGTCCTGAGAGGAAGCTCGGGGCCCCGGGGCAGGCCTCTGAGGAACCATGTCTCCCATGGGAAGCCTGGGAGGCAGAGATAGATGCGAGCAGCCGGGGGAAACTTAAACGCATTTGCTGAGTGACAGAGGCCCCTCCGAGCAGGCACCATGCTGCAGAGCCCAGCCGGCGACACCTGGAGATGGCGCAGCCACAGAGGCAGCAGCAGACGGGGCGGGCACCGGGGGGCAGTGCGCAGGGGCCTCCAGTCCAGTCCAGTCGCTCAGTCGTGTCCGACTCTCTGCGACCCCATTGATTGCAGCACGCAAGGCCTCCCTGTCCACCACTAACTCCCGGAGTCCACCCAAACCCACGTCCATCGAGTCAATGATGCCATCCAGCCATCTCATCCTCTATTGTCCCCTTCTCCTGCCCTCAACTTTTCCCAGCATCAGGATCTTTTCAAATGACTCAACTCTTTGCATGAAGTGGCCAAAATATTGGAGTTTCAGCTTCAACATCAGTCCTTCCAATGAACACCCAGGACCGATCTCCTTCAGGATGGACTGGTTGGATCTCCTTGCAGTCCAGGGGACTCTCAGGAGTCTTCTCCAGCACCGGGGTCCAGAAGCATCAGTTCTTTTGGACTTTAGGCAGTGACAGCTCTCTGTGTGATGCTGTGAGGGGCCTCACGTCCTTACACATTTGTCCAGGCCCGCTGTTTTTGCCTGGAGAATCCCAGGGATGGGGGAGCCTGGTGGGCTGCCGTCTACGGGGTCGTGCAGAGTCGGACACGACTGAAGCAGCTTAGCAGCAGCAGCAGAAAAAAAGGCAATGGCACCCACTCCAGTGCTCCTGCCTGGAGAATCCCAGGGACGGAGGAGCCTGGTGGGCTGCAGTCCATGGGGTCGCTAGGAGTCAGACACGACTGAGCGACTTCACTTTCACACATTGGAGAAGGCAATGGCACCCCACTCCAGTGCTCCTGCCTGGAGAATCCATGGACGGAGGAGCCTGGTGGGCTGCAGTCCATGGGGTTGCACAGAGTCGGACACGACTGAGCGACTTCATTTTCACTTTTCACTTTCATGCATTGGAGAAGG
>SJYX01019536.1:64467-75701 GCA_006410675.1 Oreotragus oreotragus
CCCCCCTCTGAGGGCCCCGGTAGGAGCCCCCGTGGTCCCCCCTCATTCCTGCATCCGGAGTCCTCAGAGCCCCGGGCTGGAGGATGGGGATGTGGGTCCTCCCGGGCGCCCTGCAGATGGCCGGTGATGGACGGGGGCAGCCGCTCTGCCCGGGAGATGTCTCACAGAGCCGGACCTCGCAGCCCCACTCCTTGCTTGCGGCTTATCAGGAGAATTCCGGCTTAACGATACAGCTTTAGATAAACAGGGAGTCACAGCGCAGCGATTTGTCTTTTTTTCCTTCCTTTCTGAGTCAGAAGCCTTTCAGTCTCAGGAGCTCTTTTCATGAGAGTCGTGTTTACGTCAGAAGGAAGTAAATGTGACCCCCACACTCCCAGCTTTTCTTCTCTCCTGAGCCTCCCCTCACCCCACTGCAGGCCGTCCACCTTGCCAGAGGGTTCTGTTTCAAGGCCCACCCTGTGTCCACGGCACTCGGCTCAGAACCCTGTCCTCTAAGGATCTTCACTGCCTTCCCTTCCCTGGCCCAGAGGAAGCACACGGCCCAAGCAGTATTTCTAATTTGAACTTTGTTGTGTAATTATGGTGTGAAACATATTATTTTTCCCTTTATTTTCCCCCTCTCGGTTACGGCACATTTTATTGCATAAATAAATTACACATCCTGTACTTCATGCCGCGCAGCCTGCACACCAATTAAACCCGAGGTTGACACAGCCCAAGCACAATTACGTGTAATCTGCAGAGTGAAATGGCCGTTTATTTCCTCTGAACTAATAGTACCGCTTAGCTACACGGTGGCGCTGAGTCTGGGCAGGGGCCCTGCAGGAGCGATTTACGGGCTCCGAGCAGGAGGGCTGGTGGCCCACGCGGCCTCATGTCCTGGGGGCTGGGGTGCCACACACATGGGACCCCCGGACCTGACAAAGCTGCCCCGTGGGCCTGGGTGCGCATGCAGAGGGGAGGCGGCCCCACATGCTTTCCCCCGAGGGGCAAGCCCGCCCCACAGCCCCGAGCAGCTCGCTGAGGGGCCACCAGTGTGTCCTGCAGAGGAAGACGGCTGCCCTTCGCCTCATCTCAAGACGTCTCACAGGTGCAGAGAAAGTGCTTCTCCTCACAGCTGCTCAAACCCTCCACCCCCAGTCCTTCCCGTCCCAGGACACCCTCTGGGACAGCTTCACGGGAGACCTGAAGAGGAAGAGGGGCCTCCACAGGCTCTGATTAAATTCCGGGCAGACTGGCCAGTGTCCCCCAGGGCCGAGGAGTCAGAGCCGCAGGCCCTCGGGCAGTGGGACGGTCCGTCCACAGGGCGGAACTGGACGCCGCGAGCGCCCTCCCGAGGCCTGGAAGAAGGCAACCTGCTTCCCTCAGGCCAGCCTGCCCTGCAGAGTCACACAGGACCTGAGTCGCCCACAGCCCACGGCTGGTCAGGTTGCCCCCGTAGCCCGCCGAGGGTGTCAGCTTTCCCTCCCTCGGGGGTCCTCTTCCAGGAGAAGACAGCTCTGCATCTCAGAGCTGCAGCGAGCGTCTCGGGGTCCCACGGAGGCTGCCCTCCTGCCTGGGAAACACCCACCACAGGCGGTACACCGCTGTGACTGCAAAGGCCCACTCTCCTCCAGCTGCCCTTGAGGAGGGGGCTGCCAGTCACTCGCCTCTCACGTGACCAGAATCGCCCAGCAAGGGTGTTTGGGGGCTGACCCAGGGGGGTGAGTGAGGTCTGGGCAGCGCCTGCCTCCAGACAGGCCTCCGCAGACAGCCCTGCTCCTCGACCAGGCCAGCAGGAGGCCCCACCCGTTCCCCAGCTCCCCACCTGGAGCCCTCCAATACACCCCACCCACCAAGGACCGCCCCGATGCTCAGCCCAGCCCAGGCACCACGCCAGCCCTCCAGGCCACGAGCAGGCTCAAGTCAGCCAGCTGGCAGTCACTGGGCTACCGTCCTCTCCCGCGACTCCCGCGTCTTGGGGACAGGGCCCTCTGTCCATCGGGGCCTTGGGCCTGGCAGAAGCTGTCCAGAGCTGAATCTCACTTTCCAGCCAGGCCGTGGGTCGGACGCGGAGCCGGCGGCGGCGTGGGGTCCGTGGCAGCCACGGCCGCGTGGGGGCCCTGGCCCTGGTGTGGGGACTGCTCCTCCCAGGGCTCAGCCCGCCCGGGGACCAGCTGACTGTGGGAGGCGCTCAGGGTGCCCACTCACCTGCGGGGTGAGCGAGGCAGACCATCCTGGAAGGTGGAGGAGAGAACCCAGCGGAGGTCCTGCCCCCTAGCCCCCCGCTCGCCCGGGAGAGTAGGGAACGAGGAAACGGACCCAGGGGCAGTCCTCCTGGCCCCTCAGAGACCCCAGTGCAGGGTCCCCAGAATGGAGGAAGGGGCTCCCTTGGCCTCGGAGTGGGGCAGGGGAGCAGGACGAGTAAGCACATCCCCTCTGCTGTGCCAGCGGGCTCGCGTGTCCCTGGGTCTGCCCTGGCCAGGCTCCCGGGCGGCAGGATGGTCCTCACCTCCTGAGCACCCTGGCTTCCACATGGAGGCATCACTGTGTGCGTGTCGGGGGTGGGCGCCCTGCTGGGTTCCAGCCTCGCTGAGCTGGTGGACCCGAGTCTTGGAGACAGCCTATTCTTGATCGACTTAAAGGGAAAATAAGTGTGCCAGCCCCACCCCCTGCCTGGAGCCACCCCCTGGAGCTCTATGTGGAAACCAGGGGGCTGATTTTATGTCCTGAACTGCCCAGAGAAGGGGGGCGGCGCGCTGCTGTGGGCATCCGTCCTGAGAGGAAGCTCGGGGCCCCGGGGCAGGCCTCTGAGGAACCATGTCTCCCATGGGAAGCCTGGGAGGCAGAGATAGATGCGAGCAGCCGGGGGAAACTTAAACGCATTTGCTGAGTGACAGAGGCCCCTCCGAGCAGGCACCATGCTGCAGAGCCCAGCCGGCGACACCTGGAGATGGCGCAGCCACAGAGGCAGCAGCAGACGGGGCGGGCACCGGGGGGCAGTGCGCAGGGGCCTCCAGTCCAGTCCAGTCGCTCAGTCGTGTCCGACTCTCTGCGACCCCATTGATTGCAGCACGCAAGGCCTCCCTGTCCACCACTAACTCCCGGAGTCCACCCAAACCCACGTCCATCGAGTCAATGATGCCATCCAGCCATCTCATCCTCTATTGTCCCCTTCTCCTGCCCTCAACTTTTCCCAGCATCAGGATCTTTTCAAATGACTCAACTCTTTGCATGAAGTGGCCAAAATATTGGAGTTTCAGCTTCAACATCAGTCCTTCCAATGAACACCCAGGACCGATCTCCTTCAGGATGGACTGGTTGGATCTCCTTGCAGTCCAGGGGACTCTCAGGAGTCTTCTCCAGCACCGGGGTCCAGAAGCATCAGTTCTTTTGGACTTTAGGCAGTGACAGCTCTCTGTGTGATGCTGTGAGGGGCCTCACGTCCTTACACATTTGTCCAGGCCCGCTGTTTTTGCCTGGAGAATCCCAGGGATGGGGGAGCCTGGTGGGCTGCCGTCTACGGGGTCGTGCAGAGTCGGACACGACTGAAGCAGCTTAGCAGCAGCAGCAGAAAAAAAGGCAATGGCACCCACTCCAGTGCTCCTGCCTGGAGAATCCCAGGGACGGAGGAGCCTGGTGGGCTGCAGTCCATGGGGTCGCTAGGAGTCAGACACGACTGAGCGACTTCACTTTCACACATTGGAGAAGGCAATGGCACCCCACTCCAGTGCTCCTGCCTGGAGAATCCATGGACGGAGGAGCCTGGTGGGCTGCAGTCCATGGGGTTGCACAGAGTCGGACACGACTGAGCGACTTCATTTTCACTTTTCACTTTCATGCATTGGAGAAGGCAATGGCACCCCACTCCAGTGCTTCTGCCTGGAGAATCCCAGGGACCGGGGAGCCTGGCGGGCTGCCATCTACGGGGTTGCACAGAGTCGGACATGACTGAAGCAGCTTAGCAGCAGCAGCAGCAGAAAAGGCAATGGCACCCCACTCCAGTGCTCCTGCCTGGAGAATCCATGGACGGAGGAGCCTGGTGGGCTGCAGTCCATGGGGTTGCACAGAGTCGGACACGACTGAAGGACTTCATTTTCACTTTTCACTTTCATGCATTGGAGAAGGCAATGGCACCCCACTCCAGTGCTTCTGCCTGGAGAATCCCAGGGACCGGGGAGCCTGGCGGGCTGCCATCTACGGGGTTGCACAGAGTCGGACATGACTGAAGCAGCTTAGCANGCATTGGAGAAGGCAATGGCACCCCACTCCAGTGCTCCTGCCTGGAGAATCCCAGGGATGGGGGAGCCTGGCGGGCTGCGGTCCATGGGGTGACACAGAGTCGGACACGACTGAGCGACTCAGCAGCAGCAGCACAGGGAACAGCAGGAACGGACTCGGCGTGAACTCTGACTCGCGCCCTGTGCTGGCTCAGCGGGGATGACGCGGGTCCCACCCCAGGGCTGGTGGCGCAGCAGGGAAACGGGGGCGCGGCAGCGGGTGGGGCTCTGCGCTTCCTGCTCGTTTTACCGGCAAATCTAAAACTTCTTCACAAAATAGAGTCTATCAGTTTTTCTTTTTCTAATAAAAAGGAAGGAGAAATAAGGTGATGTCATCTGATAGAACTCACATTCTCATTCCTCTTCCTGTAATGAAGCCCGTTAAAATTATCTTTCATTAATATTCAGGATTTCTATTGTCCCATCAACGTCAGGAAGAGACAGGACTGAGCCCAGGTGGTCAGCGGTCCAGGTGGGTTCTGTGGTCAGTGGGGGTCCGCCTGAGCTCAGCACGAGGGTGAACCTCGGGGTCAGGTGGACTGTTCCCAGGCTCGGAGCCGGTTCCTCTGATGGAACTCACTTTCTTCTTCTTCCTCCTGTAACGCAGCCCATTAAAATTATCTTTTATTAGATAATGTGTCCCCAGCGGCCTGAGAAGGCCCAGAGGTACCTGAGCCAGGTGCAGAGAGGGAGAGGCCTGCAGGCCCGGGCAGGCTGCTGGGGGCCTCACATTCCTGTCCCTGCATCAAGGGCCTTCACTGCGGGGTTCATGCCTGGCTGGCTGGGAGCGAACGTTCCAGCTACGCGGGCCCAGCCCTCCCTTCTCCGGGGGCGGGGGCACCCGGGAGGGCCGGCCCTCAGAAGAGGCGGCGGGGCGCCCAGCACCCCCCCCCACCCAGGGTCACCAGAGCCTCTGGAATGCGCCAGATGGCTGCTGAGGGCCGCCCCGGCGCGGGTGCCCCAGCGCGTGCCTCCGAGGTCAGGCTCCGCTCCGGACGCTGACGGCTGTCATCTGGCAGCCGCTGGCTCTCGTCTGCAGCGGGCTGTGGCTGCGGGGAGGGCCCCTGAATGCCACAGTGGCAGGGGTCAGATGCGACAGCGGGAGGTGAGGAAAGCTGACCTCGCCGACACGTCCGGCCTTCCAGCTGTCACTGCTGGCACGTCGGAGCGCGAGGGTGAGCGGGCAGAGACGCAGGTCCAGACACACCGAGCTTCCGGGCAGCTCAGAGCTTCCAGGGCCCGTTCCCCGCCCCCCGCCCCGCCCCCACCGCATGCGCTGGGGACTCCAGGCAGGCTGAGCGCCGGGCCCGCAGAAAGTGGGTGGTGTGCATGCATGCACACGTGTGGGTGTGCGCACTGTGGAGCCTGCTCTCTAAGAGTCCCTCTGTAAATACTCCAGCCAGCGGGCTAGTGCCGTAGCTGGTCCCGCCCCGCTCACCGAGGCGGCCTGTGGGAGGCCTCAGGAGGAAAGAGCCAGGTTCGCACAGCAGGGACACGCACATGCCGGTTTGCACCCGGCGAACCGCAGCTCGCGCCACAAAGAGCACCTGGAGCGCCCTGCACGGAGCGGCCACACCTGCCAGTGCGCGAGGGGTGTCCTCTCACCCGGCTCTGCACCTGCGCCCCGTGCCCCGGGGGCTGCTTGGCTGGGCTTGAACCTTGTGCGTTTGTCTGCACTAGGATCCCGCCGCTGAAAAGACAAGGGGCGGGGAGGGGAGGCTGGGAGGGGAAGACCTCGCACCGCGGTCTGCCCCACACCCGTCCTGCAGGGCGGCTCTGACCCGGTGTCGGGGGTGTGGCCAGCCGAGGCCTGGCCAGCCGGGTGTGCCCCAGGGCTGGCGAGGGCGTGTCCTTCCCTGTGGGTCCCTCAGCGCCAGGCCCCCACGTGGGGCGGGACGGCTCTGGAGGAAGCTGCAGGCCAGGCCACCCTGGAACTCTAGCTTGGTCAGCAAGGCCGGGGAGCTGTGGGTCCCAGAGGGGACGGGGTGACAGAGGAGTCAGCCCACCGTGGGCCCCCCTGGACCCCACGAGGCAGGGAGGGCCTCCTCTCCGAGCACCTCACTGAGCTGCACGTGGCCGAGGGTCTCCAAGCCCCTCGCCCTGGGCTGCAGGGATGCGCCCCATGCTGTCTGGCCTGCCTGTGGTCACTTGTCTCCCTCGAATTGCTGGCTCCTCTTCCCCCGGCACCTGGACTCAGGTATTTAAAGGAACAGGCCCCTCTGTGAGCAAAAGCTCGAGTAACGGCCCCTGGCTCCCTGGCCGCTGTGGAAAGGCTGCCTTCTCACATGGCACCAAGTGTCATCATGAGGGCTTGAGCAGACTCAGGTTGAATCCATCCAAGAGTTCATTCGTAAAGAAACGATGGTGGGGGGGAAGGGGTGGGAGTCCCCTTTCCTGGCTGACCCTCGAGTCTGCAGCTCGGGTTCAGCGTTCTGATGGGGAAGGTCCAGCTGAGTCAGTTCTTTTTCCGAGTCACTGAGAAAAACTCTGGGTCATACCGTCCAGCCCCAGACCCCAGGGTGGATCTCCCAATCCAAACTCTTCAGACCCTGGGTCCCTCTAACACCGGTGTCCTCCCCCTGGGGCCTGAGTCACAGCAGCATCCACCGCCGGCCAAACCCAGCAGGAAAGGGCCTTCCCAAGGGCGCTGCTGTCCTGAGAGCCACTGGGGGCCCGGCTCCCACCTCACACAGTCCGGCAAACACCAGAAACATCGGCGGGTCAGCGGATTCACCCGTGACATCCGAGGAGAAAGCTGCCCCCAGACATTAAGCTTCGGGGTGGGCCTCAACTGCCCATGTGACCGTCACACCTGCATGCGCAGGTCGGCTCCTCATCAGGGAACAGCCTCCAGAGCCAGCGCCCCCAGACACCTGGCAGGGAGCCCTGTCCTCACAGGCCAGAGCGGTCCAGGCCCAAGCATTTGACATCAGTGGAAGTGATTCTGTCGGTTTAATTGTTTGTTGGCCAGTTGCTAAGGCATGTCCGACTTTTTGCTGCAGTACGCCAGGCTTTCCTGTCCTCTGTCTCCCGGAGTCTGCTCAGATCCACGTCCGTCGAACTGGTGATGCCATCCAGCCGTCTCATCCTATGTGTCATCCTTCTTTGGCCCTCAGCCTCTCTCAGCAGCAGGGTCTTTTCCACTCTCAGCAGCAGGGTCTTTTCCACTCTCAGCAGCAGGGTCTTTTCCAATGAGTCAGTTCTTCATATTAGGTGGCCAAAGTACTGGAGCTTCAGCTTCAGCATCAGTCCTTCCAATAATATTCAGGGTTGGTTTCCTTTAGGATTGACTGGTTTGATCTTGCTGTCCAAGGGACTTTCAAGAGTCTTCTCCAGCACTGCAACTCGAAAGCATGAATTCTTTGGCACTCAGCCTTCTTTACGGTCCAACTCTGACATCCGTACATGACTACTGGAAAAACCATAGCTTTCACTAAATCACCTTGAAGTTATGTGCCACAGTAGGAATGAGAGCAAACAGCCAGGTCAGAAAAGAGAAATTTTATATGCAAGGAAAGTGGGACATGCCAGATGGATTGAGATGTCCTGGGACAGTTATGAATGAGCTAGAGCAATGCCGCCATCTTGTACAGGAATCTGTCGTGTTAGTCTTTCCTGGGCTTCGGAAACCTCCGCCAAGCTGTGTAAGCAGTGCTGCCATAGAGCAGACAGCTCCAAGAGGGGGCAGTGCCTGCTGATGGCTTGTCCCTTGTGTTTCCAGAACATGCTAAGAGCCAGCAATGATGGAACTCTGTGTGGAGCCCCGAGTTGGTGATAGACAGGTTGTTAGTCCCAGAACCTCCCAGGCTTCTTACAAAGGGTAGCACGTGACCCGGCAGCTCTGGGCACGTGTGCCCACCACCGTGAATTCAGATCCACCAGGGCTCCCAGTAGAATTTCTCACTCATAATGTGACTTTCAGAACACCACCCTTCAAACGTAAAGTGTTGCAGCCACTGTGGAAAACGGTACGGAGATTCCTCAACCATATAACCGTTTGGTCTAGTAATCCCACTCCAGGGCCTATATCCTGAGAAAACTCTAATTCAAAAAAATACACGCACCCCAGTGTTCACTGCAGCCCTGGTTACAATATTCAAGACGTGGAAGCAAATCAGATGTCCATCAGCAGAGAGATGGGTAAAGAAGACATGGTACATAAGTACAAAAGAATATTACTCAGCCGTAAAAAAGAACAAAAGAAGATTTTCAGCATCACGGACGGACCTAGAGATTGCTATACTAAACGAAGTCAGAAAGCCAAATATTACACAATATCATTTATACAGGAAATCTAAAAATTAATACAAGCGAACTCATTCACAAAACAGATACCAGCGTACAGACTTAGAGAATACAGTTCTGGTGGGGGAGGGCGGGGCGGGGCGGGAGTCGGGGTCAGCAGATGCAGACTGTTATAAACAGGTGGGGTGAATTCGGCTCCCTTGGGGGCTCAGAGGTAAATGATCTGCCTGCAACTCGGGAGGCCCAGGTTCAATCCCTGATGGGGAAGACCCCCTGGAGAAGGCAATGGCACCCCACTCCAGTCTTCTTGCCTGGAAAATCCCACGGACAGAGGAGCCCGGTGGGGTGCAGTCCATGGGGTCGCAGGGTCGGACACGACCCAGCACCTGAGCCACAGCTGTGTAGCAGAGGGAATCCTGTGATGAGCCACAGTGGAAAAGAACATGCACAAGACTGCTTATATGTGACTACCTGAGTCACCTTGCTGAACAACAGAAACGAAAGCAACATTGTAAATCAACTACACGTCCACAAGCCTAGTATACGTCCACAACTGTACGCCTGCTATACGTCCACAACTATACGCCTACTATACGTCCACTCGAAAGTAGGTTTGTACGTCCACAAACCTACTATACATCTACAACTGTACGCCTACTATACATTGACAACTATATGTCCACAAGCCTAGTATACATCTACAACTGTACGTCTACTATATGTGGCCTTTTGTATTTAAAGGCAACACAAAAACACCTCTCAGCAGGCCTTGACTCTCCCAGGAAGACATGCTGATCTTCCCGCTTGTCTGTTGAGACCCAGGAGTGACCCTGGGGAAAAGAAACACACGCAGGTGCACCAGGGGTGGGGTGTGGGGTGTGGACTCGGCAAGGAGGAGCCGGAGCTGGCTCCCAAAGACCCCACGCTCCATGCAGCTCCTGGGGGGCTAGTTTTCCACCGGAATTCCATTTAAAGGCAGGGACTCCCAGAGAGGAGGGGCAAAAGGAAGCACCATTTTCAGAGCACGTGGCACTGAGATGCGTGCAGCCCGCCGAGGACAGAGCCAGAGTGTCTCAGGGTTAGGTCCCGGAATCAGCCGGCTCCCGGGCCCCCGGGCTTGCTCGCTGTGCAGCGAGCATTTGATGTGTGTGGCTCTTGGGCACTTGCTCTCATTTCTTTCCAACTCCACCCCCACCCCCAAAACACGTCCAAACAGAAACCATAGGTTTTCGTTTAAAATCCCTCTGGCTCCTGGAATACAGTGCTAACTCAGTGGTTTCCATACTACTCCAGGGGTTGGTCAACACCTCTGGTCTCCCAGAGCAGCAGCAAACACCTTCCTCAGTTCACCTAAGTTCATTTTTTTTTTGAGCAGAGTTTACAGAATGCAATTTATAGGCTTATACTGTTTAAAAGTACATTTTCTCCTAATACCAAGATATCAGGTTTTTTATTACTTTGGTAAGTTTCTTAGGCTAGAATGGAATTTATAATCTAGAAAACTCCTCTCTAAAAGATCGTAAATCACACCTCTTTCACCCTGAAAAATTACTTTGGCAGCATATGTATAAGGAATGAGTAATGGAATGCACCTCCTGAAATGTCAACAAGGTGCTTTTCTAATGAAATAAAATCCAGTTATGAGTCCAGTGAGTAACCGTGCATTACTTTTATTATTAAGGGTATTTGGGAACTTGCCATGCCACACAAGTGTAGGTTGCTGAATAAAATACGATGCATTTTAGGTGCTTCAAAACTGTCTTGAATTCTGGACAGGAAGGTATCCTTCACACCCACCACTGCAGCCTCTAAACGCTAAGCTGAGTGTGGACGTCCAGGCGTGGAAACCTTACCCATCAAGAAAAGCATTGGTGAGTGCAAACTGTATGGAATCCCCCTCCCAACCTTGACAGTGATCACAGGAAGTAGAAAGCCACCGGCGTTTCGGGGAACCCTGTTCAAGTCTCCTCCACCCGGCAGATGACAGATGAGGGGCCGGACGGCGCTTCCGGCGGGAGGGCCGTGTTTGGTGTGAGTGAGGGGAGGCTGTCAGAGGCAGCAGGCTGCTTACACACGGGAGCCGCAGCCGAGAGAAATGCCTGTGTCCTCTAGACGAGGAAGCCGCCCCTCACCCGTCCCACGCTCTTGCTGTTTCCTGGAAGATAAGAGGGCGTGCGTTTAACGAAACCCGCGGGGACGGCCATCCCGGGATGCCACACCCCAGCCCGCTGTTGCCCACCAGCTGGCTGCTCCCCCACCACAGCCCCTCCGGGCCCCTCACGGCCCCTGCTCAGCAGCGGTGCTGACAGAGGCCGTGCCCCGCGTGGCCCAGGGCGCCCTGTGCCCCAGATGACAGCACTCCCCTCTCAGCCTCTCAGAGGGCGGCAGATAGCCTGCCCAGAGGCCTTATCTTGGCCCTTCCTGCCCCCTGTCCCTGAGAAGGGCCAGAGCCCAGAGCGCCTGGCCCAGGAGAGCGGAGACTGTGGGTGAGGAGGGGCTGAGTGGCGCCCACAGCCAGCTGCCGCCACGGAGCCCCTCTCAGCACAGAGCTCCTCACCTCAGAGCCCCCACACCATGGAGCCCCCTCACCACGGAGCCCCCTCATCACAGAGCCCCTCAGCATGGAGCTCCTCACCTCAGAGCCCCCCACCACAGAGCCCCTGCTCACCACGGAGCCCCCTCACCACAGAGCCCCCCCTCACCATGGAGCCCCCTCACCACGGAGCCCCC
>SJYX01019536.1:76884-91757 GCA_006410675.1 Oreotragus oreotragus
CCACGGAGCCCCCCTCACCATGGAGCCCCCCCTCACCACAGAGCACCCCCCCCACCACCACGGAGGCCCTCAGCAGGAGCCCGCAGATGCAGGCTGACTCCCTCAGCTGGGAGCCGGCAGCAGGCGAGTCCCTGGCGGCGGGCCGCGGGTGACGTCTCCCCAGGGAGAGGCCGGGGCCCCGGGGTCCTCCCTCCCGCTCTGCCCTCCAGGCGGGGCCCCGCCTCAGAGGCAGGCCTGTCCTGTCCCCTCTCCCGCGGCGGTCTGCGGTCTGCGCCTGGGCCCGCCGGGCGCCCACTGCCCCGGGGGCTACGGAGGAGGGGATGTGGGGGGACAGCCTCGGGGGGGCTCCTCCCCGCCGTCACCGGGGCAGTCAGCCAGGACCCCTCTGCTCCCCCAGTCCTGCCTGTGATCCTCTCCACCCGCCGGGGGGCTCCGTCCTCCACCCGCTGTCCCCAGTTCTGGGCCAGAAGGGGCCGCCGAAGCTGGAGACGGAGGCCGAGGGCTGCTCCCTGGGGGCGTCGTGGGGGCGTCCACCTCTCCTGCGGCCCTGCTGCCCTCACGTGGCTTCGCCCTGCATCTGTGTCCAGGTCTCCCCCTCAGAAGAGCCGGTCCTGCTGGATTCAGGCCTGACCCTCACCCCCCACAGCCTCGTCTTAAGCCGACCATGTCCACCGAGGCCCCATTTCTAACCCGGGTCAGAGTCGCAGGCTCTGGGTGGACCTGATTTTGGGGGCCTCTCTCCTCCCCGGGCAGGGCCCCTCAGCTTGCCCAAAGCCCCGACTGCTGCTGGCTCCCTGGGCTCAGCCTGCCTCCTCTCTGCACCCTGCAGTCTGCATGCCATCTGCCCCCATCCCGAGGAAGGGCCGGTGGGGCATGTTGCCCCCCTGCACAGGGCAAGGGACGAGTGGACTGCAGCCATGCCCAGGCGGTACTCGGGAGCCCCATCGGGGCGGCCCCACATGCCTGGAGCCCGTGTTGGCCCCAGAGTGCCCATCCCTGACCAGGCCAGCGTGGTCCCTGCATGGACTGGCCCTGATCATCACCTCCCACCCAGATGGCACTCCCCACACACGGCCGGCTCTCCTGAGAGGCCCGCGTCCCTGGCACGCAGCGGGCTCCCACGGGGACTCTCCTCCCGCCTTAGTGATTTACTCCAGAGCACGCAGGACGGCGGAACATCAAGTGCCTGCTGATGCGACGCTTTGGGGCTCCGAGCAAGCCCGTTGGCATCCGGCAGGAGCCGCTCTGGGTGCAGAGAAAGCACCGCGGAGTGAGGAGGCAGTTCCACGGGAGCCGGCGCCGTGTCACAGGCAGGGGCCGGCCGCGCCTTAGCTGAACAGGAGACTCTTCAGGACAGACCTTCTGAACTGGAGGCGTAACATTTCAGAGTGAAATGCACGTGGCGGCTAAAGGTCGGGGAAGATCAAGTGAGGCGCTAACAGTCGTGCTTTTCCATTTTCTTATCGATCAATATTACATTTTTTTTCGAAGCTAAACGCAACCGCGGAGTTATAGCTGACCTTTGTGTCACCCTTCCACTGTGAATACAATCACAACAGGGACACAAATGACTTTATAAGCCACAGAATTTTTCTGATCCAAACCCCCAGATGAGCGAAAATCTTCAAAATCTCTTTCGTTTGACAATGGGGAGAATGAGCCTCTCCGCTAATGAGACACGGACGACGCTGTCGCCCTTAGGAATCCGTCACCCAGCGGAACGTGGCTGGGTCTTCCCCGCCAGTGGGGCCGCAGGCTCCTTGTTCGCTGGAAGTCGGCTGCAAGGTCCGAGGAAGCAGAACTCAGTCCACCAGAGCTACACCTCCAGGATGGGGCTTGGGGAGGGGGGGGGTGGGCACGCTCCGTTCACCACCATTGAGCACATCACAGCTCCTCCCTCGGAGACAGGGTCTAACCACCATCTGAAACGTTCCTGTGAGCTGGAGAGGAAGCCCCACTTGCAGATGGAAGTCCGATGTGGGTTCTAACCCACCTTCAGGATAGCGCACCAAAACGGGTTCAGAGGGATGCCGAAACCAAACCAGCCCCCTTCGCAGAGCGTGTGTCGAGGGTGGGCTGTTTTCTTGGGGCCTGGGAGTTCCACCCGCTTCGGGGAAACAGCACACTGGCTTAGGGTTCCAAGGACCACAGAGCGGACAAGAGGAAACCCCTGGGGGCCAGATAGTGAAGGACCCTCACACCAAGGCAGGAGGTGCAGGCTCAGGCCCTGGGCCGGGAAGAGCCCCCGGCGCAGAGCATGGCAACCCCCTCAGTATTCGTGCCTGGAGAATCCCCATGGGCAGAGGAGCCTGGCGGGCTACAGTCCCCGGGGTCAGAAAGAATCGAACGAGACTGAGCGACTAACTTGCTAACTAACAAGCTTTCACTTGTTTTCACCTTCCAAGGACCACAGGATGGACAGAAGGAAACCCGGTTTAGCGCTGAAGGAATCTGGCTTCAATAACGCAGCCCCCTTGTAAGACAGACACTGCCCCCACCCCCCGCGGGTGGCAGGACCCTGCGTCTGGGTCTCCTCCCTCCCTGGAGGGTGTGCATCCTGCTGGGATCCGAGCCCCAGGCCCACTCTCCCCACAAAAACACTCTCTGCTGCCCGTCCCGAATGATCCAGTAAAAAAGAACCGGAACCGTAGAACTGATTTAATCAGACCCTTAGACTCACAGGAAAATAAAAATAACTTCCCTGATATTAAAATCGATATGGATTTTCCTTAAAACTTGTGAGTGACAACAACTGACTCAAAATGAAAACTCAGTGGCTGTGTCACAAGGAAGCCTGCCCAGACAGGCGTGGCTGGAACAGCATGATCCATAATTCATGGCGGGCTCTCCAGCCGGCAAAGCCCAGCTCAAGTGCTAGACTATACTGTGTTTATCATGTACTTGATATCAGGACTCAGCATTTTTCTTTATAAGTAGTCAATTAACTCGATTCTCATGTATCAAAACCTGCATCTTATTAACACAAAGATTGTTTCCCATTGAAATGATTAACATAATCACGGAAGACCAGGTAGGTGTTAGAATGCAGAGGCCTGGGGGCTGGTGACACTGGGCTGCCAGAGGCATACTCCTCCCCTCCTCCTCCTCCCTTCCCCCTCCCTATTTCCTCCTCCCGTCCCCGCCCCTCCCCTCCAGATCTGCCAAGCATCACCTGAAGGGCATCCTTGGGAAGAGTCCAGGGGGAGAGAGAAAAGGGCTACCTCCTGCCTCCAGACCGCTGCACGGCCACCAGGTCCCTGGGGTGGCAGCCTGTTCATTTGGCTCCACTTTGTGTATTGGAAAAGCTACTCTTCCTTTCCGAGGATCAGAGTTCCCCCACACCGTCGCCCCTACTGCCCTGCTCCCTCCTCCACTGCGGCAGGAATCTTACAAGCTAAAGCCCCACGACACTGCAGCCTCGGCTCCAGTGTCTCCTCGGGAAAGGGGGAAACACAGGCTGGGAGCCAGGCAGGGGCCGCAGCCTCTGAGACTGCCTGTGTGCGGGGGCCCTCTGACGCTCTGAACAGCAGCAGGGTCATCGGTCAGGGGGCAAAGTCTGCGTGTCCGTGTCAGCAGAGGGTGAGGGACAGGGCAGGGATGGTGCAGGTGGTCCCCGGGCTCAGTGAGCACAGAGGCCTGGTCCAAGGCCGTCCCCAGGAAGGCCACTGCCCCCTTGCCCGCTGCACTGCGCAGGGAGCGTGGACCCCCCGCCCAACCAGACGGGCGCAGCTAGGCTCTGCCGCGGCATGGGGGCCCCTGAGAGTCTAATTATGGGGAATTCGGGGTGGTACGTGTGAGCATGGAAAAAGACACCTGTGGTTTTCCCCCTCTGCAAATGGCTGTTGCAGGACAGGGTGATCTCTTTCGCTGAGCGGGTGTGCAGGTGCCTGCTGAGTCGCTCAGTCGAGTCTGCCTCTCTGTGGCCCCCTGGACTGTGGCCGGCCAGGCTCCTGTCCGTGGGGCTCTCCAGGCAGGGACGCTGGGCGGGCGTGGGGCTCTCCAGGAGGGACGCTGGGCGGGCGTGGGGCTCTCCCGGCAGGGACGCTGGGCGGGCGTGGGGCTCTCCAGGAGGGACACTGGGCGGGCGTGGGTCTCTCCAGGAGGGACACTGGGCGGGCGTGGGGCTCTCCCGGCAGGGACGCTGGGCGGGGCTGCCGTGCCCTCCTCCAGCTGTGACCTCCGGGCCACTTCTGCCTCCCTCAGGTTTGAGGCTGAGCGCAGGCCCGGGGCGGCTCCCACCAGGCCTGCCTGCGGTGGTCCCCCAGGTCCGCTCCTGCTGGTCCCTGCTGAGTGGACGGTCCCTGGGTCACCAGACGCGTCCTCCTGTGCCGAGCATCTGGGCCGCAAGGGGGGCTTCTGTTGACTGCCNTCCCTCAGGTTTGAGGCTGAGCGCAGGCCCGGGGCGGCTCCCACCAGGCCTGCCTGCGGTGGTCCCCCAGGTCCGCTCCTGCTGGTCCCTGCTGAGTGGACGGTCCCTGGGTCACCAGACGCGTCCTCCTGTGCCGAGCATCTGGGCCGCAAGGGGGGCTTCTGTTGACTGCCTGTCGACAGGATTGGGGAGTGGGTTTCGGGCCTCTGCCCGACAGTCAGCAGCTTCACTCCACGGTAATCAGAGCTCATGGAGAAGCTGGACGCGAGACAAACCAGGATGGCTGTGCACAGCCCACGGCCAGTGGGGCCAGCGGCCACTCCCGGAGATCGTCAGAAAGCACGATTCGTTTCCGCGGGGCTTTTGTACCGACCAAAACAACACAACTTTCTGCAGAATCTACTGTCTCCTTGAAACTTTTCAGCTGATTTCACTCTCAGAAGTGAACAAATGGCAAATAATAGGAGAGAGCTTTCAAACAGTGCTTCAAATTGCAAATAACAGGAGAAAGCTTTCAATACAGTGCTTGTTTTTCCACTGGTGTTTAGTTAAAAACAAGAATCCTGGAAATCCAGACTATGAAGGGAAGTTTATGAGGAAATCATCACCATCCCTCTGGCACAGAATTCTGCTCTTACATAAAATTGGAATTTAATTAATAAGTATTTTTGTTAAGGCCAAAAAATATCTACTGCAGTACATATTGTTTTAACTCTAAAATCCGGGTGGAAACCAATTGCTATGTTTACACACTAAATGGGTCTAAAGAAGAATTATGTTTACTGAGAATGGTGCTTTAAGAAATAAAGATCTGAAGTATTGTGATTTTTCCTCTTCTAAGCAACAAAAAATATTTCATCAAAAGATAACAGTGGGCTTTGCAGGCATCTGACCCTTCGTCAGGGGATTTACGAGGGAGACGTCAGGATGCAGGCGGGGCCTCGTGTGGCCGGTTCAGCAGGAAGGCGGTCAGCAAGGCACAAAGTGGCCGTGGCACGCCCAGCCCCCGGGCGGCACCCAGTTACCGCTGTGGAGACCGTAGATCAGCCCGAACTCTGGAGGCCCGCTCCGCTCCCGCCCTCCACAGAGCCGCCACGCACAGGTCTGCAGAAAGTGCCTGCGAGTGTCATTGAGCTTGAAAGAAAGAATAGTATACAAATAAACAAGACTCACAGAACACGCCTAATTTTATTTTCAGGTGTGACCTTGCACCTCGGGTTTTATCAGCAGTGGGATTTCCTGGTACAAAGCTCTCATCCGATTTTCTGGGGGACCGTCGTGGAGTGGGCTGCAGGTGGCACCGCGTCTGAGCCTTGGGGACACGGCCAGGCCGGGTCCTGGTCCTCGAACTGACCACGTGCACCTCCGCTCTGCCCATGGGCAGCGTCGGTCACCCTGACCAGGGAAGGGCGCCCAGGGGAATGCCTCCAGACTCGTCCTCCACGCGCCTTCCCAGCGGGTCTTCTCTCAGGCTGGACAAAGGACAGCTCGGGCCTTGTTTGGAGGTGCAGGTGGGTTTCCTCCCCAGACCCTACGGTGGGGTCCCCACAGCTCTGAGCAGCTCCCCACCGGCCTCTACCCCAGCCGAGAGGGTCGGGGACCACAAGTCCATTATTCACACACTGAGCGCCCCGCCTGGCCAGGTCCACGACCCTCCTGTAACAACGCTATAGCACCTGAGAAAGCAGCTCGCCTGCCCTCATTTTTATTGATGTAATGAAATCTCATTTTTAATTACCTGAACAAAAAGGCTTCAAGTCCGTCAGATCGCCTCTCAGGGCGAGGTATCAGCCAGCAGCTTCTGAACCAATTACCCGTGTTTCCTCTTTACTTCTTGCAAATGTGACCTTTTGTTGGGATCTGAGAGCACGTCTCCTGCTGTGGGTGGGTAACGTCGGCCCGCGCCCTTCACCCACGTCAGCACGGCAGCTCGTCTCCATTGCCTCTGATGTCTGCAGGACAAACGGGTGTCAGGGACCCAGGGCCGCAAGGAGAGGACCAGGAGGGGCCACGGGGCCTTCCGGAGATGAAGCCGGATGCCCGCCGTGAATAGAGGGAACCCTGGCACCATCTTGGGTAACCCAGCCTGCGGGCACCATGAGATGCGGCATCACTCATGCCAGGCGGGTGGGTGGCAGGCTGTAGACTCGGGAGCCGAGGTGAAACGCCAGGCCGCAGGGTGGCAGGCAGCAGCCCAGGCGGCTCAGAGCTCTCCGGGCTCTGGGCCAGCACAGGGGCGTCGCCCGTGGACCCGGGGTACCCCAGAGGCCAGGGCCTGGGCCTGAGCCGGCAGAGGACCCTGCAGCATGGAGGCAGGTGCCTGGCCTCTCCTTCCCCGAGTGGCTTCTGCACCCACCAAGGCTCTTGGGCGCTGGCTCGAGGGCTCGTGGGCTTGAGGGCTGTCAAGGGGGCGGGGAAGCTGTGTGAGTGCCTGGCCTGGCGCTTCGGGAGAAGCCTGGACGCTGAAGGCAGGAGGGGCCGCAGGCTCCGCTAGGCCAGGAAACCCGGCGCAGGGACAAGCCAGGCCCCGAGGACAGGACGGGAGGGCCGGGCCAGGGCGCCACGGAAGGGGCTGCGGGGTGAGCACTGCTCACGGCCTGGCCGCAGATGGCACCCGCCCATTCAGGGCCCGGGACCCCCTCAGGTGTCCGCCCCCCTCTCCCCTCCCCCCAAGTGCTGCACAGAAGGGAGGGAAGGGGCCACCGCCAGGGACCCCTGCTCTGAGTCAGCGGGCACTGACCACTGGGGCTCCCAACTCCAGAGGCCAGGGGACCCCGGGTCCTGTGTCAGGCCTCCCCCCACCCCCGGATGGAAGGACGGTCAAGGCCGGCAGGCTGCCACCCCCTCGCCCGCCACCGGCCTGGGGCCTCCCACTGCTGGAGGATGGGGGAGGAGCTGTGGATGCCTGGTGGCCTCCGGTACCCAGAGGCTCAGGTGAGCCCAGCCAGGTAAGCCCGGCCCCCGCGGCCCCTCAGTCCCCCCGACACTGGCCAGGCCAGGATGGCAGCTCCTTCATCTGCCCTCCTCTGAAGACAGCTCTGGGGGGGCTCTGGGACCCCCAAGTCCCCGGATTCATCCAGGCAGAGCTGGGGGGATATCGTTTCAGGATAAGCTGCCTTCCCAGCAGCCGGGAACCCTGGGCAGCAATTACAGGGGCCCTGCGTCCCCCTCATATCCAAGGAGGCCTTCCAACCACGGAGCCTGAAGGAAATGGCCAGGGGGAGCTGGGCATGGCTGGGGTGGGTGGCTTTCGCACCCAGAGCTTCCCTCCCAGGGCAAGAGAGCCAAGAGCTGGGCCCATGTGGGATGGTCCTCCTCCAGGGCCGGCCCCCACGTGCCCACGGCCCCCCAACAGGTGTCGAGGGGGAACTCTGGCGGCCCCAGATGGACTCTCCCGGGAGGCCCTCGCCAAACAGGGGCCCCACTGTGCGTGGACCAAGCAGGGCAGGGTCCTGCCCTGCTCATCCAGTGGGAGAGGCTGGCGGCGTGGGCGGGGGTGGCCATGTGTTCCCCCTCTCAGCAGCGACCTGCAGAAAGTCATCTTGTGGAGTGGCAGCCAGGCCGCCAGGAAGAGGCAGAGGCCCTGACCGGGTCAAGGCGGGGTCCCCGCGAGCCTGGTGGTGAAGCTCAGGGACCCGTCTCTGCCGGCAGAGCACCCTCAGGGCCCCGGGGGCAGCAGGACCCCGCATCACCCCCGCCCCTGAGAGCCCCGAGCAGGCCCGCTGGTGGAATCGGAGAGCCGCCTGGGAAGGCGCCTGAGGCATGGGGGCCATCTCTGCTCGAGGCCCACCAGGCTTGTGGGGCGGGGCGGCTCAGACCACACCCTGCAGGCCGTGATCTCGGGAGTCTTGGCGCCGGTCCCCCTACAGCCTCTGTCCTCAGATGGCCGGGCCCTCCTGTGCTTCTCTCTGCGTCCACGTCCTGAGGTCGTCTTCTCACAGGGACCCGGTCTGTGGGATCAGAGCCACCCGAGGGCCTCACTGTACCTGAATCCGGAGCCCCTTCCTGAAGTTCCGGGGTTCAAACACCAGCACACGAATCTGGGAGACATGGTCCAGCCTGCAGCTGAGACCAGCCTGGAGCCCAAGTGACGCTGGCCCCCACCATCCAGCCCACAAGCTCCGAGAGAGGACAGGGCCCCCCATTCACAGCGCGACTCGGGGCTCGTGTGAACAGAGCGAATCAGAACAGGGCGGGGGCACTGACAACCCATCCCAGACCAAATGGAGACGGCAAGCTCCACTCAGCTCTGCTTTGCTCTTAGGAATTCGGTTTCCTAGAAAATTCCATGGACTGAGGAGCCTGGTGGGCTACAGTCCATGGGGTCGCAGAGTCGGAGACGACTGCGCAACTTCACCTTCACCTTAAGCCTTTGCAACCCTAGCTTTTAGACTGCATTTCTTTTTTGCCCATGCGGTGCAGCTGGGATGGGGCTCCAGGCTGGCTGTGGCTCTGGGGTGGGTCGGGGGGCATCTCAGCCTGCCTTGCCGCGCAGCCCCTCTGAGGGGCCCCAGGCAGCCTGGCCGCCCCTCTGTGAACAGTGGCGACGGGGAGGACCCACTGACAGCAGCTCCTCCCCTGCCCAGCGCTGATGGAGAAGGAGGACCCCCTACAGGCACAGGGGCAGGATGGACAGAGGGTGGTCAGTGGTCAGGGCAGGAACAGGGCCGGCACCCAGTCACCACGGCTGGGATGGCACCGACCATGGGCCTGAGACGGACACACCTCTTCCATCAGAGCTGGGGCCAGGCTGGGAGGCACAGACGCCAGTGGGGCTGCCTCCCCCGCCAGGCGTGCCCCCAGGACCTCAAGACCACCCCTAAGGCAGGGCGTGCTGGGGGCGGGGGCTCCTCCAGGATATGGGGAAAGGACAGGCAGGCACAGACGGGAGGATAGGGGGAGGAGAGGCGGAGGAGAGGAGGGCAGGCTCTGGAGACGTCCTCACCTCTGACCCTTTCCAGAACCACTTGATCCTGCTGTGTCAGCGCGGCCAAGCCCACAGAAGGCCCCCGATCCATACCTGCCCACCCCAGACCCACCCAGGACTCCTTCCCGCCGCCCCAGGGAGCAGAAAGGCCCCCGCCTGAGACGCACTAGAGGAGATCCTCTCTGGAAGTTTCAGCTGGACTTGCAGTGAAACCACTTCTGAGTGGGTTCCACGTGAAGTCACTGAGATGGCCCTGCTGACCCCATGGCTGCCTCCTGCTCCTCTCAGCAAACACATAGGAGCGGCAAACCACTGACTCAGGCAAACAAACTTTCCGAATCAACCACTCGCAGGGCGGCCGCCTCCGGGGCACATGATGGCCATTCCGGCCCCAGAACAAGCTCCGCTTATTAACGGAGGGGCCATCGGTCACTCTGAGGACACAGACATGCGTGCAGAGAGAAATAAACCTAAATCAGCAGCAGCGTCGGCAAGACCCGCGATGCTAATAAGGCGCCTCCCGCCCGTCGGGGGAGAGGCCCAGCGTGATTGAAACAAGCCTCATCTCTGCAAACAGGCCGTTAGCGCCCACACGAGCATCCAGAACTTCCCAGGGATGCGGGAAGACCAGGCGACCCCCATCCCTGAGCCCACATGACAACTCTCATGGAAAGTCCACCGTTCCCAAGGTTCATGGGAGAAGGAAGACAGGGAGGAGACTGTCCTGGGGGTGTTGGAGCGAGTGATGAACACCCCCTGGGCCAGCCTCCTGGGGATGGGGGGTGACTCCCTGGGCTGCAGGAAGATGGCGCACATATGAGGCCAACCCCTCTGTCCACTCGGCTCAGGGCCACAGGCTTGAGAAGGGGGCTGGGGTTCTGGATCCCCTGGGAGGAGAGGGGGAGATGGAGAGGGGCCCAGCCACCCCAGGGGCCCCTGCCCTGTCCTGGGAGAGGCCCAGCCCACACCCATCTCCAGGCCAGTGTCCTGAGCTGCTGGGGCCTCTGGGATCCTGCCACACCCTTGTCTGAAGGCCCTGGAGGCCAGGCCTGAGGTCGGCTCCCCCGGCCTGGCCTGCATCACCCGTAGGGAGTGCCCAGCTGGCCTTTCCTCCTGGACGGTGCAGAGGAAGAAGCAAGCATTTCCCCTGGTGCCTCGTTCTTCCTGGCTCCAGCTCCTCTAACGGGCCAGGTTGGGGGTGAGGCTGGGCTGTGCCCTCGCCTCCTCGCTGCCTCCCATGGGCTTTTCAGTCACCCACCCCCACCAGGCACCAATTCCTCCCCCTGGAATCCTCGGGTGGGCTGGGGCCTCCCTGGGACACCACCTTGGAATAGAGTATTTAAAGCCTGCCCCCCACCCCTCCTGACCATGGGCTGGCCAGCCTGCTGCTGCGGGAGAGAACTTTAACAGGAAAGGGGCCCAGTTGGCTGCAGGGAGGGTACCGTCCAGAGCACAAGCTCAGGGCTGGGGTGTCCATTCCTCCCCCTCCAAGAGAACACCCTAGGTTAACCTACAGCTGGGCAGCCCAGACATAGCTGGGCCAGGAAGACAGACCCCCAAGCCCTGCCCGCCATGGGCCCAAACACTAACCAACAAACAGATGCCCACTGCTCCCAGTCGCTGCGTTTGGGAGTGTTTGTTACGCAGCATCACGGTGGAAATTGATAGCTGACATGCTGGTCCCTTTGCCACAGAAGACACGGGCTCGGCTCACACCCCAGCAGGGACAGAGGAAGGAGTGTGCAACAGCACACGGAGCCGGAAAGTCATCACGCGGGTCCCAGCTGGGAGTGGAAACTCGGGCTCGCTCGTCCTCACCTGCATTCGAACTGGCCTCCCGACCTGAAATTCCGCCCAGGCGTCCCCATGTGGACGCAGACACCAGCACAGCAGGCGGAGTGTCCGGCATGAAGCAGAGCGACTCAGAACATGCACCAGACCCATGAAATCACAGCAAAGTGTTTCAGGGAACACAGCGTAATCTCTATTATAGCAGCATTCGCATCAAATAAGCCAGCGCATTGCTAAGGATTCACCAATTAAGCCCCTTAGTGAGAATGTCTGAGAACTTAGATGACTGCGTTTGACTGAAGACGTGAGCCACTGTGAGACTCGTAAGACACACCGGCCCTGGGGTCTGTGAGCGTGCCACGAGGGGCCTTTCATCCTCACGAGGAACCGTCTTCCATGTGCTTCCTGCGTCAGTCGTTCAGAACTAACGTCATGGAGCAAAAAGGCATTTCCTATGGAACACAGGGAAGCCCCACCATCACCCCGCATTCAGAGGCCGGGCCTCGCAGTCCTGTTGTGAGGAGAGCAGGCCATGTCCACACTCAGTTCTGGAAAGCGTCTGCTTCTCCTGATTTTCTACCGCATCACCTGGCTGTCTGCGACTGCACGGACAGTCACGTAGGATACAGTGGGTACATCTTCAGGGGACACGGGTTCCACCCCTGGTGGGGGAAGATCCCACGTGCCGCAGCGCAGCTGAGCCCCAAGCACCACGACTGCGGAAGGCCCGGCTCGGCAGCGCGGACCAGCGCAGCTGGAGAAGAGAGCCAGAGGCTAACCGTTTCACGCACACTGAAACATAAATACGCGTACAGTAGCGCTGTTTCCTTCAAGGATGCGCACATAGTCAAAACCGCATCGAACGCTTCAGATGCGTGAGTGCTGGTCACTCCATCGTGTCCGACGCTTCCTGACCCCGTGGACTGTCGCCCGCCAGGCTCCTCCGTCCACGGGATTGTCCAGGCAAGAACACTGGAGTGGGGAGCCACTCCTTTCTCCAAGGGATCTTCCCGACCGAGAGATCGAGCCCAGGCCTTCCTCACTGCAGGTGGTTTCTTTAGAATGGGTTCTCCCTAAAGGAAGAGCGATAGGGAACTGACACTCGGGTGGGGATGAAGGAGAGTATAACGATAAAACGAATGTGATTAAATAAGGTGAGGAAAGGGCCTGTTGGGAGAAAGAGAGAGAGCGTGTCTGTGCCAGCCTCACCAGCACCGGCTCCTCGTGTAGGGATTCATAGACGTTAACTCATTCAGGAAACTGAGAAAGGCAATTATTCTTAAGGGAACAACAAAAAAAAAGCTCTGGAGGAGGCTAGGCCGGCGGCGGCAGCGGGGGAAGAGATTCCCAGGGAATCTTCCCGAGGATTTCAGGAGCGAGGGTGTCGGCTCCAGCAGAAGCCGTTCACAGTGTCAGCTGCGGGAGGGGCGCCAAGCAAGGCAATTATTCTTAAGGGAACAACAAAAAAAAAGCTCTGGAGGAGGCTAGGCCGGCGGCGGCAGCGGGGGAAGAGATTCCCAGGGAATCTTCCCGAGGATTTCAGGAGCGAGGGTGTCGGCTCCAGCAGAAGCCGTTCACAGTGTCAGCTGCGGGAGGGGCGCCAAGCAAAGAACAGCGGCCCAGGGCCCGTCGGCGTGTGAGCACGTGTGTGTGTGTGTGTGTGTGTGTGTGTGTGTGTTCAGGCGCACCTGTGCTGTGCAAGACAGAGTGACAGGGAGAGAGAAAATGGAAATGAGCCCTTCCAGCTGGCAGAGACTGCTCTAAATGAAATATTTACCGGCTTTACACCCTGGCTGCTCGTGCGCGAGCCCCAGGCCCACTTGGGCAAACAGGGCGGCCCCGGGCCTCACAGCTGGCTGCATGGTGGGGGCCTGCCCACAGGAAGACCGCTGNGCTTCAGATGCGTGAGTGCTGGTCACTCCATCGTGTCCGACGCTTCCTGACCCCGTGGACTGTCGCCCGCCAGGCTCCTCCGTCCACGGGATTGTCCAGGCAAGAACACTGGAGTGGGGAGCCACTCCTTTCTCCAAGGGATCTTCCCGACCGAGAGATCGAGCCCAGGCCCACAGGAAGACCGCTGCTGAGGCTGGGGGCCGGAGGAGCCCCATGGTGGAGGCCACACCAGCTGGGCCTCTGAACTCTTGCTCTGTGACTCTAGACCCAGCAGAGGTTCTCTCGGAGCTCTTTCCTCCTTTGAAAAATTAAGATATTTAACTGAGAGGCACATCGTATTGTTGTTCAGACGCTAAGTCATATCTGACTCTTTGTGACCCCACGAATGGCAGAACACCAGCCTCCCCTGTCCTTCACTGTCTCTGGGAACTTGCTCAAATTCAGGTTCACTGAATCAGTGATGCCATCCAACCATCTCATCCTTTGTCGTCCCCTTCTCCTCCTGCCTTCGATCTTTCCCAGCATCAGGGGTCTTTTCCAGTGAGTCACCACTTCACATCAGGTGTCCAAAGAATTGGAGCTTCAGCTTCAGCATCAGTCTTTCCAAGGACTATTCAAGGTTGATTTCCTTTAGTGTGGACTGGTTGGATCTCCTTGCAGCCCAAGGAACTCTCAAGAGTCTTCTTCACAGTTCAAAAGCATCAGTTCTTCAGCGTTCAGCTTTCTTTATGGTCCGACTCTCACATTCACACACAACCACTGGAAAAACCACAGCTTTGACTAGACAGACCTTTGTCGGCAAAGTGATGTCTCTGCTTTTCAACATGCTGTCTAGATGTGTCATCTCTAGGTTCATGGAAGATCTTTAGAAAAGCCACCCTTGGAGAGAGCTTGAAAAATATACTGATAATAAAAAGGAGGGACATGGTTTCAATTTTTAGAAAGCCAGTGGCCACAGTGGGAAGCGTTTGATTGTTGTGGTTTTGTGGGAACTCAGCAAAACAAAAAGTTATGGACTAGCGACTAAGACGTAACACGCCAAGGAAGTGCGTGTAGTTCACCTCTGCGTTCAGGGCACAGCCCATGCCTGCTGAGGCAGGAGTCAGGGCCCCTGCCCCAGCCTCCCTACGTCAGAACCTCCCGGCTTCAGCCCACAGGCCCCTCTCTCCTCCATAAAGACTTTCTGGTGAATCCATCCATCAGAGAAGGGGGTGGACAGCGGGGCTCTGGTCCAGGGCTTCCGTGGAGGGGAGGGGGCATCCACAATCACACTGGGGAGCCCGCGGGGATGCACCATGCCCTCAGAGGGGCACCCAGGCAGCGAGCTGAGGTGCGTGGAGAAAATAATGGAAATACACCCAGCTCATTCGCATCAACGTGAAGTTCCCAGTGGCAGCTGAATGACAAGGATGTCGTGACCGGGCCCATTTAACAAGCAACAGAGAGGGGCCAGTGCAGCCAAGGGGCTGGAGACCCCCGTCTAGATCAACCTGCAAGGCATCGGCCCAGACACGCTTCAGAACAGCTTCAGCACCGTCTGGTCCAGGGTGAAGGTGGAAGGACTTCGGGCTGCCTGGCTTTCTCTCTGACCTCCAGGCTCTCAGAGCTGGCAGCTTCCTCAGCTCTCTGCAGGGTGGACCCCAGACAGGCAGGCAGCAGAGGTCAGGTAAGGATGTCCACAAACCGCCTGGGTGGAGGACCTTCCTCTGGGAGTGTCCAGGCCCACGTGCGATGTTCGGGGCAGGTCTGGGTAAAAAGCAACCCTGGAGCCGCCAAGAGCGCACCGTGGGGTGTGGGGGGGTGTTGCTCAGCCATTAGGGAGGGCGGGAAATGCAGGGTGAGCCCACACCCACCACACTCATAGCATGCACACACACACACACACACACACAC
>SJYX01019536.1:97688-117829 GCA_006410675.1 Oreotragus oreotragus
AGAACGTGCTGACCAGTCAGCAAAGGCGGGAGCAGGCCAGCCCGCTACCTCCTCGCCCATCCAGCAGGAGGGCCTCCCTCACGTCGGGGCCTCCCGGCCTGGCGAGGTCATTCCTAGGCCAGGCCTATCACCACCCCTGGGGAAGCAGGTACCCCAGGCGGGTGGCCACGCCCACGCGGAGCCCCAGCCCCTCACCAGCCGTCTCTCTGCAGCTCCTCCCCACTGACCACCTGCTGGACTGGACGTGTCACTCTGCTGCCCAGAGGAAACCCTCCCCTCCTGCCCGAGGGAGAGCACGTCCCGCCGGACGGCTTCAGACGGGTATCCGAGCTGAAGGACACCAGAGCAGGAACCAGGGTCACAGGAACCTTGGGGTCAAGGCCACGGCCAGCCTGCTGCAGGGACCTTGGTGGTTCTGTCCGCAGAATGGAGCCAAGCCCACAGGGCACGACCCCGACCCTCCCTCCCTCTTCCCGGGTGGGCAGCATCACACCCAGGAGGCCTGGGCCTCCCTGCCTGGATGGGTCAGGGTGTCAGCCGCTGCGAGGGCGGCCCAGGGGGTGGTCCCAGCCCAAGGGCTGACCCGCGGGGGAGGGCAGCCACTGTTAGGNCCGACCCTCCCTCCCTCTTCCCGGGTGGGCAGCATCACACCCAGGAGGCCTGGGCCTCCCTGCCTGGATGGGTCAGGGTGTCAGCCGCTGCGAGGGCGGCCCAGGGGGTGGTCCCAGCCCAAGGGCTGACCCGCGGGGGAGGGCAGCCACTGTTAGGCACCACTGCCCCCTGGTGGACAGGCCAGGGCTGGCACTGCCCACACTCAGGGCGTCCAGAGGCCCATTCTCAGGCTAGCCAAGGGCGTCCACGGCCGGCACGGGGAAGGGTTCCCTGCACCCGCCTCCCGGGAGAAGGGCCGGTGTGCACTCATCCCGCTGCTTCTTACCAGGTGCCGGCCACAGACAACGCTCACCCAGCCCAGCCCCTGGGAGGCTGCTTCCTGGGGCCCCGCCCTGGCTGGAGGCCTCCTGGTCCCCAGCCGCCCCTGCCCATCTCAGTGGCTGTAAGAGCAGGTGGAGGGCCCTTCGGGGGAAGCCCAGCTCGATGGAGGCCCCAGCGTCCGACCCTCTCCAGACACCACCAGCCCACAGATGGCTGCCTTTCCTAAGCTTATCACAGTGAACTCAATACCGTTTCCAACAAAACTCTCAAGCATCATGGGATGACAGGTTTAGAGCGGGGGGCGGGGGGTGCAACTGCAACCCAAGTGAAGGTCTGAACTTGAAGCATCTCCTGCGAGCGGGACCTCCTGAGTCCAAGGGAACGGGCGTGTCTGTCTTCCTCACCCCCGGGCCGTGAAATGGGAGGACCCGCGGTGGGGAGGAAGGGTGCTCCGGGGAGGGAAGCAGCCCCCTCTGCCCAGCGGCTTCCTGGCATGACGTGTCCTCAGAGGAGATGCCTCCCCGCTATCCCCCGAACATCTTTGCTCCCTGGGGTCCTCTCTCTCCTTCTTCTACCCCCTGCTGGGCTTCTGTCCCTGAAACACCTTTGCTGGCCTGTTCCCCTTTCTCCCAGACTCGGGGCACCCTGGCTCCCCCAGCTCTGCACAGGCGGGCGGGCGGAGGGGTCCCGACGGGGACGGTCTAAGCTCCAGGCCCAGCCCCCTCACCTCCATGGCCCATCTGTACTCTCGTGGGGAGCTTGACCTCCGCACCCCGTCCACTCCAGCCTTTGAGCCTTATGGAGAAACAAGAGGCACTAAGACCCCTGAGAGGCTGGGGGGACTGTCCCCCGAGGACGGCCCCTGGCTGGAGCTGGCAGTCCTGGCCCTCGTGACGCGGACACAGCGGCCCAGGCATCCCAAGACTGGCAGGCGTAGCACCCTGGCGTCACTGGCCGGTGCAGACTCTCATCTCCTCTGTGCCCCACGGGCCGCCTCGGCCGCCACCAGGACCCGGGTGACATGCCAGGGGCAGACCCTCACTGCCCCAGGACAGCTCAGGCCCTGAAGTGTGGTTTCCGCACGTTGCCCCCGCCCCGGGCTCCCTCCAAGAGGCTCCTCCCACACGAAGGAGGCGGCCTTGCACACACTTCACTGTCCCCTCACCCCGCCTGGACATCCTCACGTCTGAAAGCCAAGCGCGTGCATGTCCAGACAGAAAGCAGAGAAGGGTGACGGATTGCGGACGGGGGATGCGCTCTGGGCGATGGCTGTCCTCTCTCCCTGGCAGACAGTATTGATTCCTCGGAGAGCGCGTAAATTAGGTGCCTGGAGGACTCACTTTGCCAGAGAGCTCGGTGTAAAGAATCGCCCTCCGCACGTCAGCGCGGCTGTCCATGTATTCCGGCGGTAGGCGCACGGAGACCGAGGAGGCGTGGCTCCCGGCTGGCGGCCCTGCTCCGAGCCGGGTCCACGGGAGGCCCGCCTGCTCCACAGCGCGGAAGGCCCTCCCCCTGAAGCGTCAGCTCACCCTTGCAGGGCAAGCCTGCTGCAGACTCAGCAAGAGCTGCGTGGGACTCGCGGCCGCAGGACCGGTTCCCCCGTGAAGGCCGGCTTCCCGGGGGCCTGGAGGCAGGTGGGCCGAGGGGTCTGAGTGCCCGGGCCTCTGGGGGCAGCCAGCACCCTGGAGGCACAGTGACTGCAGAGTGCCCGCCACGACCCCAGCCCCGCGCAGGGAGGCACCGCCCAGCACCTGTGACAGGGATGGGGCCAGAGCCCGAGGCGCAGCTCACACACGGGCCCCCGGGCCCCCGCCCCCCACCAGCCACAGGCTCAGGTCCCCTTTGCGGCCTTGACCAGCAGGGATGCGCGGCAGTCCTGGGTGCTCACGACCTCAGGCGGGCGGCTCCCGATCTCGCCGGGGAAGGCAGGTCCACACGGGGAGCTCCCAGAGTCCAGGGCCGCGGGGAAGAGGAGCCCCTGTCCTGAAGGTGTCCTGAGCCGGATGATGGGGAGAGCTGGCCCTCCCACGCGGCCTGGCCCGCAGGCCCTGGCATCTGACCTCAGGTGCTCGGCCCGGGCTGTGGCCACCACTCAGGGACGCGTGGGGGACAGGGCAAGCTGGCAGGCTGCGTCCGAAGCCGGGGCCCTGCTGAGCCTTCCGCTGGCCGGCCGCTCTGTCGGCCCGGCTGTCTGGAGGAGTCACTGGGTGCCACGAGCCCTGCCGTCACGTGACACTGCTGCCAGGCAAGGCTTCTGCACAGGTCCGGCGGCGCCTGGTGTCCAGCCTCGGGCTCCCAGCTGCCCCTTCCCCGGGCCGGGCGGGAGGGGCCCTGCTGGGCCCTCGCCCAGCCTTCCTGCCAGCCCCTCCAGGAGGTGCTAGCCCTGGGCAGGGGGCACCTACATGCAGCCCACCCAGCCCCGGCCTGGGGCCACTCTGGGGCTGCCTATCACACCCACCCCAACCACCTCTTTGCTCTGGGTCATCCGGGTCATCAATCCCGCTTCCAGGCCAGACTCAAAGCCAAGCGCGGTCGCTTCGGGGGCCCAGGTGTCACCCGTGTTGTGTGAGCGGCATGGCCCCTGCATCCGGGACAGCAGGTGGACGCGCTTCCCTGTCCTGCTCCGTGCAGCTGGAGACCTGACACAGCACACCAAGGCCGGGAGGCCCTGCCAGGGGGAGGGAGGCAGGCTGGCCAGGCCTCGGCCCCGGGAGCAGAGGCCAGGGCAAAGTCTGGGGCGACCCTTCCCCTCCCAGGCCCCAGACACAGAGGGGAGCAGCGGGATGGCCCAGCCGCAGGGCGCACACCCCTCTGGGGCACTGAGCCCACTGAGACAGCAGCCCAAGGAACCCACACATGCCACTGCCTGGAGCAGCTGCAGGAAGAGCTGCTCAGAGACGGCTCAAAAACGGTGGTGAAAGCAGAGTTCTAGCGCGCCCGGGCAGCCCACGGGGAGGCAGGGAACAAAGCAGCACAGAAAGGCAGCTGTGAGCCCCAGATCAGGAACGAGTCAGTGTCGGAGGTTTAAGTGTGTCCATGAAGACAACAGGTTGGCACAGTGGGTTAGCTCTGCTGCCTACAGACACCCACCTGGGGAAGGGAAAGTTAGGGAGTCTGGGATGGGCGTGCACACTCTGCTGTGCTTAACACAGATCACCAACAAGGCCCTACTGTAGAGCACAGGGAGCTGCTCGCTGTTCAGTGGCAGCCTGGCTGGGAGAGGGGTTTGGGGGAGAATGGATACACGTATATATATGCCTGAGTCCCTTCCCTGCTCACCTGAAGCCATCACAGCATTGTTAATCAGCTATACTCTATTTTATTTTTATACAAGATGAAAAGTTAAAAAATCAAATATGTATATCTTCAAGAATATTACTCATTACATAATAAAGTAGCAATATTAAAAAGAAAAAAAAAAAAGGAACCCTCACCTCAAACACGTGAATCAGGCAAGTTGAAAGTAGAACAAAGACCTACCATCAGGAAGGCAGGGGGCTTCGGAACTGTCTCTGGTGTCGTTTCGGGCGCCAGCTCGGATGGCGCCCCGGAAATGCCCGGGCCCCGGGCCAGCGCCCGGCGGCCTCCTGGGGAAGGACGGGACCATTGGGGCGCCGCCCGCCTCCCCATCGCGTGTCGGGGCGNAGACGGCTCAAAAACGGTGGTGAAAGCAGAGTTCTAGCGCGCCCGGGCAGCCCACGGGGAGGCAGGGAACAAAGCAGCACAGAAAGGCAGCTGTGAGCCCCAGATCAGGAACAAGTCAGTGTCGGAGGTTTAAGTGTGTCCATGAAGACAACAGGTTGGCACAGTGGGTTAGCTCTGCTGCCTACAGACACCCACCTGGGGAAGGGAAAGTTAGGGAGTCTGGGATGGGCGTGCACACTCTGCTGTGCTTAACACAGATCACCAACAAGGCCCTACTGTAGAGCACAGGGAGCTGCTCGCTGTTCAGTGGCAGCCTGGCTGGGAGAGGGGTTTGGGGGAGAATGGATACACGTATATATATGCCTGAGTCCCTTCCCTGCTCACCTGAAGCCATCACAGCATTGTTAATCAGCTATACTCTATTTTATTTTTATACAAGATGAAAAGTTAAAAAATCAAATATGTATATCTTCAAGAATATTACTCATTACATAATAAAGTAGCAATATTAAAAAGAAAAAAAAAAAAGGAACCCTCACCTCAAACACGTGAATCAGGCAAGTTGAAAGTAGAACAAAGACCTACCATCAGGAAGGCAGGGGGCTTCGGAACTGTCTCTGGTGTCGTTTCGGGCGCCAGCTCGGATGGCGCCCCGGAAATGCCCGGGCCCCGGGCCAGCGCCCGGCGGCCTCCTGGGGAAGGACGGGACCATTGGGGCGCCGCCCGCCTCCCCATCGCGTGTCGGGGCACCAGGCCTGTGAGCCGTCTCAGACGCAGCAGCAAGGCTGGTCCCGGCTGTGGCCCTGCCGTCTGGGTCGGGTCACTCCCCAGCTTCTGCCCGTCCTCTGCACGCCCAGCCCTCAGAACCACCGCCCTGGGGCCCCGTCCCCCCGATGACCCGGGCCCAGGGGCAGGCGGCACCCCTCTGTCACACAGGGCACGGCCTCCCGGAGGAGCGTGGTGGCCCCGAGATCTGGGCACAGAGAGCCGTCGGGGGAGACGTCCCGCTGGTGTCACCGAAAGCCAGGGCCGGCTGCTCACACGTCACAGCCAGTGCTCGAGGGGCCGGTCGGTGGGAAAGGAACGCCTGCTTCACTTCAGAGAACGGGAACCGCGGAGGAGGCCAGACTCCTGCTCAAAGGCCATTTCCCCACTGACGGGCGTGTGTGTTACTCAGTGTCCCACTCTTTGCAACCCCATAGACTGCAGCCCGCCAGGCTCCTCCGTCCATGGGATTCTTCAGGCAAGAGTGGGTTGGCATGCCCTTCTCCAGGGGACCTTCCTGACCCAGGGATCGAACCCGGGTCTCCTGCATTGTAGGTGGATTCTTTACCTTCTGAGCCACAGGGGAGACATCAGCGATCAAAGCTGATAGACTGAGGCGGCGGGCTCCGCACAGAAGCAGCTCAGGCGTCTGGAAACCTGTCAGCAGTGGTCTGACCAGCATCACCTTGATTGTTTCCGTTCCAGAGGCAGTTTGTTCCAAGCTTGAGGCCAGTTCCAGAATTGTGGTGCTGTACCTCCCTCATAGCTCAGCTGGTAAAGAACCTGCCTGCAACGCAGGAGACCCCGGTTCTATTCCTGGGTCGGGAAGATCCCCTGGAGAAGGGATAGGCTACCCACTCCCATATTCTCGGGCTTCCCTTGTGGCTCAGCTGGTAGAAAATCTGCCTGCAATGTGGGAGACCTGGGTTTGATCCCTGGGTTGGGAAGATCCCCTGGAGAAGGGAAAGGCTACCCACTCCAGTATCCTGGCCTGGAGAATTCCAGGTACCATACAGTCCATGGGGTCACAGTGAGTCGGACACAACTGACTTTCACGTCATGACTGATGTCGAAACTGAAGCCCCAACACCTCGGCCACGTGATGGGAAGAGCTGACTCGCTGGAAAAGCCCCTGGGAGGAGGGGACGACCGAGGGTGAGATGGTTGGGCAGCATCACAAATTCAGTGGACACGGATCTGAGCAAACTCTGGGAAGCAGAGAACAGGGAAGCCTGGGGTGCTCACGGGGTCTGCCAAGTCGGACGTGACTGAGCGTCTGAACGGCGTCACGGCTACAGTCTGATCATCACGTCGGCACCTTTTTCCTCCTGGCGGGGGTTTCACTGTCTGGAAGACGGCTCGCAGGACACAGCCCAGGGCATGGCCTGCGGCCCTGAGAGGGAGCTGAAGGGCTCTGAGCTGAGCCACTATTTTTCTGTCGGTTCTTTGCACTTTCCTCACTTCTCTCGAAGTTTCTTCTGTGACTGAAGTTTTCTACGGACAAAAGGCAGGTGGAGGACTGGGGGGACTGTCTGTCCTGGGAAGGCCCCACAGAGTCCTGCCCCACTTCACTGGGTCTGCCCCTCAGATCCTCAGGGGCGCTCCCGGCATAAGGCCCCCATCCCCCCAGCCCCGTCCCCAGCCCCTAGAGCAGCAGCCGTAGGATGGGCCTCGCTTCTGCCCCCTTCCCGAGGCCTGGCACGGGGGAGTGTGCTCTGTGTCCCCTGCCCTGGGGGAGCTCCCGGCACTCAGGTCGCCCCGGAACCTCACCTTGGGGCCTCTGCAGTGAAACCAGTTAAAAAGACACTACACATCCAGTGAGTGCTGCGCTCATGAGGTGGTCACGGGCAGAGGCAGACACGGTGACGTGTGTCTGGTCTCCACGCCCAGGACCGCAGCACCCAGAAGCCGGGCAGAGGCCCTGCAGGGAGGGCTCTTGGGGGCACGGCCTCCCTGCCTCAGGCTCCCGGCTCCGGGAGGGGTCAACTGCGTGCAGAGCACCATCTCCCGGTCGCTCCCAGCCAGGAGACGACGCGTTCCTGCCCAGACTCCCACAGCCGCCCGGTCCTCAGAGGAGATTCTCCGAGACCCCCGTGGACCCCTGATACTGTGGACGGGCCAAGTCCCACATCTACTGTTTCATACACACGCCAGTGCCCTTTGGGGGCCTTACGCAAACACAGGCCCTGGCCACCGCGACAGGGAATCTGATGACAAGACGCAGTGACCGGCGGTCAGACACACTGGACAAATAGGTGATTCTTGGCTTGGCTGAACGGAGCAGGGTGGTGGGAGGTTTCAAGCTACTCAGGACATCTGGGAATTTAAGCGCTTCTGAATCGCTTATCCTGGAATTTTCTAACAGCCTCAGACTGTAGTTGACAGGGAACAGGGCCTCTGTGCACCCTCCCTCACGGTGAGCTTGGGGAAACCTAAGGAACACGGTCCCAGGTGGCCAAGGACAGCTGCGCACGCCCAGGAGAGCCATCACAGAAACCACCCCCGCCTGGCCTTGCGGCACCTGGCACGGTCAGGGGGTGGGGGCGGGGAGTAGGGCCCTGCAGGACAGCCCTGGGCATCAGCAGAGACCACAGCGCCCTGGGGGAGGCCCTAACCGCAGGCCCTGCGCAGCTGCCCGTGGACACACCTGGCTTGCCTCAGGTCCTAAAGGAAATCATCGCCTGAAGGCCTGGGGTGACCCAAACCTTGCCCGTCGCGGGAGAGACGCTGGACTCACCAGGATGTCACCTGGATCCCTGCCCTGCCCGCTGCGTGGGGTCCAGGGCTCACCTGCAGGTAACAGTCACTGGCTGTGCCCCCAGCACTGATTTTAGAGGCTGGGATCTGAAAATGGCACTTACGATAGGCAAGCGGGGACGTTTTGTGTGACAGCAGGCACTGGGAAACCGAGGCTGCTGGGTGTGTTTCTCTGAAACCCCCAGCCCATGAGGCTGGTCCTAGTCGCCATGAACATTTTTATATGGAAATAGAATATTTTAAGATTTTAAAACGTTTAATATAAAAAGCTCTAAGTACAGAAGTTCAGAGGATATTAGAAATCAACCCACATCACATTCCAAATGGCTGTGGCTGTTGGAGAAGCTCCTTCAAATGAGTTAAGCCTCCAGGAGAGACGGCAGATAGTTCTAAGGGGCTAAGTGTTGCCTGATCCACATCACTGTTTTTTAATGTTTCAGCACTCCAGGGGTGGTGAACACTTTCTGTGCTGTCACTGAAGGGAATCATGCTAAGCCCAAGTGTGTGAGGGCAGCGGGAGGCCCCCTTAGGCACACACGTGTGGCCAGCCTGCCATGACTGTGGCCACACTGGCCAGAGCTGAGAAGGCCCGGCCACACTCCCTCTCCCCCATGGCTGCCTGCATCCGGTCTCCTTCCACTAACTCACTGCAAAAACATTAACAGGAGCAGAGACCATAAACGGGGGCGCAGGCGGGCTCAGCTGCTCCAGGACCAGAGAGACGGCTCCAGACACGTGTGTGAAGCTCCCCCAACTCTAACATGCTTCAAGGGGACAGAAGTGGAGGGCCTTTTAGCTGGAGTTCATTTAGCCTCTGCCGTGAAGTGATTCCATCACATACACACACCCACGTCTTCATACTCATCCCCATCAGGGTTGATAGCAGGATCCTGAACGCAGTTCCCCGTACTGCACCCCAGGACCCCGCTGGTGCCCCATTTTACACACAGAGGTGGGAGTCGGTCACAGCCTCCTGGTTCACCCCTCCCCCATCCCTCTCCCCTTTGGTAACCACGTGCTCTGTCTGCTTCTGTTGGTAAAACTCAACATCCGCATTAGAGCGTTGACGAGTGAAGACAGAAGCCCTCTGCAGCTTGCAGCTTGGCTGGGCCCCTCCCTGGGTCTACTGTGCAGGTCCCGAGTCTGAGTTGTCCCCTCCTGTGGGCCGGGAAACGTGGGCTACCCGCCACCCCCAGTTCCCTCCGCATCCACTCCCGGCCGTGTCCCCCCGCTCCGGATCCCTTCTGAGTGAGACCCATCTGACACCAAGGCGCACCCGTCCCTGCTCAGGCCTCCGTGGCGCTCGTTCCAACGCAGGGAGACCCGGAGACACCTCCACCACCCACCGTGAGACCCCCAGGGCCCTGACCTTTCCTCCGCCCGCCCCCACACCCCTCGACGTGCTCAGACAGACAGCTCCGACTGGGCAAGTCTGGTGAGCACCCGTGTGTTCGGGGCACATGAACCCCCCATGTGAGCCCGCTCACAGCTGAGAGCCCCCCGCGCCTCGGGCTGGAGCCTCCCCTCCGTCAGGGTGCCCAGCGCCCCTGCCTCTGGAGCACTTACCGCCTCCAGCTTCCAGGGCTGAAGGGGACACCGGGCGCCCTTCTGGGAACTCGGCCCGTGTGGTCACTGGTCCTTCCAACCGGAAGCTCAGTCTTGTTTCTTGCAGACTCCAGGGGTTCCTTAACTTCTGCTTCATCGTCAGCACGCACCCAGGAGCGTCTTTTCTCAGCAGCTTTGCTGGGCAGGTGCTCCCTCAGCTCAGGTAAGCCCCCTCCGTCCCCCTTCTCCTCCGGGTCCCACCATTACCCACCACACCTCTGTCCTCTCCCCTCCTGATTTTATTTTTGTGGAACAATACATCATAGCCATTACCCTCTTAAATACACACAGAGTACTTAAACCAGTCTACACGTGACTGTTAACACCTTCAAACAGTACTTAACTTTGTGGGATTTCAGACCAGGCGGCTAGTCTGGTGAGCACCCGTGTGTTCGGGGCACATGAACCCCCCATGTGAGCCCGCTCACAGCTGAGAGCCCCCCGCGCCTCGGGCTGGAGCCTCCCCTCCGTCAGGGTGCCCAGCGCCCCTGCCTCTGGAGCACTTACCGCCTCCAGCTTCCAGGGCTGAAGGGGACACCGGGCGCCCTTCTGGGAACTCGGCCCGTGTGGTCACTGGTCCTTCCAACCGGAAGCTCAGTCTTGTTTCTTGCAGACTCCAGGGGTTCCTTAACTTCTGCTTCGTCGTCAGCACGCACCCAGGAGCGTCTTTTCTCAGCAGCTTTGCTGGGCAGGTGCTCCCTCAGCTCAGGTAAGCCCCCTCCGTCCCCCTTCTCCTCCGGGTCCCACCATTACCCACCACACCTCTGTCCTCTCCCCTCCTGATTTTATTTTTGTGGAACAATACATCATAGCCATTACCCTCTTAAATACACACAGAGTACTTAAACCAGTCTACACGTGACTGTTAACACCTTCAAACAGTACTTAACTTTGTGGGATTTCAGACCAGGCGGCCGAGGAGTGGGTGGGCCAGAGTGCCGGGCGGAGCTGAGCCGGCCCCAGCAGCCCCGCCCCTTCTCCCGCGCCCACCAGGCCCCCCGGGAGGAAAGAGCAGGCGGCCGGGCCCCTGGAGGGCCGGGCCTCGGTGACTGAGAGAGACTCGCTCTGCACGCTCGGGTCCTCACTGGGCGCCGGCGCTGGCTCCAGCCACGCGGCCGCCCTACTGGTGCTGCTGCCGGAACTGCAGGCCGCAGTAGCCGCATGTCCCCGTCTTCGTTCCCTTGTCCTGAAAGATTCGAAGGGAGAGCTGCCCTATTTCCATCTTCCACCTCCATCGCCAGTCCACACTTGGCAGACGTCCGACACTGAAGCCAGGCCCTGGAAACACACTGCCACCAGGGGAGCCACGTGGCCCGACACCGGAGGCGCTGTGCCGGAGGCCCTGATGGGCCCGATCCCCAAATGTGTCAGGGCCCCGGGCTCCCTGCCATTAACAGTCCGCTCGGTCCCCGCCCACCTCGCCTGCCCATGAGGCAGGCGGCGTCCTGGGTAGGCGCCGGGAGGTCTGCAGCAGGGAGGTGCTGAGCAGAGGGCCCCCTCGGGGCTGGGGTCAAGCCCGGACGTACCAGCACGGGTGGCGGGGGCTGCCCTGCCCGAGGGGGCGCCCTCCCCAAGTTCTATCCTGTCCTGGAAGCTCTGTGCCCACCCTCTGCTCAGCCCCAGTGGAAAAGCCGGGCCGGGCGTGTGTGGCCAGCGGGGAGACAACAGGACAGGGGCCGGGGGCCGGGCAGCACATTACCAGGTTTATGTACACTCGGGGGTGGCCCAGGGCCCCCCCACCGCCGTCGCACGATATCACCCGACTCCCGACTTGGCTCACGGGCTGCTCCGCTATCAGATCAATGGCGAAGTTCTCGTTCACCTGGAACAAGACAGACAAGAGCGCTCGCACACAGGTACCAATCCCCAATGCGCTCGTGGAATTCCAGTGTAGACAACCCCCCACAGGCACGCACTGCACTGCACTGCCAGCAAAGACGCTCTGCGCCTTCTCATTTAAACATCTGCCATCAACGCAGATCTTCAAAACACAGATGATTACACACATGCACACACGTTTAACTTCATTTACATGTAATGACTCACCCACTGTTAACATCTTGCCCCACCCTCCTCTTCACACACAGCCGCAAGTGCGCGCGCGCACACACACACACCCTCTCCTCCTCCTGTCTTCAGGGAACACACACGAACGAACACACACACACACCCGTCTCCTACACATACACACACACACACACACTCTCTCCTACACACAAACACCCCTCTCCACACACACACACACACACACACACACACCCCTCTCCACACACACACACACACACCCTCTCCTCCTTCTCCTGTCTTCAGGGAACACACACACGAACACACACCCACCCACCCTCTCCTCCTCCACACACACACACAAACACACACACCCCATCCTCCTGTCTTCAGGGAACAACCAGGAGCAGTAGCTGACCCCACGGCCACTTCAACACGGGGACTTGGTTCTGAGCTAACAGCTGCTTTGGCCCCGAGCAGGAAGTGGGACTGAGCCCTTGGCTGAGGCCAAGGGCTGCTCCACGGGGGCGCTAGGGGCCTGGGGGACAGAAGGGACGATGGCACGGTAACTGCAGAGCACAGGGGCACAGCTGGGCCCAGAGCTGCTCCAAGCCCACTGGTTTTCTTACTGGAGGGAATCAACTCGTGATTTTTAAGCTGGTGGAGAAACAGCAAGGAGGCATCTCTCCTCTCTCCTGGGGGCCAGCATCTCTTCATGCAGGACTCAGCCAGGAGGCCGGGAGAGCACCATCTGAGCTGACGGACCGGGACCTGCTCACCCGCCGCAGCCAGAACCAGATCCAGACTCACCAGGCTCGGCCCGGGGAAAGCCCCGCAGCGCGGGCAGCAGCCTGCCCAGCCCCTAGACTCGGACAGGATCTGAGGGAGCTGCTGCGTCCCGCCCCAGCTGACACACTCAGGGTCAAACACCATCAGACCACCTCTTGAAGGCCACCCATCCCTGAGGTCCCAGGGTCACGGGGTCACACACAGTCAGCGGTGGGGTCCCCTCTCCCTTCCGAGGCGTCCCTGGACACAAGGGCACGGAAGAGACCCTCAGCTGTAAGCGCGGCCCACAGTCTCTGCGACTCTGGCCCCAGGAGTGACCGAGCGTCTGTTCATCACGATGGCGACAGGTGCCCTGCCTGGGGGTCCCCGAGGCTCCCTGCCCTGCACACAGAACCCCAGCCGCACCCCAGGGCCCAAGACTGCACTGAGGAGAAGAGAACGACGATCCATCTTTACAGATGAAGGGGGAGGGGCTCGAAGTTTCAGTATTAAAATCTGAGCCTGGGAAGAGCATAGGCCTCCCGGTCCAGGAGCCAGAGGGAAGCACACAGCCCACCCGCCTGCAGCCCCCAGAGGAAGGGGACACTCCTGACTCGGGGAAGTGCTGTCGGCCTGGGCTGGGGCTTGCCTTCCAGAAAGGGGGCAAGGAGGGAGGAAGCGCAGCCGGGCCACAGCACACGTAAGGCGCTGTCCCCCTGCCGTCTGTGCCCGAGCCCCAGCGCCCCAGCACCCCGGAAATAGCGCCTCCCAACGGCCACGCTAACCACCTCCCGGGCCCAGCACCCCCGCTGCCTGAGGCGGCCGTGACGCCCGTCACTCACGGGCAGGAAACACTGGCTTCTGACTCCACGCGCATGACCACAGAGCAGTGGAAACAGGTCTGTCGGCACAGGGGACAGCTGGCCACACGGGCGCTCTGCCTCCCTGAGGTGACCCAGGACCACAGCAGGCCCCCCTCCATCCAGGAGGCCCGTCCCAGGCCAAGGGCCAGGGATTGCTGTGCAGACTCGCTGCGGCCACAGGGGCCTGCTGGTCAAGACTGCCCAGGAGCCGTGCACGGGCGCAGCCCACCTTCCCAGGAAGGCGGCGCTACCGCCCAGTTCCTGCTCTCCTCGGCCCTCAGCCTAAGTGCAGATCAGCTTCGTTTCTCAAAATACAACCAAACTGTGGAGACAGTGAGTTGAGGGGCCTGCTGAGGGTTGGGGATGAAGAGCTGGTGCACAGGAGGGGGCTCAGGCTGGGACAGTGAAACACTCTTGAGTGACACTGCAGTTTGGATATAAGACATTGTGCGTTTGCCCAGACCCACAGAATGTACTTCCCTGGTGGCTCAGCAGGTAGAGAACCCACCTGCCAATGCAGGAGACACAGGAGACGCAGGTTCAATCCCTGGGTCGGGACGATCCCGTGCAGAAGGAAATGGCAACCCGCTCCAGTATTCTTGCCTGGAAAATCCCATGGACGGGGCCGCAGAGCCGGACACCACTGAGCAACGAGGCCCAAGCCCAGCAGAAGGTGAAGTCGCTCAGTCGTGTCCGACTCTTGTGACCTCATCGACCGCAGCCCACTGGGCTCCTCCATCCATGGGACTTTCCAGGCAAGAGCCCTTGAGTGGGGTGCCATCTCCTTCTCCTGGGGACCTTCCCGACCCAGGGATTGAACCCGGGTCTCCAGCATTGTAGGCAGACGCTTTACCGTCTGAACCACCAGAGAAGCTTCCTAAGCCCAAGAGAATGTACAACACAAAGAGTGAACCCAGGAAAAGCCTAAGACATAGACCTCAGTGCATCCCAAGGTTCCAGCACTTGCATGCGTGCTAGCACAGGGAGCAGGGTCAGCCGAGAGGAGAGCAACAGGGGCCCCGGTGGGGTGGGCAGTATATGGGAACTCAGCGCTCTCTGGGTGGTCTGTCAATAAACCCAGATCTTTCAGAACAAGTCTCTTGGAAACCAGAAAGAGATTTAAATTCTACGACACACCAAATTTTTCTTGCAAGAACGAAAGCCTGACAGACTTGCTGCACATCTTACACGAACACAGGCCCCTGGACACTCTGGACCTTGGACAGGAATAGGCCCGCAAGTCCCCAAGTGGGGCCCACATCTCCGGCACTTGCGAGAGGATTCTCTACCACGGAGCCGCCTAGCAAGCCCTTCTTTTGCCACACCTTTTCCTTACCTCTTTCTGACGACCTACAAATCGAACTTTCCTGTAGTCTTCATCGTCATAAACCTGAAAAGAAAGGGGATGATATTTACAACCCAATTCTGTACCTTTGTACCAATCACAGACATTACAGAAAAAGGGCTTTCTTCATGTTAGGCCGTGCAGATGACCACACGCTGAGGAGTTTCAACGGGATTCCTAACACGACCACAGGCAGCAGTGCAAACCGGAAGAACCAGAGGAGAGCAGCCCCAGCGGAGGCGGACGCGCTGACCTTCCCTCTGACAGGCCGGAGCACCCTCCCCTCTGGACCTGCTGGGTGAGCTTTCCACCTCACAAGTCCTTCCTGCCTCATCTCTGGCATCAGGATTCTACCTAAGGCTGTGCTTCAGTAGACAGCAGACCCTCGAGCGATTAAATACGCTACTTAGCGTTACACAGACGTCAGGAGGTTTGGCCCACACGATCTGCGGTTTCTGACCCCGACGGAGGCCCCCCACAGTAACCAAGGGGCGCCCCGGGGTGTCGGTCGAGTTTCGGGGCTCGCCGAAGCTCTGACGGTGGGACCACAGCGGCTGCAAACGGCACGCGCCTCAGCCCGGCTCACGCCTCGGCCCCTGGGGACGCAACCCTGCGGCTCCAGGACCCGGGGACCCAGGGACGCGACAGCAAGGCTGGGCCACGGATACGGGGGCCTGCGGCCCGCAGCGGGGCGCGACCGTGGGCCGCGGGAGCCGGGGGCCGCGCTGCTGGGCGACGGGACCGCGAGCGCCCGCACGCCGGGCCGCGGGACCTGGGGGCCGGACCGGGCTCCGCCCGCCTGGGCGCGCTCTCTGCGCCGCCGGAGTTCTACCTGGCCGGTGTGCGTGACCTTCTCCCCGGTCGGCGAGGTGCGCACCCCGAAGCACCTGGCGCCCCCGGGCAGGCTGCGCGTCACCGCGCCGCCCCGGCCCAGGAGCCTGAGGAAGGTCACCGCCGCCGCCATCTTGCGGGCTGACCTTCGACCCCGCGCGCCGACGCGCCGACGCACGCGCACGGCGCGGCAGAGCCGGCTCCGCCGGGACGTAGCCGGGCGGGGGGGCGCGCGTGCGCGGTGCGGCGGCGGGCGCGGCGGAGGAGGGGCTCCGCCGGGCAAGGCGGGAAACTGCGCAGCCGTAGCCCGAGCGGCGGCTCCACCGCCCAGGGGCCGGGCCGGGCGGGTGGAAGCGGGAGATGCAGTGCTTCCCTTCGACGGAAACGGGCAACCCTGGGGCGGTGAAGGCTGGCCAAGCGTCCCTGCTTGGAGGAAACTGGACGCCCACCCTGGTGGACGGTGCGCATCTCTGCCGTCCTGGGGCTTCGCAGCAGAGCCCAGTGAAACTGCCGCCGAAGTGCATCCCTCGGCATCGCTCATGCCGGTCACCCCGAGAGGCCCGCTGCTCTGGCGCACGCCTGGCAGGGCTCCGGCTCGCGGCCCGGGCCCAGCTTCCCTCCTGCCCCTCAGGGCCGCCTGTGCAGAGCCCCGTCGGGAGGCTGAGCTCACGTGGCCATTCCCCGTGGGCGGGGGGCGCACGGGGGCGATCCCAGAGCTGGGGTGGGCACACCCCACTCCCCAGGAGCTGAGGGCGCCCGCAGCCTGGACCTTAGGGAGGTGTGACGACGAGAGGCGACGGTGCTCAGATTACCTCCCCATCGGAAATGTATCCACTGAGCGATGCCCAAGAGGCCGGCGCCAGCCAGCGCACCTGGGTAGGGTGCAGAGCGCGCCGATGGGCCAGCGGTGCGCGTGCGGCGCCGGCCCTGTCCTGCGTGCCTTCGTGTGCATGGACAGTACGTGTGTCCACGGGGACACGGCCCAGAAAGACAGGCCTGGCGAGTTCACTGTCGAGTCTAGACGGTGGGTAAATGAGTGTTCGCCAAATATGTCTTTCAACTTTTCTCTGTTTGGAAGTTTTCATAATAATATGTTAGAGGAAGTAAATTTAACTACAGTCAGTTAGAACCAGGGCCTATTCCCACGCATTTCCCTGAACCTCGTCACGTTTCTCCCAGGATATCTGTTTAATATAAGCATGTGTTTTTTATAGATTTTGTTACTTGTCTTGCATTCTAGATACCTACTGCGTTCCCATTTTTGCATCCCTTCTCCCAGCGCCTCCCCACGCCCCAATTCAGTTCAGTCACTCATTCATGTCCGACTCTTTGCGACCCCATGGACCGCAGCATGCCAGGGCTCCCTGTCCACCACCAACTCCTGGAGCTTACTCAAACTCATGTCCTGAGTCGGTGATGCCATCCAACCATTTCATCCTCTGTCGTCCCCTTCTCCTCCTGCCTTCAGCCTTTCCCAGCATCAGGGTCTTTTCCAATAAGTCAGTTCTTCGCATCAGGTGGCCAAAGTACTGGAGCTTCNTCCTGAGTCGGTGATGCCATCCAACCATTTCATCCTCTGTCGTCCCCTTCTCCTCCTGCCTTCAGCCTTTCCCAGCATCAGGGTCTTTTCCAATAAGTCAGTTCTTCGCATCAGGTGGCCAAAGTACTGGAGCTTCAGCTTCAGTCCTTTCAGTGAACACCCAGGACTGGTCTCCTTTAGGATGAACTGGTTGGATCTCCTTGCAGTCCAGGGTACTCTCAAGAGTCTTCTCCACACCACAGTTCAAGAGCATCAATTCAAAAAAAAAAAAGGATCAATTCTTCTGTGCTCAGCTTTCTTTACAGTCCAACTTCCACATCCATATATGACTACTGGAAAAACCATAGCTTTGACTAGATGGGCCTTTGTTGGCAATGTCTCTGCTTTTTAATAAGCTGTGTAGGTTGGTCATATATTTTCTTCCAAGGACCAAGCGTCTTTTAATTTCATGGCTGCAGTCACAATCTGCAGTGCTTTTGGAACACCGCCCCCACCCGCGCCCCGCAAATGGTCTATCACTGTTTCCACAGTTTCCCCATCTATCTGCCATGAAGTGATGGGAACGGATGCCATGATCTTCCTTTTCTGAATGTTGAGTTTTAAGCCAGCTTTTTTCACTCTCCTCTTTCACTTTCATCAAGAGACTCTTTAGTTCTTTGCTTTCTGCCATAAAGGTGGTGTCATCTGCCTGTCTGAGGTTATTGATATTGCTCCCAGTAATCTTGATTCCAGCTTGTGCTTCATCCAGTCCAGCGTTTCTCCTGATGTACTCTGCATAGAAGTTAAATAAGCAGGGAGACAATATACAGCCTTGACGTACTCCTTTCCCTGTCTGGAACCAGTCTGTTGTTCCATGTCCAGTTCCAACTGTTGCTTCTTGACCTGCATGCAGGTTTCTCAGGAGGCAGGTCAGGTGTTCTGGTATTCCCATCCCTTGAAGAATTTGTTGTGATCCACACACAGTCAAGAGGCTTTGGCAGAGTCAATAAAGCAGAAACAGATGTTTTTCTGGAACTGCTGCTTTTTTGATGATCCAGCGGATGTTGACAATTTGATCTCTGGTTCCTCTGCCTTTTCTAAGTCCAGCTTGAACATCTGGAAGTTCATGGTTCATGTACTGTTGAAGCCTGGCTTGGAGAATTTTGAGAATTACTTTGAGCACTACTCCAGCAAGACAATCAGTTCAGTTCAGTTAAGTCGCTCAGTCATGTCCGACTCTTTGCGACCCCATGAATCGCAGCACGCCAGGCCTCCCTATCCATCACCATCTCCCGGAGTTCACTCAGACTCACGTCCATCAAGTCCGTGATGCCATCCAGCCATCTCATCCTCGGTCGTCCCCTTCTCCTCCTGCCCCCAATCCCTCCCAGCATCAGAGTCTTTTCCAATGAGTCAACTCTTCGCATGAGGTGGCCAAAGTACTGGAGTTTCAGCTTTAGCATCATTCCTTCCAAAGAAATCCCAGGGTTGATCTCCTTCAGAATGGACTGGTTGGATCTCCTTGCAGTCCAAGGGACTCTCAAGAGTCTTCTCCAACACCACAGTTCAAAAGCATCGATTCTTCGGCGCTCAGCTTTCTTCACAGTCCAACTTTCACATCCATACATGACCACAGGAAAAACCATAGCCTTGACTAGGCGGACCTTAGTCGGCAAAGTAATGTCTCTGCTTTTGAATATACTATCCAGGTTGGTCATAACTTTTCTTCCAAGGAGTAAGCGTCTTTTAATTTCATGGCTGCAGTCACCATCTGCAGTGATTTTGGAGCCCAAAAAAATAAAGTCTGACACTGTTTCCACTGTTTCCCCATCTATTTCCCATGAAGTGATGGGACCGGATGCCATGATCTTCGTTTTCTGAATGTTGAGCCTTAAGCCAACTTTTTCGCTCTCCTCCTTCACTTTCATCAAGAGGCTTTTTAGCTCCTCCTCACTTTCTGCCATAAGGGTGGTGTCATCAGCATATCTGAGGTGATTGATATTTCTCCTAGCAATCTTGATTTCCAGCTTGTGTTTCTTCCATTCCAGCGTTTCTCATGATGTACTCTGCATATAAGTTAAATAAGCAGGGAGACAATATACAGCCTTGACATAAGGAGCAGCCGTGAAGAGACAACCCACGCCCAAGGTAAGAGAAACCCAAGTAAGATGGTAGGTGTTGCAAGAGAGCATCAGAGAGCAGACACACTGAAACCATACTCGCAGAAAACTAGCAAGACAATAGGAGAGGTGAAATCACGTTTAGACTCAAACCCCATACCCACCAGAGATACTCAGAGGCAGAGGGCACACCAGGACCTAGAGACCTCCAAAGAGACAGACAGAACTGTGTGTGGGTGCCTCCTGCGGAGGGCGGTCCGGGCCAGCAGGGGGCTGCTGCAGGGCTCTGGGGGCAGCCGACCTGGCTGTGGCCTAAGCCCTCTTGGAGGAGGTGGCCATTAACCCCAGCATAGAGCTGCCAGAACTCACACAGGACTGAGAAAATACACTCTTGGAGGACACAAACAGAACCTTGTGCAGCAGGACCCAGGAGAAGGGAGCAGGGACCGAACCAAACTTGTGCGTGAGTGTCTGGGAGTCTCCAGCAGAGGTGTGGGTGGGCAGTGGCCTGCTGCAGGGTCAGGGGCACTGAGTGCAGCAGTGCATCATGGGACCTTTTGAAGGAGGTTGCCATTATTTTAATTACCTCCACCATAATTTGACCTCAGGCCAAACAACAGGGAGGGAACCAGCACCACCCATCAAAAGAAAATTGGATTAAAGATTTACTGAGCATGGCCCCGCCCATCAGAACAAGACCCAGTTTTCCCCTCAGTCAGTCTCCCATCAGGAAGCTTCCAAAAGCCTCTTATCCTTCTCCATCAGAGAGGGCTAAAAAACCACAGTCACAAAAAACTAACCAATCTGACCACATGGACCACAGGCTTGTCTAGCTCAATGCAACTATGAGCCACGCCATGTAGGGCCAGCCAGTATGGACAGCTGGGTCTTGGTGGAGAGTTCTGACAAAACGTGATCCACTGGAGAAGGCAATGGCACCCCACTCCAGTACTCTTGCCTGGAAAATCCCATGGACGGAGGAGCCT
>SJYX01019537.1:8083-40072 GCA_006410675.1 Oreotragus oreotragus
TGGTGATGGACAGGGAGGCCTGGTGTGCTGCGATTCATGGGGTCGCAAAGAGTTGGACACGACTGAGCAACTGAACTGAACTGATAACAATAATAAATTAAAAAAAAAACTGTGTGAAGAGAAATAACAAAAAATTAGAGTTTGATTTTTTAGAGGGGGAGAATGTTTAATTAAATGCCATTATAAAAGTAGGTTGAAATACTATTAGTTAATGGGTGTTTTGATGAATTGGGCTAAGACTGACATGCATCGCCTTGTTTAACGTTTGCAATGATGCAGCGAAGTAAATATTCTAATTCCAATTTTGTTGACAGGTGTGAAAATCCAGGCTCTGAGAGGTTGAGAGACATGCTAGGGGGTCCCTGAGTGGGTGAGGTGAGAGTTGGAAGCCAGCTCTGTCAGAATCCAAGGTCAAAGGAAAAGGAGAGCTCCCTCTCTGAAGGGATTTGGGTGTAGTTTCCGTAAAGAATGAATATGAAATGACACATAGTTTCTCTCTTCATTAAGGCAGGTTCCAATCCTTTTTTGAGAAATGATCTTGGCAACTCAACTACTTCAATTCAGGTGACTACATATGACAAAGCAGTACTATGGAATTACCTTTAAAATACAGAGTATTATATATATATATATAATTTTATTTTTTTTTTACTAACTCAGCCTACTTGCCTTACTGTTTAATTTCAAATTGCTCTGCTTTTTCTCTAGAATAAAATGCATTTTGTGTTTGGTTCTGGAATCCATTCATGTAAAATCTCCCCTCTACTCATTAAGCAAAATGACTATGATTTGCTTTTATTTAGTTTCTGATTTGTACTCCTCAATTACATCTTGGATTCCTGGGCTCAGGGCCTGGTAGGGATCAGGAGATGGGAACTTGGCTAGCGCCTCCACAGGCAATCGGACAGCTGGCTGGAGTTGGTGAGCGCTGGCTTCACTGCCTAGGGCAGAGGTCCTGTCTGCAACCCGCTCACCAACACCTAGGGCTTGATAAACATGCATTGCGGGGCCCGCCTCTGAGGGTCTGCATGCGCCCAAGTTCCTAGGTGATGCCCACACACCTGGTTCAGGGACCCGCTCTTGAGAACCATGGACATAGAGTGGCCAAGAGAAATGACTAGTCTGATAAAACCATTGATTTTAGTTGTTTTTAGAGTATATAGACTTGGCAGGCCCCATCTTTATAACCAAGTCTGATGATAGATGAAGTAGAAGTTTTCTTTTGAAAACTTCCTATTTGTGAGTTCACATGTAAATAAAAGCAGAGTAAAGATGTGTCAAGGGTCTCCAGCAGATTAAAAACTAGGCCAGATGCCTGTTCTTCACAGAGGCGTCGAGGGTGAGGTTTGTTTCCACGTGTGGGCAGACAGTCTCTAAGTCACCTAAGACCCCTCCACTGTGGGGAGGCCCCGGGGGGCCCGCCCGGGGGAGAGGTGGCGGCGCCCACAGACCAGTCTGGCCCGGGAGTGCGGCGCTCGGTCGGCTGGCAGGAGTGCGTGTGCCCTGCGCTCAAGAAACGGTTCTGATGTGTGCTCTTGGCAGCTCTGCCAGCAGCCATTTCAGAGCTTTCAAAGCCCTTGGTTGGTGGGCTGGCATGGGCCTCAGGAGAAAGTTATCTTGAGTGCGATTTGAACAGCAGGTGGATCAAACGGCCGCTGGCAGAAACCTCCAGTTTTGGAGCCCACCTGGGATCTGGAGCCCACTCCACAGGTAGCTCATGGCCTGCGCCGTTCACGGCCCTCTTTGGGGTTCCAGAGTGTCAAAAGGGACCTGACTGGTGGTTCAGTGGTTAAGACTCTCTGTTCTGTTTAGTCAAGTGTAGACACCAGGACACACAGCACCAACAGTTGAATTTTCCAAATATTTCCTTGAGTTTTTAAAGGAATAGCGACTGCCATAAAGATTTCAGATCTTACATGAGCAAATCTTACACATTACCGAGCGTCCCTTAAATGTGCCACAGGACATCCTGAGCATGTGGAGCAGGAGGATAAGGCATGGCCACAAATACGGTATTTGTACGGCTCAGATCTGATCTCTGTTTATTATCCATCTTCACAAAGATTGTAATGCCATCCCAGAGGATACCATCCTAAATGGATGGACTGGAAAGTGCTGGTAGTGAAGAAAGCAGCAAGAAAGAAAAAAAAGCCAAGCTTAAAAAATAACAGTTCTTAAAGAAAACAACTTCCTCACCGGAGAAGGAATTCCAGAAATAACTGAGATAGCTGATGGAACATTTGAAATAGCTGAAGGGATAGCAGGCACATTTGAACCTTGACCCTGCAGTGCTGTTGAGGTCTGAGAAGTACGTTGCAGGCATTTGGAAATAATAGGTGTCATGGAGGCATCACAGTCAATGGCGTTAAAAATAACCCACTCCCCAAGAAACAAAGCCCTAAGCTAAGTCGTAGGAATTCTCAGTGAGAGACAGAAATAGTGCCTGTCGTTCCCATTGCTCTTTAATTTCTGTTCCTACCGTTTCATGATTCACGATTCTGTGCACTTCATCTATTTCTTTAAAATGTGATTCCAGACGACAGGCAGCAGTCCCAGCGTTCTGCGTCTCACATAGCCCTTTCTGCCGAGAAACAGAAATTATATAACTTGTTTTCAATCGTGCAGCCTCGGAGGATTCACATGTTCAGTTTGCTGAGCTTCCAGGAAAGAATTTTAAGTGTTTATCTACAGTTTATTCAGACTTTCTTGATAGAAGCTAGAGAGGCAATCTAGCGGAGGATTGAAAGAAACCAGGCTCTGAAGAGGCGCGACTCCTCTGCGCAGCCCGAGGGTTGACCCGGGACACCCGGCCTTCGCGGTGGAGAGCGGGAGGCGCGACGCCAGGGCTGCAGGGACCGAGGGCGGCACCGGTGTTCTGCTACCGCCGCTGCCCGCTGCTCGCTCTCCTGCTGGCTGTGGCTGTGCTGCGACCTGCATAACGCGCCAGCCCACAAGCTGTTCCGCTTCACCCCGCCTGTGGCTCAGCAGTCTGCAAGGGGCCAGCGGGGGGCTCTCGTGTGGGCTGCAGCCAGACGCCTGGCCTCCGAGGGCTTTCCCTGGCTGGGTGGCCACGCTGGCTCCCTCACGCGGTGGACAGCTTGCTGGCTGTCTGCTGGGGGCTTTGCGGGGCTGATTCCCTGAAGCATCTTTCTGTGGGTGCTCCATCATGCTGAGCTGGATTAGTCAGATGCCGAGAAACAGAAATTATATAACTTGTTTTCAATCGTGCAGCCTCGGAGGATTCACATGTTCAGTTTGCTGAGCTTCCAGGAAAGAATTTTAAGTGTTTATCTACAGTTTATTCAGACTTTCTTGATAGAAGCTAGAGAGGCAATCTAGCGGAGGATTGAAAGAAACCAGGCTCTGAAGAGGCGCGACTCCTCTGCGCAGCCCGAGGGTTGACCCGGGACACCCGGCCTTCGCGGTGGAGAGCGGGAGGCGCGACGCCAGGGCTGCAGGGACCGAGGGCGGCACCGGTGTTCTGCTACCGCCGCTGCCCGCTGCTCGCTCTCCTGCTGGCTGTGGCTGTGCTGCGACCTGCATAACGCGCCAGCCCACAAGCTGTTCCGCTTCACCCCGCCTGTGGCTCAGCAGTCTGCAAGGGGCCAGCGGGGGGCTCTCGTGTGGGCTGCAGCCAGACGCCTGGCCTCCGAGGGCTTTCCCTGGCTGGGTGGCCACGCTGGCTCCCTCACGCGGTGGACAGCTTGCTGGCTGTCTGCTGGGGGCTTTGCGGGGCTGATTCCCTGAAGCATCTTTCTGTGGGTGCTCCATCATGCTGAGCTGGATTAGTCAGACTCTCTACCTGGGGGCTGACTTCTCCAAGAGCCAGGGTCCCAGGAGAGCCAGGCAGAACCTGTGTGGCCTTTCCTGACCTAGCCACTGAGAGCACTGCCATTGCACTCTGCTCGTCAAAGTGGCCACAAGTGCTCACAGACTCAGAGGAGAGGGCATGTACTTCACCTCTCGACAGGAAAGAGGGGAAGGCATTTGTGGCCCTGAGAAAATGTCACAGGTAAAATCCAGACATCAAATAAAATAAGCGCTTACTTAGTCCTCATAAAAACCCTGTGAGGCAGGCACTATTATCATTCATGTTTTACAGATAGGAAATCTCAGTTCAGGGAGGTTAAGATTGTCCTAGATTGCCCAGCTAGTAAATGATTGTCTCCAGAGATAGTTGCATAGCTGTCGTCTCCAAAGCTTTACTGTCTCTGTTAAGTTGCACAGTGTTTGAAAGGCTCAGACTTTGTCCCAGATCTCAGTCATGGCAGATGTTCTAGGCAACTGGATAATTCCACTGCGTCTAGAATGTCAGCACATGAAGTTTGGGTAATCTGTCGGTCTGCTGGAAACAAGGAACCTTCATTTGAGGATGTGGTCCATTGCCCCGAGGTAGGGAGGTGTTCGGTTCCATTATTCGGAGATGGAATCTGGGCTGTATTACTCAAGTAGCCCAAGATAAAACTAGAATCCTGAGTGATACTGGGGGAGGTGATGGTGACTCCTCTGCGGTGAATAAACATGAAACAGATGTGAAGATTGTAGGGGAGGTCCCTGCAGCAAAGGTGTACACTGGCCATTGGCCTGTCTTGTGTAAACTCTGCCAAGTGCCCACGTGGACAGATAGAACCGCAGAGTGTTTGGGGGCCTGCCTGGTGACGGCAAGTGCTGTCATGAGGGACCCAGGCCGAGAGGGGCCCAGAACACGCAGACTCTTAAGCATTTTATTTCTAGTGTGGAGTTTCTTGGGAGGTATGCCAGAACAAGGGTGTAGACCAACACGTGGATCTGGGAAATGCGGGGATCAGTATAAGAGATAAATCAAGGATTTTCTAGTTTTATAATTTATGAGGTTGTGAGGTGAGAGCTATCAGTAGTCTTAGAAATCAGTCAGCACACTTTGAACAGGAGGATCTGGAAGACTTTAGACAGGAAGTTTCTACAGCAGATAAAATGGAATGGTTAACCATATGCATCTTAACTATGTGGAGAATAGTGTTGATAGAGGTTTTAAAAAGTTGGGGCGCTTAAGGGAGAACCAGGGATTTGTTGTTGCTGAGTTGCTCAGTCTTGACCAACTCTTTGCGACTCCATGGACTGTAGGATGCCAGGCTTCAATGTCCTTTGTTTCCCAGAGCTTGCGCGAACTCATATCCAGTGAATCAGTGATGCCATCCAGCCATCTTGTCCTCGGTCGTCCCCTTCTCCTCCTGCCTTCAATCTTTCCCAGCATCAGGGTCTTTTCCAGTGAGTCAGTTCTTCACATCAGGTGGCCAAAGTATTGGAGTTTCAGCTTCAGCATCAGTCCCTTCGGTGAATATTCAGGGTTGATTTCTTTTAAAACTGACTGGTTTGATTTCCTTGCAGTCCAAAGTGAAAGTGAAAGTGAAGTCACTCAGTCGTGTCCAACTCTTTGCAACCCTGTGGACTGTAGCCCACCAGGCTCCTCCGTCCATGGGATTCTCCAGGCAAGAGTACTGGAGTGGGTTCCCTATTTCCTTGCAGTCCAAGGGACTCTCAAGAGTCTTTTCCAACACCACAGCTCAAAAGCATCTATTCTTTGGCGCTCAGCTTTCTTTATGGTCCAGCTCTCACATCCATACATAACTACTGGAAAAACCATAGCTTTGACTAGATGGACCTTTGTCAGAAAATAATGTCTCTGCTTTTTAATATGCTGTCTAGGAGTCGGACACGACTGAGCGACTTCACTTTTGATTTTCACTTACATGCATTGGAGAAGGAAATGGCACCCCACTCCAGTGTTCTTGCCTGGAGAATCCCAGGGACGGGGGAGCCTGGTGGGCTGCCGTCAATGGGGTCGCACAGTGTTGGACACGACTGAAGTGACGTAGCAGCAGCAGCAGCAGCAGGTTGGTCATAGCTTTTTTTCCAAGGAGCAAGTGTCCTTTAATTTCATGGCTGCAATCACCATCTGCAGTGATTTTGGAGCCCCCCCAAATAAAGTCTGTCACTGTTTCCATTGTTTCCCCATCTATTTGCCATGAAGTGATGGGACTGCATGCCATGATCTTGGGTTTTTGAATGTTGAATTTTAAGCCAGGTTCTTCACTCTCCTCTTTCACCTTCATCAAGAGGCTCTTTAGTTTCCCTTCGCTTTCTGCCATAAGGGTGGTGTCATCTGCATCTCTGAGTTTATTATTGGTATTTCTCCTGGCAGTTTTGATTCTAGCTTGTGCTTCAACCAGTCTGGGATTTATCATGATGTAGCAAAATGGCTGTCTGGAGAAGCCTTACAAATAGCACTGAAAAGAAGAGAGGCGAAAAGCAAAGGAGAAAAGAAAAGATATAAGCATCTGAATGCAGAGTTCCGAAGAATAGCAAGAAGAGATAAGAAAGCCTTCTTCAGCAATCAATGCAAACAGATAGAGGAAAACAACAGAATGGGAAAGACTAGAGATCTCTTCAAGAGAATTGGAGATACCAAGGGAACATTTCATGCAAAGATGGGCTCGATAAAGGATAGAAATGGTATGGACCTAACAGAAGCAGAAGATATTAAGAAGAGGTGGCAAGAATACACAGAAGAACTGTACAGAAAAGATCTTCATGACCCAGATAATCATGAGGATGTGATCACTCATCTAGAGCCAGACATCTTGGAATGTGAAGTCAAGTGGGCCTTAGAAAGCATCACTAAGAACAAAGCTAGTGGAGGTGATGGAATTCCAGTTGAGCTGTTTCAAATCCTGAAAGATGATGCTGTGAAAGTGCTGCACTCAATATGCCAGCAAATTTGGAAAACTCAGCAGTGGCCACAGGACTGGAAAAGGTCAGTTTTCATTCCAATTCCAAAGAAAGGCAATGCCAAAGAATGCTCAAACTACCGCACAATTGCACTCATCTCACACGCTAGTAAAGTAATGCTCAAAATTCTCCAAGCCAGGCTTCAGCAATATGTGAACCGTGAACTCCCTGATGTTCAAGCTGGTTTTAGAACAGGCAGAGGAACCAGAGATCAAATTGCCAACATCCGCTGGATCATGGAAAAAGCAAGAGAGTTCCAGAAAAACATCTATTTCTGCTTTATTGACTATGCCAAAGCCTTTGACTGTGTGGATCACAATAAACTGTGGAAAATTCTGAAAGAGATGGGAATACCAGACCACCTAACCTGCCTCTTGAGAAATCTGTATGCAGGTCAGGAAGCAACAGTTAGAACTGGACATGGAACAACAGACTGGTTCCAAATAGGAAAAGGAGTACGTCAAGGCTGTATATTGTCTCCCTGCTTATTTAACTTATATGCAGAGTACATCATGAGAAACGCTGGACTGGAAGAAACACAAGCTGGAATCAAGATTGCCGGGAGAAATATCAATAACCTCAGATATGCTGATGACACCACCCTTATGGCAGAAAGTGAGGAGGAGCTAAAAAGCCTCTTGATGAAAGTGAAGGAGGAGAGCGAAAAAGTTGGCTTAAAGCTCAACATTCAGAAAACGAAGATCATGGCATCCGGTCCCATCACTTCATGGGAAATAGATGGGGAAACAGTGGAAACAGTGTCAGACTTTATTTTTTGGGGCTCCAAAATCACTGCAGATGGTGACTGCAGCCATGAAATTAAAAGACGCTTACTCCTTGGAAGAAAAGTTATGACCAACCTGGATAGTATATTCAAAAGCAGAGACATTACTTTGCCGACTAAGGTCCACCTAGTCAACGCTATGGTTTTTCCTGTGGTCATGTATGGATGTGAAAGTTGGACTGTGAAGAAAGCTGAGCGCCGAAGAATCGATGTTTTTGAACTGTGGTGTTGGAGAAGACCCTTGAGAGTCCCTTGGACTGAAAGGAGATCCAACCAGTCCATTCTGAAGGAGATCAACCCTGGGATTTCTTTGAAAGGACTAATGCTAAAGCTGAAACTCCGGTACTTTGGCCACCTCATGCGAAGAGTTGACTCATTGGAAAAGACTCTGCTGCTGGGAGGGATTGGGGGCAGGAGGCGAAGGGGACGACCGAGGATGAGATGGCTGGATGGCATCATGGACTCGATGGACGTGAGTCTGAGTGAACTCCGGGAGATGGTGATGGATAGGGAGGCCTGGCGTGCTGCGATTCATGGGGTCGCAAAGAGTCGGACACGACTGAGCGACTGAACTGACTGACTCTGCATATAAATTAATTAAGTATGGTGACAATATACATTATCAATGTACTCCTTTCTCAATTTGGAGCCAGTCCATTGTTCCATATCTGGTTCTAACTGTTGCTTCTTGACCTGCATACAGGTTTTGCAGGAGGCAGGTACAGTAGCCTGGTATTCCTATCTCTTTAAGAACTTCCCACAGTTTGCTGTGATCCACACAGTCAAAGACTTCATTTAGCGTAGTCAGTGAAGCAGAAGTAGATGTTTTTCTGATAGTCTCACGCGTTTTCTATGATCAAATGGATGTTGGCAATTTGATCTCTGGTTCCTCTGCCTTTTCTAAATCCAGCTTGAACACCTGGAAGTTCTCTGTTCACGTACTGTTGAAGCCTCTCTTGGAGCATTTTGAGCATTACTTTTCTAGCATGTGAAATGAGTGCAACTGTGCTGTAGTTGCAACATTCTTTGCATTGCCCTTCTTTGGGATTGAAATGAAAACTGACCTTTTCCAGTCCTGTGGCCTTTGCTGAGTTTTCCAAATTTGCTGGCATATTGAGTGCAGCACTTTCACAGCATCATCTTTTAGGATTTGAAATAGCTCAGCTGAAATTCCATCACCTCCACTAGCTTTGTTTGTAGTGATGCTTCCCAAGGCCCATTTGATTTTGCACTCCAAGATGTCTGGCTCTAGGCGAGTGACCACACCATCATGGTTATCTGGGTCCTTAAGATCTTTTTTGTATAGTTCTTACCTATCAGAGGGCTTCCCTTGTGGCTCAGCTAGCAAAGAATCCGCCTGCAATGTGGGAGACCTGGGTTCGATCCCTGGGTTGGGAAGATCCCCTGGAGAAGGGAAAGGCTACCCACTCCAGTATTCTGGCCTGGAGAATTCCATGGACTGTATAGTCCATGGGGTTGCAAAGAGTTGGACACGACTGAGCGACTTTCACTTTCACTACCTATCAGAATCAATGTTAGGTAAAAGTGAGTCAGTTATTAACTGCTGGACAGCTGTGACTTGTACATGAAAGTAACTATTGTACAGTAACTGGCTCAGTGGAAATCAGTATTCATAAAACCTTAATAAAATGAACCCTGAATGTTGGCTTAACTATATATTGGTTGTAACTGTATTCTATAAGCAGAGGGGAAACAATGAGGTATGTGAGAGATTTGTAAGACAGGAAAGTGCAAAGAGAGCTACAGTCAAGTCAGTTATACTAGGAGGTCGATCAATAATAACTGAAATGTGTGAATTCAGAGATAGCAACATGAGCAGGTCATGTGAGAAAGTGGAAGTCAATATAGAGTTGAAAGTGTTTAAAGCATTTCTTTGGAATGCAGGATTCAAGGATGGACGGAGCAGAACAGATGTCTCCTTCTCTGTTTTTATTTTAGAGCCCATGTCTGATAAGTGATATCTGGATCATCTGTTGGCCTGTTTCTATTATCTGTTTTTTTCTCTTGGGCTTGTCTGTTGGCATACATTAAAATTTTGATTAATTCTCAGACATTATGTATGAAGAATTATAGCTTCTTGAATGATGATATCTTTGTCAAAAGGTTTTTTCCCCCCAGTTTTTGCCAGATAGTTAAAATGGGGAACATTGCTTTCCATCATTAGTTGATTTGAGGTTGGATTTCAGTGTTTGTAAAGGCCTCATCCATTCAAGTTCAGTTTTACTTTTAGGATGTAATCTTTTTTAAAGGTCCTAATTAAATCTGGGAATGTTGACTCAATAGTCATGAATTCCAGTTATCTTCCCAGTTTTGTGAGATTGTGGGCAGCTTGTTTTCCCCACTCTCTTACATGTTTCTCCTGAGAGAATATCCTTAATAAATAACACACACAGAAATCCTTGGCTTGGAGTCTGCCTCTGGGATAACCCAGGTTAAGACAACATCTATTAATAAAGCAAAATTATATGGGCAGACAAAAGTAAGATTTAGGGATTAGTAAACCCATTTCTCAATTGTACTCGGACCAGAACCAGCCCACACATTTCTGTGTTCCATCCTGAGGACCATGAAAAATTAACCTTTTTTTTTATTTTACTTTTAAGATTTATTTTATAGCTGCTCATTTTATACTGGATAAGCAGAAGTTGGGAAAGAAATAAAGGAAATAATGCAGACTCAGATCCACTGTCAGATACTTGGGTTTCTGTTTGGCTCAGCTTAATTCTGTTACGAGAAGTTACAGTTAAGGCCTTCCATCTAAGTGTTTTTCTAAAGATAACTGACTCCAAAATATTCAGACTTTTAACTCACAGTTTCTCAACCTGCTGTGCACATCTGGAGTTTGCTTTTATGTCAGAGAAATTTTTTCTCCCTCAGATGTGCCCAGCTTTCGGTAGGGTGGGCTTCCTCTAGGTGTGGGACTGATTGAGCATGATTTGAAGCCACACTGGGAATCCTATAAATTCTGGAATATTTTCTGTATTATCCTTAGAGACAAAATAATTTTAGTGAGAACTTTATTCCTACTTCCATTTGACCTCAAGAAAAGCAAAATAATTTCCCTGAAGATTCCCATATCTATATTCAAAGAGATTTAGTATAGAATATTAATAACAGAGATATAAAATTGATTTAAATCAATTTTTGGCATGCTGCAGTCCATGGGGTCTCAAAGAGTCAGACATGACTGAGCAACTGAACTGAAACGAACTGAAAATTGATTTTGCACAGGAAAATATAGACTAGTTAAAGCTCATCTTAAATTTAAGTAGACTCTTACTGAATCAGTTCTTCGTAGTTTATAGTTCAACAATGAATGACTGTTCACTCATTGTTCCAAGACGAGTCGTTTTTGTAACCATTGTGCAGACAGGAATCTTGGTCCAGAGAGTTCCCTAAGTGCTTATATGTTGAAAAGTGTAGATGTGAAGGTTAGATGCCCAGGCTCACTGACAATCCAGGTCTCTCTACCCCTTCATAAGCTCAAAGTGGAAGCAGGGCTGTAGTGACTAGAGTCTGGGCATTGAGGTCAGTTTGCATGGCTTTAAATGCCTTTACTCCTTACTAACCATGGGCATAGGGATGGTCACTCTCTGAATTTGCTGTATATGGGGCCACCAGGCTTTGGGCACCTCCTGATGTAACACTTTAGGAAATACAGTTCATCTGTGTAATATTCGTGATGAAAAACAGGAAACTGAACCTAACCAATCTACCTTCTAGAGTTGCCTTCAATTACAGAAAATATGGCTGAAAGGGGAACAAATTCATGACCCAACAGGGGAACGAATGGACATATTTGAGATCTGGAACATTTGACAGAACTGCTATGTGGTTTCCGCAGATCACAGGGAAAAAGCAAAGGGAGAAAGGGTGAGTGTAAGTATGAGTGTGTGTGTGGGTGAGTGTCTCTTGTGGATTAAAGGAAACTCAACAGATATAACTAAGAGCCGTGTATGAACTTGTTTGCACCCTGATTCCAACAAACCAGCTGTAAAGGGGATTTTTAAGACAATTGGGAAAATTAGGTTATGGTCTGAGAGTTACCGAGTTATTTATAGTTTTATTGTTGTTCAGTTGCTTGGTCATGTCCGACTCTTCGCAACCCCATGGACGGCAGCACGCCAGGCCTCCCTGTCCTTCACCATGTCCTGGAGCTGGCTCAAACTCATGTCCATTGAGTTGGTGATGCTACAGATATGATAATTATATTTAGGTAAGAGATGTTCATTTTTATTCCAATTTTATTGAGATCTACTTGACAGAAAGTACTGTGTAAGTTTAAGGTGTATAGTGTAATGATTCAGTTTATATACATCATGAAATGATGCCCGCAGAAAGTTTAGTGAACATCCATCATTCCATGTAAATACAAAATGAAAGAAGTAAACACAGTTTCTTCCTTGTGTTGAGAACTCTTATGATCTGCTCTGTCATACATAAAATGGAGCTGTGTTATCTATCACGTTGTACATCACGTCCTTAGTACTTATGTATCTTATAACTGACAGTTTGTTATGAACGGTCTTTATCTTATTAATCTTATGAACTGACAGTCCCCTCTCCCCCAGCCCTGCCTCTGGTAACTGCACATCTGATCTCTTTTTTCTATGAGTTTGGTTGTGTGTTTGTTTTTAAAGTATAACTGAACCATAGCACTATATGTTATTTCCTATTATATAACCTAGTCTTTTGATATTTCTATAGATTGCAGAAGTGAGCATTGTGATAAGTCTAATTACACCTAATTATTGATATTATTCCTGGCTCTGTACATCTCATGCTTGTGACGGATTTATTTTGTAACTGCAGGCTTGTGCCTGTTAGTCGCCCTCGCCTGTCTCCTTCTTTGTCCTCCTTTCTGCAAACTCCTTGTTTGCTCTCTGATTCTATAGCTCTGTTTCTGTTTGTTCATTTCTTTTAGTCTAGTTTTAGTCTTTTGCATGTAGCTGTCCAGTTATTTTTTAGATTCCACATATAAGCAAAATCACACAGTATTTATCTTTTTGTCTGACTTATTTTTCTTAGCATATTACCCTCTAGGTCCATCTGTATAGTTGCAAATGGCAAGATTTCATTGTTTCTTATGGTTGAGTAATTTGATGAAAGTGAAAGAGGAGAGTGAAAAAATTGGCTTAAAGCTCAACATTCAGAAAACGAAGATCATGGCATCCGGTCCCATCACTTCATGGCAAATAGATGGGGAAACAGTGGAAACAGTGTCAGACTTTATTTTTCTGGGCTCCCAAATCACTGCAGATGGTGACTGCAGCCATGAAATTAAAAGATGCTTACTCCTTGGAAGGAGGGTTATGACCAACCTAGATAGCATATTAAAAAGCAGAGACATTATTTTGCCAACAAAGGTCCATCTAGTCAAGGCTATGGTTTTTCCAGTAGTCATGAATGGATGTGAGAGTTGGGACTGTGAAGAAGGCTGAGCACTGAAGAATTGATGCTTTTGAACTGTGGTATTGGAGAAGACTCTTGAGAGTCCCTTGGACTGCTAGGAGATCCAACCAGTCCATTCTGAAGGAGATCAGCCCTGGGTGTTCTTTGGAAGGAATGATGCTAAAGCTGAAACTCCAATACTTTGGCCACCTCATGCGAAGAGTTGACTCATTGGAAAAGACTCTGATGCTGGGAGGGATTAGGGGCAGGAGGAGAAGGGGATGACAGAGGATGAGATGGCTGGATGGCATCACTGACTCTATGGACGTGAGCCTGAGTGAACTCCGGGAGATGGTGCTGGACAGGGAGGCCTGGCGTGCTGCAATTCATGGGGTCGCAGAGTCAGACATGACTGAGTGACTGAACTGAACTGGACTGGATATTCTGTTGTGTAGTGTGTGCCACATTGTCTGAACTGGATTGGATATTCTATTATACGTGTGTGCCACGTTGTCTGAACTGAACTGGACTGGAGATTCTATTGTATAGTGTGTGCCACATTGTCTGAACTGAGCTGGACTGGATACTCTATTGTGTAGTGTGTGCCACGTTGTCTGAACTGAGCTGGACTGGAGATTCTATTGTGTATGTGTGTAGTGTGTATGTGTGTAGTGTGTATGTGTGTATGTGTAGTGTGTGCCACGTTGTCTTTGTACACTGATTGCTTCCATGCCATGGTTTTGGTAAATAACGCTGCGATGACCGTTGGAGTGCATATGTTCATCTTTTCTGATTACTGTTTTTGTTTTCTTTGGGTAAATATCCAAAAGTAGAATTGCTGGGTCAATATTAGTTGTGTTTTAAATTTCTTGAGAAATCTCCATACTGTTTCCCACTGTGGCTGCACTGGTTTACATTTCCACCAACAGAGCATGAGTGTTTTCTCCATATCCTTGCCAACATTTATCTGTTGTCTTTTTGATGACAGCCCATTCTGACAAAGGCGAGGTGATATTCCACTGTGGTTTTGGTTTGCATTTTCCTGATGATTAGTGATTTCGAGAATCCTTTCATGTGCTTATTGGCTATCTGCATGTCTTCTTTGGAAAAATATCCACTCAGATCATCTGCCCATTTTTAAATTGGATTTTTTAAAAAATTGAATTCTGTGAGTTTGTGTGTATTTTAGAGATGAACCCTTTATTGGATACATGGTTTGCAAGTGTCTCCTCCCATTCATTAGGTGACTCTTTTGTTTGTTGATAGTTTCCTTCGCTGTGCAAGAGTTTTTAAGTCTGAAGTAGTCTCAGTTGTTTATTTGCTTTTGTTTTCTTTGCCTGAAGATACATATCCCCCCAAATATTACTGAGACTGATGTCAAAGATCTTTACTGCTTCTTTTCTTCTAGGAGTTTTATGGTTTCAGGTCTTATGTTTAAGTTTTTAATCCATCTGAGTTTATTTTCGTTCGTAGTATGAGAGAGTAGTCTAGTTTTTTCTTTTGTATGTAGCTGTCCAGTTTTCCCAACACCACGTATTGAAGAGGCTGTCTGTTCCCACTGTATATTCTTCCTCCTTTGTCATACATTAGTTGCCCATAAGTACATGAGTTTATTTCTGGGCTGTCTGTTCAATGATCTCTGTGTCTCTTTTTCTGCCCTGGTGGCTCAGAGGTTAAAGCGTCTGCCTCCAATGTGGGAGACCTGGTTTCGATCCCTGGGTCGGGAAGATCCCCTGGAGAAGGTAATGGCAACCCACTCCAGTATTCTTGCCTGGAGAATCCCATGGATGGAGGAGTCTGGTAGGCTACAGTCCACGGGGTCGCAAAGAGTCGGACACGACTGAGTGACCTCACCTTCACCTTCAACATACTGTTTTGATTGCTATAGCTTTGTAATATAGCCTGAAATCAGGGAGCATGATACCTCCAGCTTTGTTCTTTCTCAAAATTGTTTTGATTATTTGGGGTCTTTTAGTTTTCCATACAAATTTTAGAATTGTTTGTTCTGGTTCTGTGAAGAATGCCATTGGTATTTTGATAGGAATTGCATTGAATCTGTAGATTTCCTTGAATAGTATGGCTATCATAATAATATCCTCCAGTCCATGAACATGATATATCTTGCTGGCTGTTTGTGTCATCTTCAGTTTCTTTCATTAGTATCTTATAGTTTTCTAGGAACAAATTGTTTACCTCCTTGGTTAGATTTATCCTATTTTGTTCTTTTTGATATTATTGTGAAAAAGATTATTTCCTTTATCTCTTTCTGATAGCTCATTGTTAGTGTATAGAAGCATAACAAATTTTGTACATTAATTTTGTATCTTGCAATTTTACCAAAGTTATTGATGAGTTCTAGTAGGTTTTTTTACTAGAATATTTTGGATTTTCTATATATACTATCAAATCATCTCCTAACAGTGACATTTTTACTTCGTTTGCAATTTGAATTTGTTTTACTTCCTTTTCTTGTCTGATTGCTGTGGCTTAGATTTCCAGTACTATGTTGAATAAAAGTGGTGAGATTGGGCTGTTGAATAAAATAGTGAGAATGGGCAACCTTGTCTTTTTCCTGATCTTGCTTTCAGCTTTTCACTGTTGAGTATTATGTTGCTGCTGCTGCTGCCAAGTCACTTCAGTTGTGTCCGACTCTGTGTGACCCCATAGATGGCAGCCCACCAGGCTCTGCTGTCCCTGGGATTCTCCAGACAAGAGTACTGGAGTGGGTTAACATTGCCTTCTCCGAAGAAAAGGTGGCAAAATCTAGAAAATTACTGAATCTGAGTGATGGATTTGTGGGGAGTCTTCTGTATCACTCCCCCTGCTTTCACAGTGTTTGAAAATTTTCGTAATAAAATAGGATCTGTCTGAAACCTGGCCTCTCTCTCCCCGCCCCGGCCTGCTATTGTCCTGGCCCAAGCCGCCAGCCTCTCTCCCTCTCCTAATAGTCTCCCGACACATCCCCCTGCTTCTGCCCTTTCCTCCCTGTAGTCTCATCTCAGAGCAGCAACCAGCGCGAGCCTTCCAAACATAAGTCAGGGACTTCCCTGGGGGTCCAGTGGCTAAAACTCCACATTCCCAGCACAGAGGGCTCGGGTTCCATCCCTGGTCAGTGAGCTCAACCCCACATGCTACAGCTAAGACCCAACACAGCCAAACAAAATAGAATTTGAAACAAAAACATAAGTCAAACCGCAGCATCCCTCTGCACAGAGCCCTCCAGCAGCACGCGTCCTTTGGGAGTGCCGCCTGCCCCGCACCGGCCGGCCACTGTGCTCTCCTGTGACTTCTCTGCCCTCATGGCGCCATCCCCTCCCCGGCTCAGTCTGCATCCACCTCGCTGGCCTCCTTGTTCTTCTTTGGACCTTTCAGCATCCTCTCACTTTAGGGCCTTTCCACTTCCCATTTCTGTTTTCTGGATGGCTCTCCCTAGATGTTCATCTGCCTTCTTTCCTCACCTCTCAGATCTTTGCTCAAGGGTCAGTTTCTCGATGAGGCTGACCCAGGTTGTTATATCTAAAGCCATGCTCTGTCTTCTAACCCTGGGGACAGCCCTTCCCGTTTCCCAAGCTCATTTTCTTCCTAGTGCTCTCCTTCATTTGACATACTGCGTATTTCACCCATTTATCCTCTCATTGACGATCTTCACCTTCAGGAATAAGAACAGAGATCTTTGTTTTGTTCCTGGCGTTAGCCTCAATGTTTTGAATGGTGCCTGGCATCTATGAGGTACTCAATATTTTAAAAATATTGTTGATTTTATCTCATTTTATTTTTCATCATTAATGCAAGGTAATATGCATTCTCTAAGTCGTTTAGTCATGTCCAACTCTTTTGTGACCCCATAAACTGTAGCCTGCCAGGCTCCTCTGTCCATGGGATTGTGCAGGCAAGAATACTGGTGTGGTGTGTCATTTCCTTCTTCAGGGAATCTTCTCAAACCAGGGACTGAACCTGGCTCTCATGCATTGCAGGAAGATTCTTTACTGTCTGAGTCACCAGGGTTTGGGACATTATCATGGGGTAACAGAAGGGCTTTGATTCAGAGTGGGTTGGTCTGAATTTCACATCTGCCATTTCCTAGCTAGAAATCTGATCTTGGAAAAGGTATTCTCTCTGGACCTCAATTTGTTCATCTCCGAACTGGAGAGAATGCTACTCTCTTCTCTCTAGCAGGATCAATATATCACGTGTTACAGATGATGTATGAAAAATGTTTTTCAGAGGTCTTTTTCTCAAAGAGTGTACATTTGGGAAGGCAAAACATATAATCCAAAGTAACTGTGATGTACTCAGGTGAGGTCTTAGCACAGGAGCCTTACCAGCCTTTCTTTTCCACTGCATAAAATAAGTAAATATTATGTACTCAGGCGAGGTCTTAGCACAGGAGCCTTACCAGCCTTTCTTTTCCATAAAATACAGACATGGGGCTAGATGATCTCTGAGGGGCCATTAGTTCAGAGATTTTGTGATTTTTGTTGTGGGCTATTTAAGATTTTTAAAAAGTCACTAAGGGCCATGACTGGTATTAGATTCCAAGCTGCAGGGACTCAGGACAGCATTTAATATACCTCTGGGTCACTTGGGAAATATACACAAAAGACACATGTATGCTCCTTGAATATAAGATAAAGGAAGATGACAGGATAATTACATTTTTATATAATTCTTAGCTTCAAAGCAGAAAGGACCAATGGAGAAAGAAAAGGAACAAAACCAAGCGGTGAACTCTGGAAAGCTTACACGCGATCAAGATGGACTCTGTTCATAGTGGACTCTCAGTCCTTGACTAAGTCAGGCAAACACTTAGGAGAAACTCGAAGCCGGTTGTAAGGTGAATGGCGGAGGAGGCTTTTTGCCTACTCAGTTGGGCTAAAAGCTTCTGGACAAGAGCTCAGGGCTTACAGACAAGAGAAAACAGCAGCGGGGGTTGCGTTGGGGGATAAAAGCAGAGGCATGGAGTAAACAGGTTTTTAACAAGACACTCTGCTTGTTGAAAAGCCACTCTTAGCAAACCCTGCTTTTTACTTCCAAATCAGTGCAGCAGGAAGCTTCAGAAAATGAGCTGGGCCAGCAAAGAAAACACTGAGTCCCAGGGCCCTTCATATGCTTCACCTGGCTGTTGCTTCCTTGCCATGGTGCTAGCACATGTCCCCACTATAAAGGAGCACAAGCTCGAAGGGATATGTCCTTGGGAGAGGTGGGACAGCAAAGGCGCTCAGGTCTGGTATCAGGCAGGCTTCGTGTGTATCCTGGGGCATATAACTTCACCTCTCGGGGCCTCAGTTTGCTCATCTGTACAGTGGAGATAATAATAGTAACCACCTTGTGGGATTGTCCTGAGGACTGAAGATAACACACTTCAAGTGTTTAATACCAGACTTGGTGATACATTCTGAGTCAGCATTAGATATAACTAACAGTATTGTTTATTATGAAAATTGCATTGGTGTGGAAATATGAGGTAGCTCTGCCTGGCAACAGCCCACTCCAGTACTCTTGCCTGGAAAATCCCATGGACAGAGGAGCTTGGTGGGCTGCAGTCCATGGATCGCGAAGAGTCGGACACGACTGAGCGACTTCACTTTTGATTTTCACTTACATGCACTGGAGAAGGAAATGGCAACTCACTCCAGTGTTCTTGCCTGGAGAATCCTAGGGATGGGGGAGCCTGGTGGGCTGCTGTCCATGGGGTCGCACAGAGTCGGACATGACTGAAGCTACTTAGCAGCAGCAGCAGCTGCCTAGCAAGCGTAGAGAGTAATTTTTGGTCACCTTCCTCTGTGACTCTGGGAACCTTTAGATGTAGTCAGAAGATCACTCTAGGAAGAACCAGCTGGTGGCCTCTTTTTCCCGCCCCCGTGTCTCCTGGAAGTGCAGCCAGCCTCCAGGGCGTGGTTAAAACAGCATTTTCTCCAGAGACTCTCAGTCCAAGATAAGTTCCCCTACCTCCATTTCTTTCATAACCCTTACCACAACTGTAATTGGGTGTGATATATGTCATTATTTATGAATGTGTAAACAGTGTAATTTTTAAAGAAGTTAGAAGTATGACTTTCCTCTAAATGTGTAGTGAGTCTGTGTCAACGATTTATCTAAGTCAGGAGACTGGAAGCAGGATGGGACTGTTCACAGAGTGTTTGTCAGCCAGGTAAGGGCTGCTGAAGCTAGTTTGTTGCCTCCCAGGCAAAAGAGGTTAATGCCTGCCAGGCAGTAACACCGAGATCTGTGGGGTTATGTTTTAGACAAAAATCATTTGCCTCTCCAGTAGATCTAAGTCTACAAGGTACTATATAACCTCACAGGGTCTTGGCTTTATCAGTGCTAAATAATAAACCAAATAAAAGTACATGCTGCTGGAGAATGAAGTGGCCCCTGGGGTGGTGGTAAAGCTTCCACATGGCTTTGAAAAGACATGCAGTCATCTCTATGCCTTATTTCCAATATTTGAGTTGTTTTTCTTTTGTTTTTGAAACTTCAACAGTCTTTTATTATCAAACTCAGGCAGCTTTAACCCAGCTGTGTTAACCCTTTAAACCCAGGTTATAGCAAAACCGTGTCATCTGGGGATGGAGGTGCAGACCTAATAAAGTATGTCTCTTAAAAAAAAGAGGATTAAAAATATGTATACATATCTGCGTATCTTTTTAAAAAAGCAAAATTCACCAGTGGCGCAGAAAAGAAGAATCCTAAAGTGATTCCAGTGCAACCCTGCCCTCTAGATGAAGAAACAGCACGGGGAGTCTCTGGTGGCTCAGAAGCTCCAACTCAGGCCGCACCAGGAAGAAGCATTTCTTTCCTCTTAACGCTTTCTGCTCCATGTTCAACCTCCATAGCTTACTCCTTAGAAACCCCTGACGAATCACTGTATAAATAAGACCAAATTTGCTTTTCCCAGCTTCTAGTCACTGCAAGTTCACACCAAGGATGGTTCCTTAGCAATTTTCACCCCTACCACAGGCAGGAAATCAATCCCTAATTTCCGGGAACTGGCAAAACATCCTCAGTCTTCCTGAGGGCTCCATGAAAGACTCCAGATCAGACTGAAATGCCAGGGTAGGCAAAGGGGGCCTTTCCAAATAAAAACAGTCAGCACCCCCAAATCCAAAGTCTAACCTATCAGTAAAACCAAGCAGCAGCTGGCTGTGGCAGAAGGGGCTTCTCTCCCTGCTCTAACCATGAAGGTGCTAACAAAGGGGAAGAGAGCCCTCGACCTCAGGTCCCTTCCCGGAAGCCTGAGCCACAGCCGGTGTGGTCCAGTTGTCTCTAGCTGAATAAAGCCGCCGCTCCCAGGCAGCCCGGCTCCTGGCTGCTCCGCTTGAAACATGTTCCCTTGTGCAGGGTGCTTGAGAATCACGAGGGAGATTTTCTTTCTTTGACTTGATAAACGACCAATACTTCTGTTTCACAGCTTCTAGAAAACTGCTCAGAGACCCCAATCCCCAGGGTCACTGTCACCCCCAGGATCCAGGTCACAAGGTCACAGGTCCTTCCAGCTGGTGGCCTCTTTGCCGGACCTCTGCAGCAGCTCGTTGGCTTTAGAGAAATGCCTGCATCCGAAGATGCCCCGGTACTCGACGGCGGTGAGGGGTGTGTGGCCTGCAGCANGAACTCTGGAAAGCTTACACGCGATCAAGATGGACTCTGTTCATAGTGGACTCTCAGTCCTTGACTAAGTCAGGCAAACACTTAGGAGAAACTCGAAGCCGGTTGTAAGGTGAATGGCGGAGGAGGCTTTTTGCCTACTCAGTTGGGCTAAAAGCTTCTGGACAAGAGCTCAGGGCTTACAGACAAGAGAAAACAGCAGCGGGGGTTGCGTTGGGGGATAAAAGCAGAGGCATGGAGTAAACAGGTTTTTAACAAGACACTCTGCTTGTTGAAAAGCCACTCTTAGCAAACCCTGCTTTTTACTTCCAAATCAGTGCAGCAGGAAGCTTCAGAAAATGAGCTGGGCCAGCAAAGAAAACACTGAGTCCCAGGGCCCTTCATATGCTTCACCTGGCTGTTGCTTCCTTGCCATGGTGCTAGCACATGTCCCCACTATAAAGGAGCACAAGCTCGAAGGGATATGTCCTTGGGAGAGGTGGGACAGCAAAGGCGCTCAGGTCTGGTATCAGGCAGGCTTCGTGTGTATCCTGGGGCATATAACTTCACCTCTCGGGGCCTCAGTTTGCTCATCTGTACAGTGGAGCTAATAATAGTAACCACCTTGTGGGATTGTCCTGAGGACTGAAGATAACACACTTCAAGTGTTTAATACCAGACTTGGTGATACATTCTGAGTCAGCATTAGATATAACTAACAGTATTGTTTATTATGAAAATTGCATTGGTGTGGAAATATGAGGTAGCTCTGCCTGGCAACAGCCCACTCCAGTACTCTTGCCTGGAAAATCCCATGGACAGAGGAGCTTGGTGGGCTGCAGTCCATGGATCGCGAAGAGTCGGACACGACTGAGCGACTTCACTTTTGATTTTCACTTACATGCACTGGAGAAGGAAATGGCAACTCACTCCAGTGTTCTTGCCTGGAGAATCCTAGGGATGGGGGAGCCTGGTGGGCTGCTGTCCATGGGGTCGCACAGAGTCGGACATGACTGAAGCTACTTAGCAGCAGCAGCAGCTGCCTAGCAAGCGTAGAGAGTAATTTTTGGTCACCTTCCTCTGTGACTCTGGGAACCTTTAGATGTAGTCAGAAGATCACTCTAGGAAGAACCAGCTGGTGGCCTCTTTTTCCCGCCCCCGTGTCTCCTGGAAGTGCAGCCAGCCTCCAGGGCGTGGTTAAAACAGCATTTTCTCCAGAGACTCTCAGTCCAAGATAAGTTCCCCTACCTCCATTTCTTTCATAACCCTTACCACAACTGTAATTGGGTGTGATATATGTCATTATTTATGAATGTGTAAACAGTGTAATTTTTAAAGAAGTTAGAAGTATGACTTTCCTCTAAATGTGTAGTGAGTCTGTGTCAACGATTTATCTAAGTCAGGAGACTGGAAGCAGGATGGGACTGTTCACAGAGTGTTTGTCAGCCAGGTAAGGGCTGCTGAAGCTAGTTTGTTGCCTCCCAGGCAAAAGAGGTTAATGCCTGCCAGGCAGTAACACCGAGATCTGTGGGGTTATGTTTTAGACAAAAATCATTTGCCTCTCCAGTAGATCTAAGTCTACAAGGTACTATATAACCTCACAGGGTCTTGGCTTTATCAGTGCTAAATAATAAACCAAATAAAAGTACATGCTGCTGGAGAATGAAGTGGCCCCTGGGGTGGTGGTAAAGCTTCCACATGGCTTTGAAAAGACATGCAGTCATCTCTATGCCTTATTTCCAATATTTGAGTTGTTTTTCTTTTGTTTTTGAAACTTCAACAGTCTTTTATTATCAAACTCAGGCAGCTTTAACCCAGCTGTGTTAACCCTTTAAACCCAGGTTATAGCAAAACCGTGTCATCTGGGGATGGAGGTGCAGACCTAATAAAGTATGTCTCTTAAAAAAAAGAGGATTAAAAATATGTATACATATCTGCGTATCTTTTTAAAAAAGCAAAATTCACCAGTGGCGCAGAAAAGAAGAATCCTAAAGTGATTCCAGTGCAACCCTGCCCTCTAGATGAAGAAACAGCACGGGGAGTCTCTGGTGGCTCAGAAGCTCCAACTCAGGCCGCACCAGGAAGAAGCATTTCTTTCCTCTTAACGCTTTCTGCTTCATGTTCAACCTCCATAGCTTACTCCTTAGAAACCCCTGACGAATCACTGTATAAATAAGACCAAATTTGCTTTTCCCAGCTTCTAGTCACTGCAAGTTCACACCAAGGATGGTTCCTTAGCAATTTTCACCCCTACCACAGGCAGGAAATCAATCCCTAATTTCCGGGAACTGGCAAAACATCCTCAGTCTTCCTGAGGGCTCCATGAAAGACCCCAGATCAGACTGAAATGCCAGGGTAGGCAAAGGGGGCCTTTCCAAATAAAAACAGTCAGCACCCCCAAATCCAAAGTCTAACCTGTCAGTAAAACCAAGCAGCAGCTGGCTGTGGCAGAAGGGGCTTCTCTCCCTGCTCTAACCATGAAGGTGCTAACAAAGGGGAAGAGAGCCCTCGACCTCAGGTCCCTTCCCGGAAGCCTGAGCCACAGCCGGTGTGGTCCAGTTGTCTCTAGCTGAATAAAGCCGCCGCTCCCAGGCAGCCCGGCTCCTGGCTGCTCCGCTTGAAACATGTTCCCTTGTGCAGGGTGCTTGAGAATCACGAGGGAGATTTTCTTCTTTCTTTGACTTGATAAACGACCAATACTTCTGTTTCACAGCTTCTAGAAAACTGCTCAGAGACCCCAATCCCCAGGGTCACTGTCACCCCCAGGATCCAGGTCACAAGGTCACAGGTCCTTCCAGCTGGTGGCCTCTTTGCCGGACCTCTGCAGCAGCTCGTTGGCTTTAGAGAAATGCCTGCATCCGAAGATGCCCCGGTACTCGACGGCGGTGAGGGGTGTGTGGCCTGCAGCACGTGGTGCCGCTTCCTGTCGATGGCACTGCCCTTCTTCTGAGCATAAGAGCCCCAGAGCAAGAAGACAAGGCCGTGGGCGTTCTGATTGAGCCACGACTGGGCGGCATCGGTGAACCGCTCCCAGCCTCTCTCTTGACGAGAACTGGCCTGATGCGCCTGGACCGTGAGGACAGCGTTGAGCAGCAGATCCGGATCAGTCTCCACGACCGGGGTGAACAGAACCATCCGTGTCTGTCGACAGCTCTTTATAAATGTTTCCCAGCTGGCCGGGGGCGGCACGGGTCTCTGAAGCAGAGCCCATGCGCCTGATCGGGTCCGTGATACGCACCCTGTCCCAAGATGACGACCTTCGCAGCTCCTGCGTCACGCACCTGGGTCCACGCGAAGCCTTGGTGAGCGGGAGGGTAAACAGGTAATGTTTTCTTTCTTCTGCAACTAATCCCATAAGCTTTATGAAGTACGGCTTCCCGAACTCCCCGCTGAGGGGCTTCTTCCAACTCCCACCGAAACCCACCGGCACGTTACGCGCCCCGGGTCTGAGCAGCGCGGCCGCCTGGTTCTCTGGATGCGGATCAACTGCTCCGGGATCAGCGGCGCCGGGCTCCTCCGGCCCGGCCCGGGGCTTCGTGGCGGGGCTGGCCTGTAGGTAGTCCCCGCAGAGGCGGCTCAGCTGCTGCAGCGGGCCTCTCCGGGCGCCCCCAGCTTCCGCCCCCACCCCAACGGCCCCGGGCAGAGGACCCCCGTTGGTGGGGCTTTATGGCCCCGGGGACCCAGGACTGATCCCGGTCAGACACTAGCAGGCCGCGGCCCCCATTTTCGAGTTTGGTACCTGAGTTGTTTTTCTTAACAAATGGCCATCTCCTCATTTTATTCCTTAAAGCAATATACTTACTACTCTTGATGGTAAAGCATTTCCCATTAAAACCAAGAACAAAAAGGTACATTTACATATCATTATTTAGGAATTCTGTCCAATGCAATAAAATTGAAAGTAAATGCACTTGACAGGAAGGCAAAGAGTCTACATATGGTACTAAATAAAAAATTAAGTAAAATTAAAAATATGCCATGTTATTGGTGAAAAGACGATATAGGGAAATAAAACCTGTTTTATTACCATAATTGATAATTTGACATAATTTTAACTGAAAGAACAAGCAAGCAAAATAGACAAGAAGATTGACAAAGGGTAATAACAAGATAGCATTCTTGACAGATACTCAATCTATTTGTAAACAAAACCAAGTATCCTTGCCTTAAATATATAGAACTATCAATAGAAAGGGCTTCCCAGGTGGCACTAGTGGTAAAGAACCTGCCTGCCAATGCAAGGAGATGTAAGAGATGCAGGTTCGATCCCTGGGTCAGGAAGATCCCCTGGGGCATGGCACCTCACTCCAGTATTCTTGCTTGGAGAATCCCATGGACAGAGGAGCCTGGTGGGCTGCAGTCCACAAACAGTTGGATGTGACTGAAGCAACTCAGCACGCACATCAGTGGGAAGATAGAGGAGGCTCCTGGAAGGACTCTGGCCCAGCAGCAGGCAGGCCCCACGGTGCGGGGACCCTGTGGCCCCGTGACCCCAGCCCTGCACGGCGCCTGGGGTCTGCACCGAGCCTCTGGATTTGGGGAGGGCCTGTGGTGTCCCTGTTGTAATGTCTTGTTGGCTGTGCCCTCTGGGGGTGCCTTGGCCTCCTGACTGGACCCAGTCCCCTTGGTAGCATTGGTCCCCTAAGCTCACGTCCAGTGTCCGAGATTTTCTTCTGGATTTTTGTATTTAAATTGAAAAGATTGAGCTGTCATTTAATTTTTGTCATGGTGCCTTTAGATTTTATGATCAAAACCACATTTACTTCATAAAACCAAAATGCTATTTTCTATATATATATATTTTAAATTTACTTATTTATTTTTGGCTACCCTGGGTCTTCATCCTGGCGTGGGCTTCCTCTTATTGTCGGAAGCGGGGGCTGCTCTCCAGCTCGGGCTTCTCGCTGCAGTGGCTTCTCTTGTTGGGGCCCACGGGCTCAGCTGCCCCGTGGCATGTGGGGTCTTCTCCGATTAGGGGTCGGACCCGGGAAGAGGAATGCGTCTCTGAGAAGGTGAGGTCTGAGTAGAGACTGGAGGGAGTGGCGGGGGCGTGGGTGAGGTCGTGCACGCAGGTCCGGAGCTGCTGGTGGCCTCCAGCCTTGCCAGGAACAGGAGCTGCTCAGTGCATCCGCGTGGCGGGGGGGAGCTGGGGCGCCGGCTGAGAGCACGGGGAGCGGGCGGAGTGGCTGAGCCCTGGATAGCCTTGCAGGCCACGGAGGGGTAGCCTGTGCTTGAGTGACCCGGGAACCACTGGGGAAGGTGACTTGATATAATGTTTTTTAAAAGAATCACTGCTATCCTGTCTATAATTTATTCAGAATACTCTGGACGTGGGTTCCAACACGGATGACCTTGATTTCATTATGGGTTGAAGAGATCAGTCACTAACATGTTATTACTGAGTATATTTAAGAATTCTATTCAGCGTCACAATAGAACAGGAAGTGACGCCGTCCGGAGGCGGAAACAACCCAGTGGAGACTTAGAAAGCTATTGGCCCCTGTCTCCCTGATGGACCCAAGTCTTAGTTCCCCTGTGCAGGTGTGTGAGCAATGTCAGTTTCCTCCCACACGTATATGCCTAGGTGAGCTCTCTTCTGCGGGCAGTTCCGCTTAGATCTGGGTGTCTCCTGTAACTTCGGGGGCTCGGCTACATCCCCGCAGTGACTTTCTAAGTGTGGTCCCCAGACTACATCAGCATGACTTGAGCTGTCAGAAATGCAGGATCTCACTACCCCTCCCAGACGTGCAGAATCAGGAACCCTGGGGGTGGGCTCTATAAATCTGTACATTAGCAGGCACTCTGGGTAATTCCAACCCTGCTGATATTGGAGAATAACTCCATCATGGTGTCACGTCCTGGGTAGGGATGGGGGTGGTGGGGGGTGGGCAGCTGGTCTGCACTGCTCTCAGTCCACAAGGGGGCAGCTGAGGCCTCCAGTGTCTCTTTGTTGGTCCCCACAGGTCCAGCAGGGTCCTCATTCCACACTGCAAGCTCTTTCCAGTCCATCTCTGTCCCTCTCTCAGCTGAGTTCTGCGTGGTCCTTAGATGCGCTCTGTCCATGATGATTCTGTTTTTATCGGGTTATGGGAAACTTTGTGGCGGCATTTTCTAAACTCGGGCTACCTTGTGGCTGGCCTCTCTCAGCCTCACAAAATTACCCTGCCACATCTTTGCTACTTTGAGGCTTGGGGAACTCGTCCACATGTGTCCATTTCTCTTCGTGACTTCACTGTCTTCCTTCAGGACTGGGAGGCCAAGTCCTCTCTGCTCTGATCGCCCCAAACTTAACCGCAGTTTCTGTTCTTACTTTGGACTCCTCGATGGGACAAGTGCAGGATTTCTCGGGACCCATCAGAGTCTGAATGCATTTCACGTCATGTCTTCACTCAGCAATTAGTATTTTAGGCTCAGGCAAGAAAGCCTGCCTAGTTTTAGATGTACCTCACTTAACAGCACAAGCCATCCATTATCAGGGTAGAATAAAGACACCTTGAGGGAAGATTGCAAATAATATCTTCACTCCCTTTGCTGACAAAGCAACCATGTCACTTTTAATAATTAATGGAAAAATAGAACTATGACTACGATGCATCTTCTTTTAAGAACTTTACCTGTTTATGTGCCAAATGCCTCTCTAATGCTTCACAAATGCCCCGAATCTGGGAAGCCTGGACTCTGTCCTCGATTGTGGTGACTCAGGCCGCCCACCGCATTGGTGTCCTTGACCACTGCCAAGCCCTTCAGGGCCGTGAGCCGTGAGGCTGTGGGTTTGGTGGTGACGGCATCATTCACGTAGTAAGTCTGCTTTTTTGGTCCTCGTCGTGTTGCAACAACTACAGTTATTATTATCTGACATCAGAGATGTTACAAATATGAGGGCAAATGAATACTGAAACCTAGTATTTGGTTTTGAGCTGATCTGGATGATCCAGACTAGCTTTAGGGGGAATTTTAAAATTTCTTATGGAATGAAACCAGAAATTAAAGCTTTCTTTAAATAAAAGTTTTGTCTACTTCTGAGACCATGTCCTTAGCCGCCCCAGGGATGCTTGGGTTCAAGGTGAGAATAAACTTCCTTTGAATGACTGGGGCCATGTTGCTGTTCAGTTGCTCAGCTGTGTCTGACTCTCTGCGACCCCATGGGCTGTAGCCCGCCAGGCTCCCCTGTCCTTCACTGTCTCCCTAGCTTGCTCAGACTCACGTCCACAGAGGCAGTGGCCAGTGGACTTACACTGCTATGCCGCAGATACCAGGCTTGGGATCATGTTGGGATCATGGTGCTGCTTGCCTATGCCTCCCGCCCCAGTTCCCCCGTCCATGTGAGATGTATTTGTGCGTGCTTTCAGGGAGAGGGTGTGGTCTTATTTCTGGAGAGAAAAAAGCCGGCACTTGGATGTGAAATGAAGGAATTCCTGGGAAAGATGAGGCTGAGTGCAGTGGAAACGTTTTAGTGACAAACTCGTTGTCACTCATCCTTATAAACGTGACTCGTGATCTCCATTTGGAGGAAAAATGTCGTGCCAGCACAGTTTTAGTCTTGCTTGTAACCCGCAGTGATGTGGAGAGCTCAGAGTCTAGCCGCGCCTGCTTTTGACAGACATTCAGAGTAAAGCATCTTCCTAGCTCTGAATCTCCCAAGGCGGCAGGCAGAAGAAGCCTAGCGCCAGCCACAGGACTTCAGGACAGTCCAGACCTCCCTCCTGACTGTCCATCGCGCTCCTTTCATTTCCTGGGTACTTTCCACAGGGGACGACCATGGCTTTTGCTAACACTGATTGCAGTAAGAAATGATTTTCTGAGAAGTAGGAGGGGGATCAACTCCTTGCAAAGTGTTTTTTCAAAGTTCTGTTCTTTTCTAGTCTCTGAATTGCCAGAGAAGACTTTCAAGCTGTCTGCTGGCCGCAATTTTTGGCCACGTCGTTACTCAAGCTAAGCTGATTAAGACTAATTTTGATCAAAATAAATTCGTGCCTGGGCAGACAACCAGTGCGCAGAGTCCCAGCCAGAGACAATTAAATCAAGACTCATCTTATGGAGACGCTTAATAACTACTGTGGCACTCAGCGCATCCTGATGAGCCACCGGCAACACCATGTTCCCGGTGTGCAAGGCGATCCTAGGATTTATTTGCTGTCTTTCTTCTCACTTTAAAGTTGCTCTTTGGTTCTAGCACATGATTCCCTCTGCTGATGGTTTCAGATCAGCCTGAGGAGGTTTTCTCCGGAGCTAGTCAGATAATTGTTGAAAAAGAAAACGTGGAGAGACAGATGGTAGACTTTATTTTACTGGCTCATCTGCTTTTGCAGGGGATGATTATATATTCAAAGTAAGTGGCACCAGAAGTTGCATCTAACTGAGGCTCATCTCACGTGTTTCTTTTCGGAGAACCTAAAATATGGCTTCAGGGACAGCTTAAACCTCAGCAAGTGCAGGGAGCCGGCCCCTAGGACATGGTCATGATGTGGCCTGGGGCTGAAGCCGAGGTCTGAGGGGTCACTGGCTTTGACCTCTGGTCTCTGTGCTGCCTCACTTTCAGATGAGAGTGTAGTTTTGGCTTGAACTCCTTGAGTGATGGAATCTTCTCTACTTCTACTTTTGACAGTTCAACTGTGACATCATTCTGTCTTCTTCTGGGCTGATATAAATTGCCGAATGATTTCCATCCATCCATTCTAGCTGCGCTCTTCGGCAGCAACATGGGACCAGCTGGTTTTCTGTTTCGCTGAGGGTGTCTTGGATGTGAGTCTCGGGCCTTCTGCAGGGTAAATGTTTCCGCTTCCTTGGATCATTCCCTATTTGAAATGGATTGGTTCCTGGTTCACGAGCCCTCCAAATCAGAGGAACTCAAAAGAGATGGAAATCGTTTGGCGCAAATTTGCTTAATCTCCTTATGTAGCACAACAAATAGAATATTCAATTCCAGACTCATAAAAATGAGAGAGGTGTGTGAATCTGGTTTTAAAGGAGAGAGCCAGGGCAGTGGGCTCATCGGACACATCTGAGGCTTCCCGTTCCCATCCCAGCAGGCTCCTGGCAGGCCAGGCCCGCCTCTGAAGACTGCTTGCTGCCTCCTGTTGGGGAGACGCAGTGGCTCTACTGGGGCCCTTTAAATAAAGTCGCCCCTCCCATTCATCACTCCAGCTTGGCTTATGAATGCACGGGCTTCTAGATCAGAGGTTTCCAGAACTTGGATGGAGATTTAGGGACTCCTTAGAGACAGATTTGCTTTGGGGATTTGGGGTGGCTGAATGGACAGACCTATTTAACCAGAGCCTTGTCTCTCATTTCTCTCTCTTTTTTTTTTTTTTGAGTTTCACATTAGATGTTGTTCATTGGAAAGTAGTCTTGGCAGCTGGAAGATGAGTTAACACCAAGGACTTGACCCCTTTCTGTCTTTTCTTTCCCTAGTCATCTCTAGACTATCTCTGCTTTCACTTCTGGGTTCTGAAGCTCTAAGCTGTGTGCCTCACCAAGATTCATCATTTAATGCCCATCATCACATGGGAAATAACATAATAGGAGTGACTCAGGGAGGAGATAATTAAAACCTGGCAGTTTGGGGATAGAGGGAGGGGACCCTCAGGTGTAGGACTTGAAATTAGCATCCTCTTTGTTTCATGATGGTTTAAATCATCAGTCTGCCATGACCCTTCTCCTGCTTTCTTTCTTTATCTCTCTTCATCCCTTCCACGTAGACACTCAGTCTAATGTTCTTGATATAAGTAAATACGGAATTCCCTTGCATGTGTTTGTAGTTCGTATCTGTGCTCTGGTGCTGTCTCATTTCATGCGTGTCTCTGCATGCAGGTCTGGCGCAGTGTTTCTGATGCTTTGGTGATTTCTTTGGTAGGAAGCCCTCCACCCAGTATTCTTCTCATCTTCCCTAGCCTGAACTGCAGAATCTGGGATGCTCAGATGACCATATCTCCAGATCTATGTGAGAGTTTAGGGTGTGTTCCCAGGGATGGAATTATGTGTAGAGTCATTGGCTATAGGAAGAATGGAATGGACCAATTGACACTCTCAGCGGGAGATGAGGCCTTCATCTTTTAATATTCTTACTAACAGCTGGTATTTCTATTTACCTAATTAGCCATATTCTTTTTAACAGTTGGTATTTCTATCTACCTAATTAGCGGATGTGAAGTGGTGTTGATTTTCCTGTTTCTGATTGCTAGTGAGTTAGGGGACCTCTATATACTGTTAACCATTTGGGCTTCTCTTTCTATAAATGTTGTATTTCTCTATTGTATTTCATGTTTTTTTTTTTTTTTTTTTCGGTATTGGTTTGGAAAACCCGCATGTGTATTCTTGATACTAATCCCATGACCTTTCAGACATTACCAATATTGTAACAATTTCTCTCTAATGTTATCTGGGTTTGCTGGCTACTATTGGGTTGAAAGCTTCTGTTGTCTTCCTTGAATTGCAGGTGAGAGTGAAAGCTGGATAGAAGAGGCTCTTATTGCTTTCCTGTGGAAAATTCCACAAGGGCCTTTAGTTTAGTAACTTATCCTCGTGTCTATGTGCAGTTTTAACTAAATGTATTTTCCAGATGTCAGGTAGAGGCCTGTCTTCAGAGCTAGGTGAAATTGCATCGAAAATTCTTCTTTCAAGTGTTTGAAACCAGCTAAAGGAGCTCCCACGAATTCTGGGATAATGTTTTATCATGAAGCCCTTTGCCCTGGGCTTCTGTTCTTCCATATCAAGATGGTAACTGAAGACCCTTTTTATTTGTTTCTGTAAGGCATTCACTTGTGCCACAAATTTGCTGATCTTATCCAATCACTTGCCACATGATCATCTGAAATTCTCTCTGAAGTCCAGAGAGTTGTCATATGATGACATCGTGAAACTGAAGTGTTTCTCTGTGTCCTCTCTGTAGCCTCTCTGTTTCCACTGCTGAAAATTCTCCTTTCATTTTGCATAGCATTCGGCTCTCTCCAAATTTAACAACTCACTCAGGCCCCCAAATGCTTAGCAAAACAACATGTCCTCTTGTTAGACTGACACCTCTAGAAGTCAGCTGAGTTATAAATAGGTTCCACCAGGACAAACAGACTCAAGGGATTAGATCTGATACAGAGAGTACCTGAAGAACTATGGACAGAGGTTCGTGACATTGTACAGGAGGCAGTGATCAAGACCATTCCCAAGAAAAAGAAATGCAAAAAGGCAAAATAGTTGTCTGAGGAGGCCTTACAAATAGCTGAGAAAAGAAGAGAAGTGAAAGGCAAAAAAGAAAAGGAAAGATATATCCATCTGAATGCAGAGTTCCAAAGAATAGCAAGAAGAGATTAAAAAAAAGCCTTCTTCAGTGGTGAATGCAAAGAAATTTAGGAAAACAATAGAATGGGAAAGACTAAAGATCTCTTCAAGAAAATTAGAGATACCAAGGGAACATTTCATGCAAAGATGGGGTCAATAAAGGACAGAAA
>SJYX01019537.1:75858-89770 GCA_006410675.1 Oreotragus oreotragus
TCCAGGAGTTGGTGATGGACAGGGAGGCCTGGCGTGCTGCGATTCATGGGGTCGCAGAGAGTCGGACACGACTGAGTGACTGAACTGAACTGAACTGAACTGACCTAATAATACATGCAGCTCGGGAGGTCAGGTGACAAGCCAGGCGCCTCTGAGATGTCAGGTGTGAGCTTTATCTTGAAGAATGTCGAGAAGGCAGCCTTCCACAGATGCAGAGGACATTTAAGGCGGAGGGCAAACCCACTGCATAGTCCCAAGGTCTGAGAGGAGGCGCATGTGGTAGGCGCAGACATGGCGAGCGATACAGGATGGGAGGCAGGCAAGGGTGCCACCATGATGCGCCCTCAGGGGCCCTGGAGAGGAGATGGAACTTCAAATGCAATGGAGCACCACTGAACTTCAAATGCAATGGAGCACCACTGAAGGGCTTTAAACAAGAGAGCAGCCATGATGAGATGTACAGTTGCTACATGGAGAAGGGACGCAGGAGCCAGAGGAAGAGACGGGAGAACAGCAGCGGTGGTTTAGGCAAGAGGGGAAGTGGGTGGCAGCAGAGACGGAGCCAGGGGAGACCTGGAGACCCGTCTAGGGGGCCAGGGGGCGAAGGCTGACGAGGGGCCCAGCAGCTGTCCTCTGGGCAGTGGGAGTGGAGGTGCACAGAACGAGACATTCAGGGGTGTGTGCGGACATGGCTTTGACCCCAGCTCAGCACTAGAGGAGGCTGGTATGACATAAACTGAGATGGACCAAGGTTTTCTGCTTTGGGATCGGAATCATTCAAGGAGAGTAGGAAGTACTCTTTGCAAGTGGCTCTCTTGAAGCTGAGGGCTTCCTGGCTTGGGTCTCTGGCACAAGCAGAGGGGACGGGGCCAGACGGGACTCTTCTGTCCCTCTGAGTGATAACAGGGCATCTCCCCTCACTTTCGTGGTGGGGTTGTTGTTCAGTCCCTAAGTCATGCCTGACTCTTTGCGACCCCATGGACGGCAGCACGCCAGGCTCCCCTGTCCTTCACCATCTCCCGGAACTTGCTCAAACTCAAGTCCATCGAGTCGGTGATGTCATCCAACCATCTCATCCTCTGTCATCCTCTTCTCCTTTTGCCTTCAATCTTTCCCAGCAACAGAGTCTTTCGTGGTGGGGGGTAGGGGACAAATGGCGATTAAAGGTCTCTGGGCCTTGGGACACTACTACCCAACTGCTCCCTTCTCCTGGGATGAGCAGGGGACAGGATGATGAGAATGGTGGTGTGTGGATGATTCGTTAAGTAACCCCGTAGGGGGTTGTTAATGACACGCCAAGATCTCATGCCAATTACTTTTATATCACTGATAACAGCACCAAAGTAGCCGAGCCTTAGACAGGAAGTAACTTGCCCAAAGTCACATAATTAAAGAGCAACAGAGCAAGCAGTGAATTCAGGCTGCCTGGCTCCAATCTCTACACACATAAGCACATATAACAACACTGCCTTCATCTGATGTAATGTAATAATCATTTTGAGTGACAGTAGCCTTCCTGGCTTGCTGCATTTGTCTTGTGACCACCCATCCTGCCTCATCCTTTCTGAGACGATTCCCAAGGAGAATGTGTGACGTCAGACAGTAGTTCTGCCAGGGGAAAAGCAGGGCAGGCCCGCCCTGGTTCTGATGGTCACATTTTACACTGGGTGGAAAATCCACCCAAGGGCATACCTTCTCATGTGAATGAAAGGAGCAGAGAAATAATGAGACAGGCTGGGGCCTGGGACCCTTGGCTGCAGTGCTTGCACCTGGACACACCTCTCCTCCAGGAACAAAATAAAAAAGAAATCATCAGGGACTAAAAGTAACTGTGTGCATGCACAGCTGGGGCAAATTCTGGACAACAAGATAGACAAAGACCAAAAACCCACTTCTGAAGAGCCGGGAGCAAAAGCAGGAAACTGCATGTTCCCTCTGCAGTCAACACCAGCAAAGGGGCGGGAAGGCCACCTACGGTACCCTGCAGTCCGACCCCTGGACTCACCCCTCCTCTCACCCCGTACAGGAAACCAGCTTGCCCCACTTCCCTTGGGCAGTGAGCAAGCAGGAGAAACCGTCCCACTGCAGCTGCAGGAGCCCAGATAGAGCCTCGCCCGAACTGCTTGTCTGGCCCCTGATCAGTTTCTATTGATTGAGGAAGACCAGAAACCCTGGTTTAAAAAAAAAAAAAATTAACACAGTGTTCAGAAGACAATACTGTTGCTGGTAGGGGTTTACTTCGCGCCAATGTCGCCCATGCTGGGCAGGTGCAGATGTGAGCGCCTTGGTGGAGACCTTGCTTTCCCTTGTCTGGCACAAGCTTCTTGTTCCTGTCTCAGTCCACATCTGCTTGTCATCATCACTGGCATCATGCAGGGATTGGTGCTTCTGTGCCTCCAGAGATTCGAGGGGATTGGAGAATGACTTAAATACTTTTGGAAATAGCTGTAAGTGGTTTTAAAGTCACTGAAAATCTGCAAAGCTTTTGCAAAAGTTCCTTTACTTGCCACAGACACAGACATGCTAATTTGAACCCCCAGGTCAAACCACCAATCTCTGTTTATGACTGGAGTCCTGGTCTTAAGGTTAAAAAATGATGAAGAAACTCCTTTTGGGGAGTAAGCTACTTGCCCATTCCAGATAAATGGATACTTCCAGCTTTCATGACAACATATAATTTATAATTCCTTGTGTTGGAGAAGACTCTCAAGAGTCCCTTGGACTGCAAGGAGATCCAACCAGTCCATTCTGAAGGAGATAAGCACTGGGTGTTCTTTAGAAAGAATAATGCTAAAGCTGAAACTCCAGTACGTTGGCCACCTCATGCGAAGAGTTGACTCATTGGAAAAGACTCTGATGCTGGGAGGGATTGGGGGCAGGAGGAGAAGGGGACGACAGAGGGTGAGATGGCTGTATGGCATCACCGACTCGATGGATGTGAGTTTGAGTGAACTCCAGGAGTTGGTGATGGACAGGGAGGCCTGGTGTGCTGCAATTCATGGGGTCGCAGAGAGTCAGACGTGACTGAGCGACTGAACTGAACTGAACTGATGACTTTGCTACACTATTATTAACAATAATAGGCCTCCTCAAATATTTTTCCAGACAAGATGGGCCATCATCACATAAATATAAATGAAATAATATATATAGTGGTGTTGTAAGCAAAAAAAGTGGTATTGGCCACACAGGAGATGTAAGTCCTCACGTATAGAAGCCAGTTCTGTACATGGATACTTATGAAACAAAGCTGTCTTTAATGAAGGATTTTTAATGGCCTTGCAGGAATAATTCACAACCCCCAAGAGTCACTTTTAATCCTGAGCATAAATACTCAGTCACAACCACCCAGCTGCAGGGAACATATGTGGGTGTGTCCGGTGGCTGAGACGGCGGGCTTAGCTGTGCTGTCTCTGAGGGTGGATCCATGGAACTCGATGGTCCATTTCAGATATTTATTGCGCTCCGTTCTGGTTATCTACTGCTGCATCACAAACTCTCCCCAAACCTGAAACAACACTTTTTCATTTGAAACAATATATTTTCACTGTCTCTCAGAGTTCTGGGTGCTTCTCCAGGGGTCCCTCATGAAATCACAGCAGAGACTGGTGCCATCTGCAGGTGACTGCAGTCACACTGCCGGTGCCTGGGCTGGTGGGAAGTCTCTCCACAAGGTTGCCTGGGGCCTCCTCCCAGCATGGCGCTCTCAAGGTAGCGGGACTCTCTTTTAGTTTGTTAGGGCAGTTGGCTTCCCTCAGAGACCACGTGGCATCCCTCTTCAAAATAACCAGCTGGAAACTGCAAGGCTTCTTATGACCCAGCCTTAGGAGTCACTCTGCCAAAATCCATTGCTTCAAGGAATCACAGCCCAGCCCAGATTCAAGGGGAGAGAGAGTACTAGATTCTACCACTCCTTGGTGAAGAAAGGGAGGAAAGAATTGATTGGCAGTCACCTTAGGGAAAAGCTACCATCAGCTTCAACTACACATGTGACAGACACAGAAGGTGACAGAGCTGAATGGAACTCTGCCCTTCCCCCAAGGAGATATGGGGTGGCCCAGGCACAGAAGGGAACTGGCTGATGGAGACAAAGCTCACTGTAGAGACAGACGGGATGATGGAGGTGCTCTGTCTCCTCCAGCATCCCTCTAGAAAAAAATATCCTGGAGAAACAGTTCTTTGCATTTGGACCAAGAAGGACAGTTCCTTGAACTATTAAGGATCTAAAAAATATACACTTCATGTAAGCTCCGTGATGGGTGGGGAGACAGGTGGGTAAAGCAGTGGCTCTGTAAACATCAACTTCCTGAACAAAACCTTGTGCCTGGGTAACCTTGCAGCCCCGAAGAAATTCTACTGGCAAATCATTCTGTGCAATGCCTTTCCTGGTTCTTTCTGTAGATGATCAAGAAAAGCATTACAAACCTTTGAGTTAAAGGTATGGATGTGGCTGTTTTAATAACTAAAAATCATGCTATCTTGGCTGAAGACTTGGCCAAAAACCCAAGTTGGCCGTTTGGTCACTTTATGGTGGGCAAACCTCAGGTGAGACCCTGGAAAGGCCTTGGGCTTGGTCTGCATACTTGTAAAACGATACCTAACCCAAAGTGTCGTGAAGTCCAAAGAAGCAACGGGTAGGAAGGCCTTTCACAATGGTTAGTTTTCATCCTTTTGTTTTTTTTGACATGGACCATTTTTAAAGTCTTTATTGAATTTGTTACAATTTCCTTCCATTTTATGTTTTGATGTTCTGGCCACAAGGCATGTGGGATCCCAGCTCCCTGACCAGGGACTGAACTGCACTCCCTGCATTGAAAGCCCACGTCCTAACCCCTGGACCACCATAAAATGGCTAGTTTTATAAACATGTCAAACATGGATATCCCAAGTCTGGAAGGCCTGTTCTTTTTTTTTTACACTTTGCTCCCCCATCCCTACTCCAGATTCCCATCGTCCCCCTGGACCTGACAGCAGTTATTTTAAACTCAACATTTTGACTTCTACTGATGTAAAAATACATTTGATACATGGGTCACTTCTTTCTAGGGGTGATTCTAAACGGGATATTTTGGAGTGAGTTTAGGGGATGAAGTATGTACATAAATGGGCATCTGCGGGAAGACCTGAGTATTAAAAGGGAGAGCTGGCAGGTAAAGAATTTTGCTAATCAGTTGACCCAGGGCCGACGTACCTCACAGTAGAAGCGTTAGAACTCAGTGACTCACAGGCAGAAGATTGGCCCCGCACTCCCACCAGTAACAAGCAGGTGAACACCAGCAGCCCGGGTTCTGAACACCCAGGGCACTGAGGCCAAGCGGAAGCGGAAGCGGAAGTGGAAGATTAGTAAGGACTTCAGGTTAAACAAAATTCTGGAGCAGTAAACAGAGGCTGGTATCCCTTTCTCAGAGGGAAAAGGAGTCTTGCTCTTCATTTGTTTATTCAAGGCTGATTAGAGTGGCTAGGAGCTTGGCTAGGCCAAGCTCAGCCCTCACAGATACTTTCTTTGCATTGCTGTATACCTGGTCAACCCTCAAAGTGATTAAAGAGCCCAGGCTTTGGAATCTAGAGACTGGGGCTTGAATCCTGAGACTACCACATTCTAGCTGTGTGACCTCCAGCAGCTTACTGAGGCTCTCTGAGCTTTTGTTTCTTCCAGTATAAAACGGGATCAGTAAGACCTACTTCGCAGGGTATCAGTATGATGATGCAGGACACATGCTCAGTAAACAGAGCCGTGAATTGTATCATTTATCTGTGGTCACTACCTTTTTGGCACCAGGGACTTATTTTGTGGAAGACACTTTCTTTTTTATCCCATGGATTGCAGGTTGGGGGACGATTTGGGGATGATTCATACACATTGCATTTATTATACATGTCATTTCTAATCTAATGCTACTGCAGATCTGATAGATGGTACCAGTTCAAGGGCCAGAGGTTGAGGACCCCCGATAAGCAAAAGGGAAATCAGAAGTGCAGGTAAGAGCAACCTATACCTCTGTGGTTAATTTCCAAAAGGAAACCATTTCACCAGACTCTTAGTAGCTCTCAGTGGCATGGAAAGGCTCCGGGTTCATACTACAGAGTCGTAGTGTTTTACCACTGCTGGATCTCAGCTCTGATCTAGTCCAACTCCCTCTTTCACAGAGAAGGAAGATGCGATCATGACTTCCCAAAAGTCACACAGCAAGTGCATGGCAGGGCCAAGGTAAGACCCACGACCCCTGACTGCAATCGTAGAACATCATTGTCCTAGGGCCATTTGCTGAGGAAGGTGTGACCTGCTACGGAAAGGAAATTAAAAAAAAAAAGCAGGCATAGCAGAGGAAGAGAACCAAAAGTGCCTGGTGAACCCATAAACATAGAATGAGACCCTGACCATGGAGACGTGGCTGGATCTTTAAAGTGAGGGGGGCACTTAGAAATGTGGGCAGGCTGGGTGAGCCCCGTGAAGCAGCATGGTTCACCCATTAAAAGGAGGCAAGGAGAGGGCTGTGCTCATAGCCCCACTCCCCGAATGCTTCCCTGGTGTCAGGGATCGTGGCAAATTGGACGTGTATTATTCTAATTGAATCCTAAGATCAGCGATAACTTCACACAAGGGAAACCTGAAATTAAGTCCAGTGGGCACATAGCTAGTAAGTGGCAGACCCAGGACTCCAGCAGTTTTTCTGATTATAAAACCTGAGCTCTTATAATGAATGACTCACACACAAGCAAGTTGCACTCAAAATGAATTTCCACCTAGTGTGGATTAACACTGAGTTTTTAAAGCTCATCAACCTTCGCATCTTTAACTTTCAATAAACGATGCAGTGGACATTCAGCAGGTCCCTTCTCTCCACAGAACCTTGGCAGACACTTTGTTGGCAACCGGTAAAGGCCTTTCAGAAACAAAGACCTCCGCCAGAGGTGGGGATTAACCCATGGTTTCCAGCCTCACGCCCTGACACAACCCTTCTCCTTTTTTTCTATATAAAAGATTCCCCTTCTCTCTTCTTTAATGGGCAAACCCAGGACGTTCCAGAGATTTTTGTTGTTGTTCTTAGAGAACTCTGTTTATTACATAAATGTGGCTGTGACTCTTTCCTCTTCACGAGGTCCTAATGCATTCTTTTTTCCTTCCTCTTTTCTTTAAACGTTGAAATCCTTCACCAATGTGCAAAAAACTTATGCCAGAAGAAACTAGTAACCCAGATACCTAGCAAAAGGGAGGGCACACATTCTGAATGGCACGATTCTTATTTCATGATTAGATTAATTAAAGTGACTGGTGTAAATCCCTTGCACAGTGTGGGGAAGAGACCCCGACGGCTAATCTCACTGCCATATGCTGTGGCACTTTGAAAACTGGGGAGGATGACTTCAGCTTGGAATGTTTTTATGGGCTAAAAATATAACAACAACAAAAAACCAACTGCAGGATGAGTCATGCAATAGGACTCAAGTTCACATTCTTTAGAAATTTCTGAACACGATGTTTTCTGCCAGTGCTCCGACTCCAAAAATGCCCACAAAAAAAATTCCTGTCTCTGCTTTTGAAAAAAAAAAGGGAGAGAATTAATCCATGCGGTTCTGGCCACATGAATGCTGTGTGGAAAATTACACCTCATCAAGGTGGGTGGACAAGACCCCTCGTCTGTAACCTCTGTGCAAATGGAGTATGGCTGCCTGTCCTGCAAGCATGACAGGGACAGTTTAACCTCTGTCCCTCAGCCGTCATCTGGATGCCTCTGGAGTCAGGAGCTGATGGGGAAGGTCGGATGGAAATCGACCAGCCATGGATGGGAGTGAGGGTCCCTGAAAGGGCTGGGTGCTTGCCCCCTGTCCACAAGCATTCCTGCTTTCCTTCCTGCCTGGTGGTTGTCCTTGAGCCACCCTTTCCCGAGTCACCACTCCCTGAATATGAAGTAAAGGAAGCAAATTGATACTTACAATCTGTTGCCATGCCAACGTAGATGCATTTTTTAAAGCGACATTCCTGGCACTGATTTCTTGTAACTTTGTCTATGACACACTTTCCTTCATATTTACAGGAATAGGATGGATGGAGATTTTTCTGAATGGTTCTTCTAAAGAAACCCTACATGAAAGAGAAAGACCCAAGACAGCCGTTTCAGATTGTCTAGAAACAAAGGACCTCCAGCATTTTGCATCTTCCTAACCATGGTGGCTGGTTTGGGACCTCGCCTGTGTACAGGCCTGTAGCTATACCTGTTCCAGGACAGGGCAGCTGACCCAAAGCGAATCTAAGGATTTCTCAGTCTGAGGAGAGGGAGAGGTCAGGAGCTGTGGAGTCATCATCTTTTTGGCATTTACTCAAAGCTAATGGGAAAATTGGTATTCACGCTTATGTTTTCCAAACAGTGAGTCATATAAATAATTTCATTTTATAGAATGCCACGGTGTGAAAGCCTCTCAGTCGTGTCTCTGCCACCACAGGGACTGTAGCCCGCTGGGCTCCTCTATCCCTGGGATTCTCCAGGCAAGAATACTGGAGCGGGTTGCCATGCCCTCCCGCAGGGGATCTTCCCCACCCAGGGACTGAACTTGGGTCTTCTGCCTTGTAGGCATTCTTTACCGTCTGAGCCAAGCTTTGAGGAGGTTTGCTCTTTATACTGGAGAATAAAAAGGCTAGATACTTGTGCTGCTCTGTGAATTAATAATGGAATCATCCAGTGTTTAAATGCACGCGTTAACTGCCTTTAGAGATTTAGTTTAATTCTGGTTTTCGACTCTTGAGATGGCCGTGACCAGCACAGATAGCCCTTAAAACAACAGTCACTGGGGAGGAGAAAATTCCAAATTCTTCCCCAAATTTTCCCCAAAGCTCGTGGCATTGAGTTTTCCTTTCCTAGCACCCTGTTTCTCCAGGGACTGTAGACACTTGCCCTAAAGCTTAGTGTTTCTCCCTCTCTTAAGGCACAGGAGAGGGCCACCTGAGGACAGAAGGGGGTTCCAGGCCTAGGTGACTTATGTAACACCCTCAAGGCCGTGTCACGTGAGAGTCCTTTCTGGACATGGTACTCGAGTCCTAACGGCAGAAAGCACTCCTTGTGAGTGGCGCGGTGCAGAGTGCTGCAGACAAGTGCCACGGCCTCTGTCTCTCCCACAACCTTCTGAGGTCGGTACTCTTAATATCTTCACCGCGGGGATTAAAAAACTAAGCCTCAGACAGGTTAAATCACTTGCCCCAGATCACATGGCAAGTACACGTTGGAACTGGAACCTGGGAATTGGACAGCAAGTGTTACTTATTTAACTGCTTATATGATATAAACTTAGTCCAGTTTTACTATATTATTTAAATGATTTAGATGAACATTAAACAGTCCCTTCTCACCCACTCTCAAAAAACCACATCGTTTTATGTTTTAGTATACATTAGCAAGGCACAACAGGTTTTAAAGGACTTGTCTGTTAAAGCTTAAAGGAACCTCCAACTTGGTTGCATAAACTGGACTTAGATGCCAGCTGATCTAGTGAAAGTGGCTCAGTCATGTCTGACTCTTTGCGACCCCACGCAAAGGGAATTCTCCCGGCCAGAATACTGGAGTGGGTAGCCATTTCCTTCTCCAGGGGGATCTTCCCAACCCAGGGATCAAACCCAGGTCTCTCGCATTGCAGGCAGATTCTTTACCAGCTGACCCACCAGGATTAAGCCCCAATTGTAATTATCCCATTTAACCGGCCCTGGCTTTGATTATGTACATATACCATTTGCATATTCCTCACTCAGACTCAGGAACTCTTCTTTACAAGGAAAAGGTCTGAGGGAGGCTTTTACATTGGGCAAAGCAGAATAACATGGAGGAATGACGGACTGAGGCTTGGGGACTTGGTGTCAGGGCGCACATGCTCATCCCTGGTCGCTGCTATTACTCAAGCCCTAACAGAAGAGCTGTCGTATTATACTTGGCTCTGGATCCTTAAACACTGAGCCCATTTCTTTGAATGACGTTGACGGACTGTCATAAGACTCTCTAAAGCACACACAGGGCAGCAGCTGACGTGTTTCCTGGGTGTCCAAGGTGGGCTTGGATGTCAGGGCCTGCAGAGTGGAGACAAGCTTCCCCGCCCGCCCCCTCCACCCTGTCCTCTTCCCTGCCCCCAACCCTTTGAGGGTTGCACTTGCTTGAAAGGCAGAAGAAACAGAAATTCTAGCAAGAAGACAGATGTCACAGGCAGGGAGGAGGGCCACCGGCTGGCATCCTCCTTTTGGTTTCCCTAGGGGTGGCAACACTGAAGTCCAGGGCCTCCATGAGCACGCTGACTGCTGCTCTGAAGTTGGGAGACTGTTCCTCTGAAGTCAGGAGACCTTTCCTCCCTCGTCTGCTCACACTGGCTCATGTCCAGGGGCGGGTGGCGGGGGGTGCCCACCGAGGAGTCAGACAAGAGTACGGAGGGGACGAGGTGATGAACCAGAAGCAGACGTAACAAGCATATTTCCAAAAAGGCTTCTCTGGGAACCTTTAGAAGGAATGAATGAAATAACTGATGCCTGGCTTATTTTGAAAAAAAGAAAAATAAGTTGAGGCAGCAGGCTGTGCCATTCTTAGTGCCATCTTTTCTGTGGTTCATCTCGCTGCCTCTTCTTGGGCACTTCATGGACCAGATCCTTTTTAAGGCTCAGGCTTCCCCTGAAGCATGATAGAAGCAAATTTTGACACATGATGAAGGAACACTTCATTTGAATAAATGTCCAAGATGGTAGGTTCCTTAATTTTAAAAAGGGAGAAACATCAACTTTTGCAAGTGAACTTGGATAGAAAATATTTACTTTAAAAAAAAATCTTTTTGAGACAAAAGAGGTGTCTCAGGGACAGAGTAAGGACATATCTTTCACTGATGAGTTGCTGGTAAGCAGAAGTTTTGCTTTTATAAATTGACATTAGACACATTTCTCTGCATTTTGAGAAGAACTGAATCCATTTCTTAGTGGTCCAGATGATGCCGTAATCAGTGCTAAAAAGTGATTTATTGTAGGAGCATAAGCTTTCTTTCTACAAAAGATGCATGAAAACTGGCCTATCCCAACAGATGAAACATCTGATCTGTTAGATTTCCACCGTCTTCTGGGCAAAAACAGGAAGAAAAGAGTCCCTCTGCACACTGTGAGTAGTGGGTAGAAATATTTGTAAATTACAGGTTTGAGTAAACAAGATGTGAAGTGTAACTTTTTTCATTTTTGGCCACTTTTAAAAGCCCTGTTTCATTTGAACATCTCTTTTGCTTTTTTTCCAAGATGCTCTATCCTTATATTAAATGATCTGTGTAACTGCCCTTGGGTTTCCCAGGTGACAGCAGAGACATGGGTTTGAACCCTGGGTCAAGGAAGATCCCCTGGAGAAGGGCATGGCAACCCACTCTGGAATTCTTGCCTGGAAAATTCCATGGACAGCAGAGCCTGGAGGGCTGCAGTCCACGGGGTCACAGAGAGGCAGACACAACTGAGCGACCAAATAGCAAACAGCAGCAGTGAGCATCAAGTCCTCTCTGTAAGGTACATTTGGTTTTTAGAGTCACTTTGGGAGCTGAATGTTAAATGGAATTTTCATTAGAGTCGCTCCTAGAATTCAAAATTTGTCATTAAAAACTGATTTGAGAGAATCTCAACACTGCATAATCAGGTAGGTAAAACCCTTCTTAACTGGGGCTAATTTAGAAAAAAGACCCATTTGAATCACTGAGCTTTTCGAATGAGGGAAAGCATCTATAGAAATGATTTTATCAATTTCAAACAAAGCCCATAAAATTGGCCTTTCAAGAGACAGTTTGCAAGTTTCCCAATTAATAAACAGCTGCAACTTATTTGTAAATAATGTCATCAAACTCCTTATGATATTATTTTCATAGATGTAATAGCAACCTTTAGCCCAATCTTTGTTAAAAGGTTACAAATTCTAGATCAAAGGAGTCTGGATGAATGAGAGCAATATTATATCACATTCCAAAAAAAGAGTCTTGCCTTGAGACCTCAAAAATGACCTCTTTTCACTGGATATATCATCTTAACACTTTAGCAGGTTACATGTTTCCTAATTTTGTGCACAGAAAGAAGGGAGTTGGCATGGAAAATCCTCCATGAGGGAAATGACACCCATCAGTATGAAACCGAGCTAACATGTTGAATTTGGGGGTCTAGGGTCAAAGGTTAGGAGAAAAGGGGGTAGTTGGAGGAAGGAAAGGAGAGGAGAGGTTGGTGAGGTAGGTGATGAATGAGGAAGACTGACTTGTTTTATGAATTTTAACATGATTTTTGCTCTAAAGTTTGTGATCATTTTGTTTAAAATAAGGTAAATAAAACATTCAACAAAAAAATTAAAGTCTTTCTGTGACTTACTACCTCTTTTATAAAACATCAGCTGAATGCCCTGGGTTAAGCTTTGTTTACCTTTACAGTGAACCTTATCTTCTAGGCTAGGTTGTTGGACCAAAACGTGTTTGCCAGAAACTCAGCGTCATTTTGATAATGAAGATGTTAAGTTTGCAGATTCAGGTTCCTTTTCCTAAAGTGCGCTGACTGTTGTTTGGCGGTGTATTCTTGTCAGGTGTCTCCTGCAGGTGAGTCTGGAGAGGATGTGACTGCTGAAGCACAACCAGAATTTACCCAGCGACTGCGGCCTGTGCCAACAGCCGGTTTGGACAATTTCAGCACAGAATTGAACCTAAGTAGCCTCAAAGACAGTCCCTAATGGAATCCTGAAAAGTGAGCATATTCAGTCAGGTTCACACTGGCAAACAGCTTGGGGTTGAGGCCAACTCTGTCCCCTGAAAAGCTCGAGATAAAGCAGGCGGAGAAATGGTCATTTCTTGGGAGGGTAACATGTTATAAAATATCGATGCGTTTTTAAACTGAAAAGGAGGCCTTTATCAATTTCTTTTCATTTAATCAATTTTTCTATCTGTTGGATGGCTTCATAGACACAATGGACGTGAATCTGAGCAAACGCTGATAGACAGTGGACAGCATGCCTGCTGCAGCCTGGCGTGCTGCATGCAGTCCGCGGGGTCGCAAATGGTCCGACACCATTGAGCGAGTGAATAACAACGCCACCAGATCTCACACTCTCGCAAAACTTCATCTAGTTATTTTCGATTTGAAAAAAAATTCTGTCTTGAATATGCGCCCCACTCCCTCCCAAAATGAAGAGGTCCACCAGACACCCGGATGATCACAGCCCATGAATGTCGGGGTTTGGTTCGAATTCGCGTTCCGGAGGCTCTGGGGAGGGGCTGGCGCGCGTTACCTTGCAGCCTTCGCACGTGATGCAGCGGTAGTGGTAGCCCGTGGCTTTGTCACCGCACACGACGCACAGCTCGTCCTTGTCTAAGTAACTGGGGATGTAGCCTGTGGGGAGGACAGAAGGGGAGGTGAGAAAGACACCACGTTCAAGTCAAAGACGCACAGCCAGGAGCACCGGGGAGGACGGAAGGGGCGGATGAGGGGCACGACCGAATTGTTTTGTGCGTTTTAACACACCTTTTGCTTTATGGTTTACAAATTGTGATCATTTAGTTTTCAATATAGAAAGTAAATAAAACGCTGAACAAGAAAACATTTTAAAAGTCTTTCCCACCCTCTCCTTCCCACACCGCTCCCCGCCCCCATCCATGTCCATAAGTCTGCTCTCCATGTCTGTGGAAAGGAAAGGGTGGGGCCAATGGAGAGAGCCCCGTGGAAACATATGCAATACCATCGGTAAAACAGAAGCCAGTGAGGATTTGCTGTATGACCCAGAGAGTTCAAACCCGGGCTCTGGGACAACCTAGAGGGGCGGGATGTGGTGGGAGGTGGGAGGGAGGCTCAAGAGGGCGGGGACGTATGAAATCAGTTCAGTGGTTCAGTCCAACTCCAAAGTATTGGAGTTTCAGCTTCAGCATCAGTCCTTCCAATGACTATTCAGGACTG
>SJYX01019537.1:99524-114453 GCA_006410675.1 Oreotragus oreotragus
TGAGATGGCTGGATGGCATCACGGACTCGATGGACGTGAGTCTGAGTGAACTCCGAGAGATGGTGATGAACAGGGAGGCCTGGCGTGCTGTGATTCATGGGATCGCAAAGAGTCGGACACGACTGAGCGACTGAACTGAACTGAACTGATGGACAGGGAGGCCTGATGTGCTGCAGTCCATGGGGTCTCAAAGAGTTGGACACAACTGAGTGACTGAACTGGACTGATTAAGGAAAATTACTCTGAATCCCTTGAAGCCAGTCTTTCATAAAGGTGTAATAAAAGTTAGATAATTTATCAAATCTTTATCTAGTTATAAAGCCTAGAATCCCACAGGATCCCTAGAAATGTCCCCTAATTCTCTTTTTTATTCTAATTCACTTTTTTATTTTAGTCACTTAAAATCTTTTGTCTCTCCTCTCAGGGGTTTTCCAAACTTCAAATGATTTCATTTTTATGGGGAGCACTTTAACATTTGCATCTCTATCCAGATTCTTATAGCTCTTATTATTCTCTTATTGTCTATTTTTCCAAAGTGAAACCCTTCAGGTGGTTTCCTACTAAGTCAAGAGACAGCAGTGGGGAGTGCTTAAAAGTTTACCCTCTGTTAGAGCTGACTTGGGATGACAAAAGGGAAGTTGTATCAGAATGTAGATGTTCACAGCCAGATAAGATGGTAGGCTGGCAACATGCTCTGAATCTCTGGGTGAAGGAAAAAATAATAATGATAAACCTAATGAAGAAAAAATGTGGTTATGAAACAGTCCATTACCAACATGTAACCTTAATATTTATGAAGTTAATGATCCAAATATTATACAACTTGTGGTGCTGTAAATGTTTGAAATAACAATGCTCTCCCTCAAAATACAGTGTCTAGGTAGGAAAATCCTCAGCAGGAGGCCTTTGGTTCTGATGAAAGTGAAGTGGCTCAGTCATGTCCGGCTCTTTGAATTCTCCTGGCCAGAAAACTGGAGTGGGTAGCTGTTCTCTTCTCCAGGGAATCTTCCCAACCCAGGGATCAAACCCAGGTCTCCAGCATTGCGGGTGGATTCTTTACCAGCTGAGCCACCAGGGAAGCCCATAGGAGACAGCATTTCATTTTTTTTTTCTTTCAAGTATCCTGAATCAAACCTCAGTCACTGAATTTCTCCTCCTGGGAGTGACAGACATCCAAGTACTGCAGCCAGTTCTCTTTGTGGTTTTCCTTACAATTTACTTTCTCAGTTTGGCTGGAAATGGAGCCATCCTGATGGTTGTCATCTCTGATCCAAGACTCCATTCTCCTATGTATTTTTTCCTGGGAAACCTGTCATGTCTAGATATCTGCTTCTCCACGGTGACTCTGCCAAAGATGCTGGAGAACTTCCTCTCTACACACAAAACAATTTCTTTCTTGGGATGCATAAGCCAGCTTCATTTCTTCCACTTTCTACAAGTACTGCAGCCAGTTCTCTTTGTGGTTTTCCTTACAATTTACTTTCTCAGTTTGGCTGGAAATGGAGCCATCCTGATGGTTGTCATCTCTGATCCAAGACTCCATTCTCCTATGTATTTTTTCCTGGGAAACCTGTCATGTCTAGATATCTGCTTCTCCACGGTGACTCTGCCAAAGATGCTGGAGAACTTCCTCTCTACACACAAAACAATTTCTTTCTTGGGATGCATAAGCCAGCTTCATTTCTTCCACTTTCTGGGTAGTACAGAGGCCATGCTGGTGCCCGTGATGGCCTTTGACCGCTTTGTGGCTATCTGCAAACCACTTCGTTACCCTCTTATCATGAGTCATCAGGTCTGTACCCAGATGGCTATCACTATCTGGATCATTGGTTTTTTCCATGCCCTGCTGCACTCAGTAATGACCTCTCGCTTAAACCTCTGTGGTTCCAACCACATCCATCACTTCTTCTGTGACGTTAAGCCATTGCTGGAGTTGGCCTGTGGGAAAACTGAGCTCAATGAGTGGCTACTTCATACTGTCACAGAGACCAGTGCCATAGGCTCATTCTTTCTAACCCTTCTCTCCTATTTCTAAATCATTATCTATCTTTTCTTCAAGACCCATTCTTGCAGCATGCTCCATAAAGCACTGTCTACGTGTGCCTCCCACTTCATGGTAGTTGTTCTTTTCTATGTTCCTGTTTTCACTTACATTCGTCCTGCCTCAGGTAGCTCCATGGACCAGGAACGGATCATTGCCATTACGTACAGTGTGGTCACTCCTGTACTAAATCCACTGATCTATATTTTGAGGAACAAGGAAGTAAAGGGGGCTTTGAGGAGGGTGATCAGAAGGATACTCTGACCCTAAGAAATCTAGAGAATTCTTCCAAAGCATCAGTAAAAGGGCTATGAGAAAGTGGAGATGTGGAATTATACTGCTTTTCTAATTGTTTACTGTTTGTGAAACAGAAGGCATTATATAAAGAAAAATAAATGGGAAAGTCCAGTCTGGTTGTGTTAACAGTGTGTGACTAGTTAATGTAAGGGAAACTTGAACAAATAGGACATTATCCATAAAACCTTTTTTTTTTTTTTTTGGCTGTGCTGAGTCTTCATCGCTGTGGCAGCCTTTTCTCTGGTTTCGGCGAGTGGGGGCTTCTCTCTAGTCTCGCTGCTCAGGTGTCTCCGTGCAGTGGCTTCTCCTGTTGTGGCAAGTGGGCTTAACTGCTCCAGGGAATGTGGGGTCTTCCTGGATCAGGGATCAAACTGGTATCACTGCATTGGCAGGCAGATTCTTTACCACTGGCCACTAGCGAAGCCCCCTTGAAATCTTAATGTTGAATTTGTGTGGGGGATATAAGCTGATAAAACTATTTGTTTAAAGGTCAGGTGGTCTGGTATTCCCATCTCTTTCCTAATTCTAGGGCTTAGGAAATACCAAATATAAGTAAAATCTTCCCTATTTTCCATGCTAACTTTTCTTTCTGTTGCCATTGCCTGGTTGGATAAGCAACACAGAGGACCGACCTATTCAGTTTGTTAGCGTCAAGGTTTTGGCAGAAGAAAGAAGAAGCATTACAGTGTCTTTAAGATGTCTCTCTTCTCCCACCAAGCTATGCTGAATGTCTCTGGACCTTGTTCAGAAACTGCCTGGAGAACAGAAAGCACGTTGCACTGTGTATGTGAGGGAGGTTTGCCTTTTGCTTATTTGGACGCACTGCCTGCTGCAGTGGTCCCAAGCAGAACATCAAAATCAGATGGCTGTGAAGCGTGAGCTCCTCTCGCTAATTTATCATTGATCTGCACCTCGATCACTCTCTGACACTGAACATCTGCTCGGGAGCTTATTGGGCCCAACATGTCTCCCCAGAGCATCCTCAGCAGGAGCGCAGCAGGCGGGCTCTGGACCAGCCCAAGGGAAGCCCAGTGCATCTCCTTCTATTAGCAGGTGCTGCCTGAGCTACCATTAGCCTGACGACTTAGAGAAGGACAGAAAAAACCAAAGTGATGATGCCATGAACCATAACTGCTGGCTGAGTCTCCTGAGACTCATAATTTCACAACTTCTGTTCAGAACATGAATGGGGAGTTAATTAGCCATTGTTGTGACTGATTCCGAAATGCATAGTTTTCAGGCTGATTTACAGAGGATTTAACAACCAGAGGTTTCACACCAGCATGAAAAATAATTCACACATGCCAAAAAGCATTAAAAACATCCAAATAATCAATCTCTAAACTGCCTCTCCTGATCATTAGCCTCATGAAAAATAGCAACAAAAAGAAAAATTTCAAGAATTCAACTCAAGTCCCACTTTCTACCATTAAAAAAAAAAAAAAAGACAACTTTCACATTCTAACTGGAATTTGGAATTTTAGAGACTCGACTAAAGGTACAGATAGCTTGAAGGGCAATTTGGGTTTAATCTCATCAGGCTGACAGGGAAGGCATGTCATGAGACCAGCCCTGTCATTCAGGGAGTGAGGATGGAGATGCTGCCAGAGTTAGTGTTAAAATTCAGATTCAAGTGTAAATGAGAAGCTTCCGTCAGTCATGCAGGGATGTGAGAGTTGGACCATAAAGAAGGCTAAGCACCGAAGAACTGATGTCTTCAGATTGTGGTGCTGGAGAAGACTCTTTGAGAGTTCCTTGGACAGCAACGAGATCAAACCATTCAATTCTAAAGAAAATCAACACTGAAGATTTATTGGAAGGATTGATGCTGAAGCTCCAATACTTTGGCCACCTGATGGAAAGAGCTGACTCGTTGGAAAAGACCCTGATATGGCAAAATATTGAAGGCAAAAGAAGAGGGAGGCAGAGGATGAGATGACTAGATAACATCACCAACTCAATGGACATGAATCTGAGCAAACTCTGGGAGATTGTGAAGGACAGGGAAGCTGGGTGTGTTGCAGTCCATGGGATCACAAAGAGTCAGACATTACTCGGCAACTGAACAACAGCAACTACAGAAAGATGAATATATGAGTGAAATTAAGGAAAAAGGTCTAGATTGGAGGTGTATATTTATTAGCTGACAAGGAAAGCATTGAAAGTTACAAGACTGGCACAGATAACCAGGGTGGTGAGCCACATGTTACAGGATGCTAAAGCCAGAAAGCTAGAAGTCTCTCCTATCTCTCCTCTTTTTTCATCTCTAAATGTCCACTGTATTTTTGACCTTCTTCATCTCTCCTTACAAGATATCTTCTATACTGCCAGATGTCCACAAATGTTTCTTCAAAGGTCCAGATAGTAAACATTTTAGATTCTGAAGGTTATGTGTGATCTCTGTTGCAGGATTTGTTTTCCACAATTTAAAAATGTAAAAATTATTCTTAACTTTTTACTCAGAGAAAAACAGAACCAAATTAACTTTGGTTTATGGACTGTAGTTTACCAAATGCTGGTCTAAACAATTTCTGACTCTCTGGGTTTCAACCATATTCTACCTGGCCTCCTTGTTTACATTCTTCTTCTGCAATTTCTTTGCCACAGAAAACAATAAATTATGGAATTTGTTTTTGCGTTTTTAAATCAAGTTCAGATAATGGCACTTAAATGGCTTTACATTGAGATGATGATAACGTAAATCATCATCATTTCAATGATAACATATAATCTTTTTAGGATGATAACATGAAAACTTACCAAGACTTACCTGCTCTGGCTGCTGTTGAGGACTGCCAATCCAGCCCACATCCTGGTTTTGTAAACAAAATTTTGCTGGAAAATAGTCACGTGTGTGTGTGTGTGTGTGTGTGATTTTTTTTTACCTATTGTGTATAGCTGCTTCACTTATGGCAGAGTTGAGTAGCTGTGATGAAAACAGTCTGGCCCACAAAGCCTAAAATATTTACTATTTGGAGACTAACAGAAAAGTGTGCTACTCCTAAAACATCAACATTATTTACTACATACAAGGCTTTTCTATATACAAGTCCTCTGTAAGCTTTTGCATACCTAAGCCCCCCTGCTTCCACAGTTTTTTCATGGGTTCCAAGTTAAAATTTTAGTTGATTATTCTCTTTATTCATAACACAATATCATCATTGATTTGTACAAGTTTCCTGTGGTGTATCATTTTACTGCATTCTATTTTATTTCTGCCCTTTAGTTCCCATCCAGTCTCTCACTTCACTCCCAAGTGTAGCCTAATTGAATTAAGATCTGAAAATATAATATGTATAATGAACTTCTCTGAAATTTGCTGTAGCAAGTCATTCTTTACTTGTTAAGAACTAGTGTACTCTATTTTTATGGTTTTAATAACTAAGACATTCCTCCATGAGTCATGAGATTCTATTCACATCATTTATAAAATTTGAGGTTGTTTGATCATCTTTCTAGACAATGCAAGTTCAGTTTAGTTAAGTCGCTCAGTCGTGTCCGACTCTGCAACCCCATGGAGTGCAGCACACCAGGCTTCCCTGTCCAACACCAATTCCTGGAGCTTGCTCAAATTTATATCCATTGACTCAGTAATGCATCCAACCATCTCATCCTCTGTCATTCCCTTCTCTTCCTGCCTTCAATCCATCCCAGCATCAGAGTCTTTTCAATGAGTCAATTCTTCACATCAGATGGCCAAAGTATTGGAGCTTCAGCATCAGGACTGAATATTTAGGACTGATTTCCTTTACTGGTTTGTTCTGTTTGCAGTCCAAGGGACTCTCAACATGACAGTTCAAAGCGATCAGTTCTTTGGTGCTCAGCTTTCTTTATGGTCCAACTCTAAAATCCATACATGACTACTGGAAAAACCATAGCTTTGACAATATGGCCCAGTCAATCCTGGATATCCAAGAAAATAAGTCCTGAATAGTCATTGGAAGGACTGATGATGAAGCTGAAGCTTCAATACTTTGGCCACCTAATGCAAAGAGCTTACTCAGAAAAGACCCTGATGCTGGGAAAGATTGAAGGCAGGAGGAGAAGTGGATGACAGAGGATGAAATGGTTGGATGGCATCACTGACTCAATGAACATGAGTTTGAGCAAGCTCCAGGAGTTGATGATAGACAAAGAAGCCTGGCATGCTGCAGTCCATGGGGTTGCAAAGAGTCAGACACACTGAGCAACTGAACTGATGACTGATATAGACTTTTGTGGGCTTCCCTTGTAGTTCAGTTGGTAAAGAATCTGCCTGCAGTCCAGGAGGCCTGGGTTCAATCCATGGATCCTGAAGAACCCCTGGAGAAGGAAGCGACAACCCACTCCAGTATTCTTGCCTGGGGAATCCCATGGACAGTGGAGCCTGGCAGGCTACAGTTCTTGGGGCGACAAGAGCTGGACACTACTTAAGTGACTAAATCACAACCACCACCACCACGGACCTTTGCTGGTAAAGTAATATCTCTGTTTCTTAATATGCTGTCTAGATTGGTCAATTTCTTCCAAGGAGCAGGTGTCCTTTATTTTCATGGCTTCAGTCACCATCTGCAGCAGTTTTGGAGTCCAAGAAAATAAAGTCTGTCACTGTTTCCATTGTTTCCCCATCTATTTGCCATGAAGTGATGGGACAGGATGCCATGATCTTTGTTTTTTGAATACTGGGTTTTAAGACAGCTTTTTCACTCTCCTCTTTCACTTTCATCAGGAGGCTCTTTAGTTTCTCTTTAATCTATGCCATGAGGGTGGTGTCATCTGCATATCTGAGATTATTGATATTTCTCCCAGCAATCTTGATTCCAGCTTGTGCTTCATCTATCCCAGCATTTTGCATGATGTACTCTGCTAAGTCGCCTCAGTCATGACCTACCCTGTGTGATCCCATAGACGGCAGCCCACCAGGCTCCGCTATCCCTGGGATTCTCCAGGCAAGAACCCTGGAGTGGGTTGCCATTTCCTTCTCCAATGCATGAGAGTGAAAAGTGAAAGAAGTCGCTCAGTCATGTCCAACTCCTTGCGACCCCATGAACTGCAGCCTACCAGGCTCCTCCGTCTATGGGATTTTCCAGCAAGAGTACTAGAGTGGGTGGCCATGATGTACTCTGCCTGTAAGTTAAATAAGCAGGGTGACAATATACAGCCTTGATGTACTCCTTTCCCAATTTGGAACCAGTCTGTTGTTTCATGTCCATTTCTAACTGTTGCTTCCTGACCTGCATACAGATTTCTCAGGAGGCAGGTCAGGTGGTCTGGTATTCCCATCTCTTTCAGAATTTTCCAGTTTGTTGTGATCCACACAGTCAAATGCTTTTGTGTAGTCAATTAAGCAGAAGTAGATGTTTTTCTGGAATTCTTTTGCTTTTTCTATGACCCAAAGGATGTTGGCAATTTGATCTCTGGTTTCTCTGCCCTTTCTAAATCCAGCTTGAACACCTGGAAGTTCTCAGTTCACATACTGTTGAAGCCTGTCTTGGAGAATTTTGAGCATGACTTTGCTAGCATGTGGGATGAGTGCAACTGCACAGTAGTTTGAACAGTCTTTGGCATTGCCTTTCTTTGGGACTGAGATGAAAATTGACATTTTCCAGTCTTATGGCCACTGCTGAGTTTTCCAAATTTGCTGGCATATTCAGTGCAGCACTTTCACAGCACCATCTTTTAGGATTTGAAATAGCTCAGCTGGAATTCCATCACCTCCAATAGCTTTGTTTGTAGTGATGTTTCCCAAGGCCCACTTGACTTCACATTCCAGAATGTCTGGTATTAGGTGAGTGATCACACCGTCGTGATCATCTTGGTCGTGAAGATCTTTTTTGCACAGTTCTCCTGTGTATTCCTGCCACCTCTTCTTAATATCTTCTGCTTTTGTTAGGTCGACACCATTTCTGTCCTTTACTGAGCCCATCTTGCATGCAATGTTCCTTTGGTATTTCTAATTTTCTCAAAGAGATCTTTAGTCTTTCCCTTTCTATTGTTTTCCTCTATTTCCTTGCACTGATCATTTGGGAAGGCATTCTTATCTCTCCTTGCTATTCTTTGGAACTCTGCAATCAGATGGATATAGTTTTCCTTTTTCCTTTGCCTTTAGCTTCTCTTATATTCACAGCTATTTGTAAGACAGTCGTTTGCATTTTGCATTTTTTCTTCTTGGGGATGGTTTTGATCACCTCTTCCTATACAATGTTATGAACTTCCATCCATAGCTCTTCAGGCAGTCTATCAGATCTAATCCCTTGAATCTATTTGTCACTTCCACTGTATAATTGTAAGGGATTTGATTTAGGTCATACCTAAATGGTCTAGTGGTTATCCCTACTTTCTTCAGTTTAAGTCTGAATCTTGCAATAAGGAGTTTATGATCTGAATCACAATCAGCTCCTTATCTTGTTTTTGCTGACTATATAGAGCTTCTTTTAGACAATGCAAAGACCTTAGGAATTTTAAATCTATTTAGCATTTTCTGACTGAAAAAACATTTTTGTAATATAATATCCAAAACATTATTTCATACAGTGCAAGTTCATTTCTACTTGGTGCTGTCCTCAGTCACTCAGTCATGTCTGATTCTTGTAACCGTGTGTACTGTGGCCCACCAGTCTCCTCTGTCCATGGGATTCTCCAGGCAAGAATGCTGGAGTGGGTTGCCATGCCCTCCTCCAGTGGATATTCCTGATCCAGGGACGGAGCCCAGATCTTTTGCATCTCCTGCATCAACAGGCAAATTCTTTACCACAATGCCACCTGGGAAGCCCTTATTTCTATATAAGGGCTTATATACCACCTCTTTTGTAAAAAAGTTTTTATTTAGATATATTCAAACTTCTATCTGGAAAAGATTCCTGTCTTCCTGTAGTAACTCTTTTCCTGTTTCTTTTACTTAGAACTACTGCTGATGAACTCTCAGTATTGGTTTATCTTAAAATATATTTATTTTACCTTCTTTGTTGAAGGATATTTTCACTGGACATAGAATTCCAGGTTGCCAATTTTTTTTAATCTAGCATATTTTTTTTTTAATATCAGGTGTATAATGTTGTGTGTTGGATAGTCTCCTGGGCCAAACACATGTACATAATTACTTATACAAATGGCATTAATCTGGTAAAATCCAAATAAATCTAAAATCCGCTTCTTAGTTTTGGCTATGCAGTATAGTTATGTAAAATGTTAGTATTAAAGCAATGGGTAAGGAATATACCCAAATTCTCTGTACAACTTTGTGACTTTTCTGAAAATCTAAAGTTATTTTGGATAAAAAGCATTTTTAAATAATCAGTTCAACTTTGCACCTGTTTTTATTTAAGCAAACACTGTCAAGATAAATATGACTGATATTTGAGTACTAAGATTCTCTAGATTCAGTTCTTTCCTAAATCTCAGCTTTGCAGTTCTATTTGATGCACATGTCATAGTTTCTCGTACAGTCTTCTAAAGATGAATACATAGGTCAGTTTAATTCCTTGCTTCTACAAGCAGCGCTCCAAAGATTATCCTAATACCCTTTTTCTTGGACGTGAATATACTCTGTTTGTCTTAATATATGAGGTGAGGTGAAGTCGCTCAGTCGTGTCCGACTCTTTGTGACCCCATGGACTGTAGCCTACTAGGCTTCTCTGTCCTTGGGATTCTCTAGGCAAGAATACTGGAGTGGGTTACCATTTCCTTCTCCAGCGGATCTTCCCGACCCAGGGATTGAACCCGGGTCTCCTGCATTGGAGGCAGACGCTTTAACCTCTGAGCCACCAGGACTGCACCAAATACTTTCATATTAATTTTATAATACCTGAAATAGTGACATCACAATCCTAGCAATTGTTTTTACTGTTTGAGATCCCACATTCTTACCATCACTTGACAAGTGTTAATTTTTGCCGCTATAGGTACAGGGTATTTTCTCACAGTTATTTTAATTTGCACTTCTCTGATTGCTGGTGTGGTTAAGAATCTCTGCAAATATTTATTCGTCATTTCTTCAGGATTTCCCTTTTGTGAATTGCTTAGTCACTTTCATCCTATTTTTTCTTATAGAAGTAATTATGTCATCCATATTAATGCTTTGTCAATTTTTTGCTTGCAACAAAACTTTGCAAGTTTTATAATTTATGTAAAACCTGTTAGCTTTGTTTATACTGTTCTTTCTTTGAAAGGAAATTTTAATTTTAGGGCAAACATCTATCAGTGTTCCCCGTACTAATGTTGATATTTCTGTGGTCTCATTTTAAAAAATTTTCTTGGACTTCCTTGGTGTTCTAGTGGTTAAGGATCCTCAGGGATCATGAGTTTGACCCCTAGTCTGGGAAGATCCCACATGCCACGGGACAACCAAGCCAGGGCCATACAGCTACTGAGCCTGTGCTCTGGAGCTTGTGGCCCATGACAGGAGAGGCCACAGCAATAAGAAGAATGCACAGCGAAACTATCAAGCGGCCCCGCTCACTGCAGCTAGAGAAAGCCCAGGCAGCAATGTAGATCCAGCACAGGCAAAAATGAGAAGCAAATAAAGTTTTAAAGTGTGCTTAACAAATGAATGCAAATGTGTAAACAGAAATGCAAGAGACCAGGCCTAGCCAACACGGCACTGAAGAGCGAGTACAGTACTGAAGGGCAGGCAAAGGACTATCGACTTTAAGGCTGGCCATGAGGCCATAGCAAGTTGACAGGCAAATGAATATTGGCCAAAAAAAGAGGTAAATAGATTTATGCAAGAGAACGAAGAGAAACGGACCCAAATAAATATAGTCCACTAATCTTTGAAAAAAAGAGCAAAGCTAATTTTTAATAAATGGGAAAAGGCTAGTATTTTCAATAAATGGAACTGGAACAATTGGGCACCCCCATGTTAAAAAAAAAAAAAAAAAGTGAATCTAGACACATAACTTACACCTTTCACAGTTGCCTCTAAATAAATCATGATGTAAATATAAAAAACATAAACTTTTAAAAGATAACCTAGGAGAAAATCTAAGTGACTTCAGGTTCTGTGATAAATTTTAGATATACCTCCAAAGGTATGATCCATGAAAGAAATAATTGATAATTGGGACTTCATCAAAATTAAAATTTTGCTCTGCGAAAGACCCTATGTTAAGATAAGGGAAAGACAAACCATGGCCTGGTAGAAAATATCTGCAAAGGATATGTCTGGTAAAGGCTAAATTATCCAAAATTTACAAAGAAGTCTTGAAACTTGATAAGACAATGAGCAATAAAGTAAAAACATGGACAAAGATCTAGACAGAAACCTCACCGAAGAAGGTACACAGCACGCAAAAAGATGCTCATTAGGTCTATTTAATGATACAGTCACTCTGGAAGACAGTTTGGCAGTTTCTCACAAAGTTAACACACTGTGCCATGTCGTGTTCGACCAGTCGCTCAGTCGTGTCCGACTCTTTGTGACCCCGTGGACTGCAGCACACCAGGCTTCCCCATCCTTCACTCTCTCCCGGAGTTTGCTCACACTTATGTTCACTGAGTCGGTGATGCCATCCAACCATCTCGTCCTCTGTCATCCCCTCCTCCTCTGCCCTCACTCTTTCCCAGCATCAGGGTCTTTTCCAGTTAGTCGGCTCCTAGCATCAGGTGCCCAAAGTACCGGAGCACTGTGACCATAGGATCTAGCAATTGCACTTCTTGGTATTTACCCAAACGGAAAATTTAAGCTACCCTCTCAAAAAAAAAAACACTTGCACACAGGTGTTTACAGCAAGTTTGTTCATAATTGTTAAAGCTTAAAAGCAACCAAGACATCCTTCAATGATTTGAGTGGGATAAACTGTGATATATTCATACAGTGACATATAATTCAGCAATAAAAAGAAATGAATTAAAAGTAAACAGAGGAGGGACTTCCAGGTGGTCCAGTGGCTAAGACTTAGCACTCCCAGTGCCGGAGACCAGGGTTCAATCCCTGGTCTGGGCACTAGACCCCACATGCTGCAACTAAGACCCAATGCAGCCAAATTAATAAATGGCTTTTTAAAACAGAGAGGAAACAAATTCAAATTATTAAATTAAGGAAACCAGTTTGAAGAAGCTATGGAATATATGATTCTGACTATATGTTTTAGAAAAGTCAAAACTATGGAGACAGTGAAAAGATCAGTGGTTTCCAGGGTTTGGAGGGAAAGAAGGAGGGATGAATAACACAGGCAATTGTTAGGCAGTGGAAATATTCGGTATGATACTGTAATGATGGATGTATAACATTTGTCAAAACCCATAGAACTGTACAACACTAAAGGTTAGCCTGAATATGATGGACTTAGGTGTTACAGTTAATAATAATGTATCAATAGAGAGAGAGACAGAAGTCGCTCAGTCGTGTCTGACTCTTTGTGACCCCATGGACTGTAGCTGGCCAGGCTCCTCCATCCATGAGATTTTCCAGACAAGAATACAGGAGTGGGTTGCGATTTCCTTCTCCAGGGGATCTTCCTGATCCAGGGATCAAACCTGGATCTCCCGCACTGCACGCAGACTGTTCACCATCTGAGCCACCAGGGAAGTAATATCTATTAATTAATTGCAACAAATACACAACACTCATGCAATATATTAATAACAGGGAAATGTGGGAGGAGGAGAGAAAGTGTGAAGAAGTATCTGAGTTCTCTGTACATTTTGCTAAACCTAAACTTTCTGCAAACCTAAAATTTCAATTAAATAATATAGTCTATTCATTTTTTAAAATGTTACAATGTTTAATAAAGATAAAATATGAAAGAAAGGTGGTGAAATAAGTCCTACTATAACAGTAGTTGTAGGAAACAATTTAATGATAATTTACTGTGAGTGGAACATCTCCCACATTAGATTTGTTTTTAATCCAGGAATATATTTGTATCAGGAGAAAGATTTGCCGCAGGCTCTGCATTTGCAGCAAAGGATAGCAAACTGTGTCCATGGATCCAATATAGTACCATCTGTTTTTATGTAAACTGCAATTTAAGAATGTTTTTCAGGAAGATCCTCCAGAGGACGGCATGGCAACCCACTCCAGTATTCTCATCTTTAAAATCCCATGGACAGAGGAGCCTGGCAGGCTACAGTCATAGAGTCGCAAAGAGTCAGACTCAGCATGAACCAACTTAGCAGCTTAACCACTGAACCAATCAACTGAACCTACTTAGCATGTACTCATGGTACCTGAGGAGCATTTTGCACTAATAAAAAGTGAAATACTTGTTTCACTGAGACGACCCAGAGGGATGGTATAGGGAGGGAGGTGGGTTCAGGATGGGGAACATGTGTATACCCGTGGCGGATTCATGTTGATGTATGGCAAACCAATACAATATTGTAAAAAAATATATACTCTTAAATTTGGATAGCTTAAAATATTCTTAAATCTGTATGCTCTACATACTCTTAAATATACTTAATCTAAATAATATACTTGAAGTATGATCTGATTCTTTACAAAGGCAACCACAACCAGTTAAAGATTCATCAAGACAACAATTGGAGATAAATATTAATCCAATATAAAAGTGTGCTTACCTTAAAAGAAGTGTTCTCAAAGATGTATATACAATTATTTCATTGTATCACATCATAACAAAACTTGAAAATATCTTAAATGGCCTTACATAGGAGACTGATTAAGAAAAGTTTTATGCAAGTGTACAACGAACCCTAGTATAGCTGGTAGATCTCGATGTAATAGCATTTAGTGAAAAAGCATGTTATTAAGAATATGTGAGAGGCTAAGTATCTGGGAATATTGCTTACCCATTGCAGCTTTTTCTGGATTATTTAGAATTTTCACCAGGAATGCATATTTTTTAAACTATATTTCAGTTCTGGGGGGAAAAGAAGGTTTATGTGAGCTTATATATATATCAGTAAATAAATCTGAAATATTGGGTTAAAATGAGAAAGCCATATTGTACTAAAAATGGCCCATTTTCTCCCCTGAGCTGTTCTCTAGTTTAATTTTCTGTCTGCAGTTTATTTCAGAATTGCATGGAAGATTTATGGAATACCATTAGCTATGGTTGAAGAATTACTTTCATGCTAAAGTCTTGTTCTTAGCCACTTCTAACTTCTTGGGAAAAAACATTAGCCTTAAATTTCTGTTGCTGTTTTCAAGCCAAAGATAAATTTTATTTGAAAAGCTTAGAGGAGAAGAAAAAAAAAAATTTCCCCTCAGCTCTGTTAGTTATTTATGCATAAATCAAGGGTTTTTTTTAATGCATTGAAAGAAAAAGAATATCATTTACATTTTTTAAAATAGATAGCCTGAAAACATTTGCACTAAAAACCCTTTAATTTGTCACGGTTGTAGGTAAAGAAAATAATATAGTTGTAGCTGCAGCATTGCTGTCTTCTCTGTAACCATGATCTTCTCTTATGCAAATGCCATTCCCTAGTGTTTGTTTTTAATCACAGCAGCTGGACAACATAGCATTTCTCCTGTTTTTATATCGTGTTCTCTAGCTCTCGTGTTTCCATTTTATTTTATTGCTTGGTAATGCACACACATAAATTTCAATGAAATAAAATTTCAGGGGCACAAAATTTTATTTATTTATTTATTTATTTTTATTTTTTTTTTTTCTTATTTATTTTTTTACACGAACTCCCAAA
>SJYX01019537.1:116447-134389 GCA_006410675.1 Oreotragus oreotragus
ATTTCCTTCTCCAGGGGATCTTCCCGATCCAGGGATCAAACCTGGATCTCCCGCACTGCACGCAGACTGTTCACCATCTGAGCCACCAGGGAAGTAATATCTATTAATTAATTGCAACAAATACACAACACTCATGCAATATATTAATAACAGGGAAATGTGGGAGGAGGAGAGAAAGTGTGAAGAAGTATCTGAGTTCTCTGTACATTTTGCTAAACCTAAACTTTCTGCAAACCTAAAATTTCAATTAAATAATATAGTCTATTCATTTTTTAAAATGTTACAATGTTTAATAAAGATAAAATATGAAAGAAAGGTGGTGAAATAAGTCCTACTATAACAGTAGTTGTAGGAAACAATTTAATGATAATTTACTGTGAGTGGAACATCTCCCACATTAGATTTGTTTTTAATCCAGGAATATATTTGTATCAGGAGAAAGATTTGCCGCAGGCTCTGCATTTGCAGCAAAGGATAGCAAACTGTGTCCATGGATCCAATATAGTACCATCTGTTTTTATGTAAACTGCAATTTAAGAATGTTTTTCATATTTTAACTGGTTTTTAAAAATCTAAAGAAGAAAATTATTTTATGACATGAAAATTTTGTGTACCCTAAAGTTCATAAATACAGTTTTACAGAAACACAATTAAGTACCTGTCCCTCATGGATTGTATACTTATTTTCTTTTCTTTAAATTCAAGCACGTGGTTGTGGAAGTACTCATCGATTAGCAAGGAATTACAATCGCTTATGTGACCTGAGGAAGCTTCCGAGGTGGCAGTAGTGGTAAAGAACCTCCTGCCAACACAGCAGACGAAAGAGACCTGTGTTAGATCCCTGGGTTGGGAAGATCCTCCAGAGGACGGCATGGCAACCCACTCCAGTATTCTCATCTTTAAAATCCCATGGACAGAGGAGCCTGGCAGGCTACAGTCATAGAGTCGCAAAGAGTCAGACTCAGCATGAACCAACTTAGCAGCTTAACCACTGAACCAATCAACTGAACCTACTTAGCATGTACTCATGGTACCTGAGGAGCATTTTGCACTAATAAAAAGTGAAATACTTGTTTCACTGAGACGACCCAGAGGGATGGTATGGGGAGGGAGGTGGGTTCAGGATGGGGAACATGTGTATACCCGTGGCGGATTCATGTTGATGTATGGCAAACCAATACAATATTGTAAAAAAATATATACTCTTAAATTTGGATAGCCTAAAATATTCTTAAATCTGTATGCTCTACATACTCTTAAATATACTTAATCTAAATAATATACTTGAAGTATGATCTGATTCTTTACAAAGGCAACCACAACCAGTTAAAGATTCATCAAGACAACAATTGGAGATAAATATTAATCCAATATAAAAGTGTGCTTACCTTAAAAGAAGTGTTCTCAAAGATGTATATACAATTATTTCATTGTATCACATCATAACAAAACTTGAAAATATCTTAAATGGCCTTACATAGGAGACTGATTAAGAAAAGTTTTATGCAAGTGTACAACGAACCCTAGTATAGCTGGTAGATCTCGATGTAATAGCATTTAGTGAAAAAGCATGTTATTAAGAATATGTGAGAGGCTAAGTATCTGGGAATATTGCTTACCCATTGCAGCTTTTTCTGGATTATTTAGAATTTTTCACCAGGAATGCATATTTTTTAAACTATATTTCAGTTCTGGGGGGAAAAGAAGGTTTATGTGAGCTTATATATATATATCAGTAAATAAATCTGAAATATTGGGTTAAAATGAGAAAGCCATATTGTACTAAAAATGGCCCATTTTCTCCCCTGAGCTGTTCTCTAGTTTAATTTTCTGTCTGCAGTTTATTTCAGAATTGCATGGAAGATTTATGGAATACCATTAGCTATGGTTGAAGAATTACTTTCATGCTAAAGTCTTGTTCTTAGCCACTTCTAACTTCTTGGGAAAAAACATTAGCCTTAAATTTCTGTTGCTGTTTTCAAGCCAAAGATAAATTTTATTTGAAAAGCTTAGAGGAGAAGAAAAAAAAAAATTTCCCCTCAGCTCTGTTAGTTATTTATGCATAAATCAAGGGTTTTTTTTAATGCATTGAAAGAAAAAGAATATCATTTACATTTTTTAAAATAGATAGCCTGAAAACATTTGCACTAAAAACCCTTTAATTTGTCACGGTTGTAGGTAAAGAAAATAATATAGTTGTAGCTGCAGCATTGCTGTCTTCTCTGTAACCATGATCTTCTCTTATGCAAATGCCATTCCCTAGTGTTTGTTTTTAATCACAGCAGCTGGACAACATAGCATTTCTCCTGTTTTTATATCGTGTTCTCTAGCTCTCGTGTTTCCATTTTATTTTATTGCTTGGTAATGCACACACATAAATTTCAATGAAATAAAATTTCAGGGGCACAAAATTTTAATGAAATAAAAGGATAAATACTGAAAATTACGTCTCCACCACCCATTTTTCCCAGAATAACCTCCCAAGAGTCACATGACTGGACAAGCTTCTTTGTGTCCTGATTGCACACATTTACAAGCATTTGTGCACATATAGAAGCCTTCCTTTTGCTCAGGTGAATTTGTAAATATTCTGTATTGCAATCTGGGGGACTGGAAGGCTTTTGCAAAGACATCAGTTAAAAGAGGGCAGCTTTTAAACAATCTTGCCGGAGGCTGTTTTTGTATTCTCTCCTCAGTTAGCCTCAGCCATTCATTGTAATCGCCTCTCACCTCGAGGAAAGGAAACTTCACTGGCTTCCATTACAGCTACCCGTTTACTCTGGAGAGAAAGGGAACCGTGGATGGTGAGCCCTGCGTGGATCTTACACTAACATTTTTAGAGTTTGCTAAATCTGGATGAGCTGTCCTCTTGACGCCAAAAATCTCGACTCTATCTCCACCAATGCTGAAAAAATAAAACATGGAGATAGAGACTTGGAGAAAAAGAGAGATGACTTTATTCTTTTACTAGGCAAAGGGGAAAATGCAAGCCAGCGCCTCAAGAACTGTGCCCCTTTCTTTTGGGAATAGGGAGATGTTTTATGTCCTCTGAGGGTCTTGCTTTTTTTTTTTTTTTTTTTTCTATAAAGTTTCAAAACAGCCACAGCTGGTATTAGACAAGTCAGCAGCTGGGTCTAGTGTCCCTGAAGTTATCAGCCATGACCTTATTTCTGAAATGCAGAATGCTACAAGAGCGTTGTAGGGGGAGAAGCATGCCAGGTGCAGAGTACAACTCATATAAAGTCAGAAAGTAATTAGCTCTGTTTAGCTTTGTGAAGTGGGGAAGGCAATGGCACCCCACCCCAGTACTCTTGCCTGGAAAATCCAATGGACGGAGGAGCCTGGTGGGCTGCAGTCCATGGGGTCGCTAACAGTCAGACAGACTGAGCGACTTCACTTTCACTTTTCTCTTTCATGCATTGGAGAAGGAAATGGCAACCCACTCCAGTATTCTTGCCTGGAGAATCCCAGGGATGGGGGAGCCTAGTGGGCTGCTGTCTATGGGGTCACACAGAGTCAGACACGACTGAAGTGACGCAGCAGCAGCAGCAGCAGCAGCTTTATGAAGGACAAGTCCAGCTACAAGTGTTTGTTAGTAGTAGCTAAAGAATAACCAAGATTGCTTCACTCTTTCAGGTCTGTTTATGTTATTTTCCAAGCCTATTCATTGTTTCCTTATTTTCTTTGTTTATCTGAAAAGAAAAGTCTCATTTCCATTTTGGCTGCAACACTGTCTGCTTGTGGCTCGCAGGCTTCCTGAGATTCACACATACCCTCAGCCTGGGCATCTACCTTCCAGAGTCCCAGATAACTCACCTGTTTACTCCGCAGGAAGGCCAGAAGATGTAGCCCCAGCATGCGGAGGACCTGGGAGGCTGGCTAGGATTATCCAGGGAGGAAGCAGAGACTGAAGTCAGCAGAGACAAGACTGTATCAATACCACACCAGTAAACTACAGCCAAGACAAGACATGAAAACAGTTTAATGTCCATCGACAGAAGACTAGATAAAAATGTGGTACATACATACATATATATACACCACGGAATATTACTCAGCCATTTTTGTTGATTTTGTTGTTCAGTCACTTAGTCATGTCCAACTCTTTGTGATCCCATGGATTGCAGCACGCCAGGCTTCCCTGTCCCTCACCATTTCCCAGAGTGTGCTCAAAGTCATGTCCACTGTCAGTGGTGCCATCTGACTCAGTGTGACACTCTCCAGGTCCATCCATGTTGCTGCAAATGGCCTTATTTCATCCTTTTTGCACCTAACCACTGAGTGAGATAGGCAGACAGTTGATTAGTTATTCTTACCCATTGATTTTCACCATTTCTCAATTTACTCATCAAGATGTNCCAAGTTGTTCTTCAAATGGTCTGTGAAAAGCTATCCATTAAAAGTTGAAAGATCTCTTTTTATATCGCTTTATATTTCCATCATTAATCTGTTTATTGTTACCAATGTGATAGGCAAATATCATACTGTATATAAACTACATGTACATAACAATTGATTTTATAATTTGCTTCCAATTACTATGAAATAATGTGTTGTCAGATAGGTGTATTAGCATTTCAGCTTCTTTTGTTAATGTCCTTATTTATATTCTGAATGCTTTTCTATGTGGTCATTTGTATTTTTATTGCGACAAGGGGCTCATTGCACATTTTGATATTAAACCTTTCCTGTGGTAAATGGTATGTGTGTGTTCATTAGACCAAAGCTGTTCATTGTATTACACCTTTGGATTTTTTTTCAAATTATTTCTTTGAATTCTGAATATTGAGTATTATAATATTCAAACTGGGTTATAGATTTCTCCTGGTAAGTTATATACTGTTTGTTTATACACTTGGAATCTTTACTAGCAGGGATAGATATGTACCCTATGCTTGTCATAGACTATAATTTTTGTCTCCATAGGGGGTTTTCCACACAGTGTATTGGTAAAGTATCTGCCTGCCAGTTCAGGAGATGCAAGAGATACAGGTGGGAAGATCTCCTAGAGTAGGAAATGGTAACCCACTCCAGTATTCTTTCCTGGGAAATCCCCTGGACAGAGGAACCTGGAAGCCTACAGTCCTTAGGGTCACAAAGAGTTGGACACGAATGAACACACACAGTACAATCCTATTAAATGTTTTTCAGCTGAAATTCTGATTTAACATCTCCAGACTTTCTTCTTTTTTAACTGATTCCTAATAGATCTTTTACCATATACTTCCTTTTCACTTTTTATAACTGTTCAAAATACAGTTTCTAGAGTCAAGTGGTTGGGTCAGTAATTCTGTGCTGCTCATAATGTAATTTTGAGGATTAGATTATATGATCCATGCAAAACTGGAACTAGTGCTTCTAACAGACTCAGCATATAGAACGGTGTTGCTTTATTTCTGGTATGTGTCCTTGTAAATGACTTTTAACTGAATTTGTATTTCATCTCAAACTGGGAAGAAATATATTTCATTCAAATCTACTGTGAAAACTAACATATAGCCTTTTATATTCTTCTATTTGACTCATTTAAATATTTAACAAACTTTTATATCAATATTTAACCCTGTGTGAGATCTCTCTGATTTGAAAAGGATAAATCAGTCACATGCATCCATCAATTTCTTCTCACTTCTCAGGTGTTAAAATCGTCTAGAATTTCGATTTTAATTTATTAATTTCTTACATGTGCCTTGACATTCTTAGGAATTGTTTCTTATCAGTTGGAGTTTATATTTTCCTTGGCTTTTCTATATTTACCATGGCTAAATTTCCTTAATTGTGGAGTCACAAATCAATCTATTTTTTTTAATTCACCATCAGTTTTGAATACTTTATTTGATCTTAAATTCCAAAATTTCCATCTTTGTAGTATTTTTGTAATTAATTTATTCTTCTTTTTCTAGCTTCTAAACTCCAGTACTTTGGCCACCTCATGTGAAGAGTTGACTCATTGGAAGAGACTTTGATGCTGGGAGGGACTGGGAGCAGGAGGAGAAGGGGACAACAGAGGATGAGATGGCTGGATGGCATCACTGACTCGATGGAGGTGAATCTGAGTGAACTCCGGGAGTAGGTGATGGGCAGGGAGGCCTGGCGTGCTGCGATTCATGGGGTTGCAAAGAGTCAGACATGACTGAGCAACTGAACTGAACTGAAGGTGGAAACATAAATTGGTATTCCAAAAGCTTTCTTTTATAAGGTAAGCACTTAAAATTATGTCTCCCTCTAAACTTTGAATGAGTGAGTGAAAGTAGCTCAGTCGTGTCCAACTCATTTCCACCCCATGGACTCTAGCCCACCAGGCTCCTCTGTCTGTCGAATTCTTCAGGCAAGAATACGGGAGTGGGTTGCCATTTCCTTCTCAAACTGAATATTTTAGGTTTAACAGGCCAAGAGCCAAACTAAGGACATTGTAAGTTCTTGCTGTGTTGTACCATGCTTAGCCACTTTGGTCATGTCCAGCTCTTTGCGACCCCATGGACTGTAGCCTGCCAGGCACCTCTGTCCATGGGGATTCTCCAGGTGAGAATACTGGAGTGGGTTCGCATGCCCTTCTCCAGGGGATCTTCCCAACCCAGGGATCAAACCCAGGTCTCCTGCATTACAGGCAGATTCTTTACCATCTGAGCTACCAAGGAAGCCCTTTTAAGTACTTATATAACATTTTTTTTTTATCAATAAAATTTTAAATGTGTAATATAATTGAGAAATTTTTGTAATACAGGGCTACTAATGAAAAAAGTGGANGGGATCTTCCCAACCCAGGGATCAAACCCAGGTCTCCTGCATTACAGGCAGATTCTTTACCATCTGAGCTACCAAGGAAGCCCTTTTAAGTACTTATATAACATTTTTTTTTTATCAATAAAATTTTAAATGTGTAATATAATTGAGAAATTTTTGTAATACAGGGCTACTAATGAAAAAAGTGGAATTCTGATTTAGGAGATAACATTTCACTTAACTTGTGTTTCTATATGACATGTCATTAAAATGAGAATAATAGTATGATTGGGATTAAGATTAAAGAATTATCATCTATTCACCCTTCTAAAAAGGTGAATATGGAGAGGTCAGTGTGAAAAGCCCTGTCATTCTTAAACTAAGATCACAAATATTCTGCCATAAACTGAGATGTAAGATGAGATTATGATTCTATTGTTTACTATTCTTTGGGAAGTATACCATGAAAATTAATTCTTAATGCTGAACTGAACAAGCAAATGTTTAGCTCACTAAAAGTTACGATTTTTGTCTCAGAGTTTTTTCTACAAATAACCATATTTTTCTTTTGTTGAGGCCAAGTTTTTATTTATTTAAGATTTTTTTTTATGTGGACCATTTTTAAAGTCTTTATTGAATTTCTTACAATATTGCTTCTGTTTTATGTTTTGATTTTTTGGCCACAAGACATGGAGGATCTTAGCTCACCAGGATTAAACCTGCAACCCTTTCGTTGGAAGGTGAAATATCAGGGAAGTCCCAAGGCCAAGTTTTTAGTGACAGTATTATTTTAATGATTCATATCATAAAGCAGAAAAACATGGTGACAGCAAATGCTCATTAAGAAAGTTTTTGCGTAAAATTATATATTAGTACTCAAAATTATCAGTTTAGGCTCACAACACAAATATCTTCCAAATCATAATTTGAAAAGCATTCTAGAACATTCTGTACAGGCCATGACATACACCCTCCCCCCAATAAGTCATGTGGGGCTTAATCAAAAGTTAACTTAGAGTTGTAAGCAACATCTTGATCTAATCTATTTGGAAATGCTCTAAAAACTAAAGCTAAGGTAATTGCAGTTAAAATTTGTTTTTAAGAAAGTCAACATTTCTGACATTACACTTGGTTTTTACCTGTGTATTTTCATACTTCCTCTGAAACATGAGATGAAATGAAAATGTTCAAAGATAAAAACACGTGTCATTTTCAAATCAATTCTTACCTTTCTCTTTCCCAGGATTGAAAAGGATGATGGAAGCCTAGAAACCTTTCTTAGACCTCTGAGACTTCCCTAGATAATGCCCCTTATTGGGTTTATCATCTTGTTCATGATAACAGATTTCTTTACTGGGTCCAAGTGAGGAGCCTGGGCTAGATCCTGAGGAATCAAGATAATGAGACCTGAAGGGTTTAGAGATATTCATGAAACTCGGGGTCCATTAAGGGAAAACTGTACACACATCTCCATTATGCTGTGTGTTATGAAGGCAGCACGTTACACTGAGGTGGAGAAGAGGAAGACAGGGTGTTGAAATGACTATGGCCTCCCCCACAGGGTCTGCTCTGGGCTGGACCTCCAGCAGAGGAGGAAGTCAGAGGGAGGTTGCAATCAAATTAAAAGATCTTTGGTAAATAAACTCTTTAAATATGATAAATTTGGTAAATTTGTCTCTTTAATGGGCTTCCTTGGTGGCTCAGAAGGTAAAGAATCTGCCTGCAATGTGGGAGACCCAGGTTCCACCTCTGAGTCAGGAAGATTACTATTGAATTATATAGTCTTAAACTGCTTTCTCAATAATCTGTCAACATATTAACCTGGAAAGTCCTATGGTAGCTTTAATAAATATTGTTTGCCTGCTTCATTCTCATGTTTTTTTCCCTCTCTCCTTTTGAACTCATTTCCTCTCACCTCCACTCACACTATTTCATCTCTAGTTTTTGAGAAGTTCATGGGTGTGACCAACAAGTCTTCCACTTTCTAAATTCTTCCTTAGAGATCTAGGTCATAGTCCAGGTCCGCAGGGAGTCCCCACACCATGATATGGTGTAGTCTAGCGCCTATATCTTATGGAAACTAAACCTTGAACCCAGGTTTGGCCTGCTATCTGGTCTTGCTCTGAGCCCTAAATGATTCAGAAACACTATCAAGTCTTCACAACCCAGAAGTAGAACATAGGAACCCTGAGAAGAGGCAGCCAAAGGGAATCCTTCCAATGCACTCGAAATAAATGAGCTGGGGGCCCATGGTCATTGAGAGACTATTGCTGTCCTGACGGAAGAACTTTGCCATTAACAGAAAAGCAACCTTCCCAGGGGCATCCATGTCCATTCAGATTGCAACTACTAACCTTCAAATTGTCAACTTCAAGTGAACAAGAAGCTCTTCTCCACTTCTCAGTTCAGTCACTCAGTCATGTCCGACTCTTTGCAACCCCATGGACTGCAGCATACCAGGCCTCCCTGTCCATCACCAACTCCCAGAGTTTACTCAAACTCATATCCATTGAGTCGGTGATGCCCTCCAACCATCTCATCCTCTGTTGTCCCCTTCTCCTCCCACCTTCAATCTTTCCCAGCATCAGGGTCTTTTCAAATGAGTCAGTTCTTTGCATCAGGTGGCCAAAGTACTGGAGTTTCAGCTTCAACATCAGTCCTTCCAATGAATATTCAGGACTAATTTCTTTTAGGATGGACTGGTTGGATATCCTTGCAGTCCAAGGGACTCTCAAGAGTCTCCTCCAACACCACAGTTCAAAAGCATCAATTCTTCAGTGCTCAGCCTTCTTCACAGTCCATCTCTCACATGTTGTTCAACTTTTGTGAAGGGACAGTGAGCAGAGGAGGTATCAGAAGCTATGGTTTCAATTTCAACAGGAGGAACATACATAAATAAGAAGGAAAATGTGGTATTCAAGGAATTATGTATCATAAATTCTTTCCTTGTGAAAGACTTTGGAGATGGACAAAGAAAAGTTTCCTTTATGCCTTCCAATCCATGTGATCCCCAAGGCTCCTGGGGACTCCAGCATGTGTCAAACAAGTCAGTTTAGCTGCAAGCAAGGCCTGAAGTTCAAAACTCCCAGAAAGAAGTGAAATAACTAATGACATTGCTACCCTGGGTTATGTCTGTCCACTTTCTGCTCCATGGTTCCCTTCTTCTGCACAGAATGGAGAAATCAGAACTGTGGGGGGACCCCATGCAGGTTCTGGAGCTGACACTGCAGATGAAATTTCTGCTCATCACCTCTGAGTGTGATCTTGAACCATTTACTGAGCCTCCTCCTACCTCAGCTTTGTTATCTCTAAAATGAGCCGAATAAGTATTTTCCATTTTCTTGTGTCACCACAAGAATTACCTGAGTTAATATAAATATTGGGCTTCCCTGGTGGCTCAGACGGTAAAGCGTCTGCCTGCAATTCCAGAGACCCGAGTTCAATCCCTGGGTCAGGAAGATCCCCTGGAGAAGGAAATGGCAACCCACTCCAGTATTCATGCCTGGAAAATCCCATGGGCCGAGGAGCGTGGTGGGCTACAGTCCATGGGGTCACAAAGAGTCAGATACGACTGAGCAAATTCTCTTCTCTTTAATATAAATATTAAGAATAATATTCGGCATCTAGTTAGGAGTATCTAGTAGGGCCTCCCTGATGGCTCAGATGGTAAAAATTCTGCCTGCAATGCAGGAGACCCAGGGTTCAATCCCTGGATTGGGAAGATCCCCTGGAGAAGGGAATGGCAACCTGCTCCAGTATTCTTCCCTGGAGAATTCCATGGACAGAAGACCATGGCCAGCTACTGTCCACGGGGTCGCAATGAGTTGGGCACAACTGAGCAACTAACACTTTAAGAGTAGTAAACTGTTGCAGTTTTCTTTCCAATAGATATTACAACCCCTGGTACTTTAGTTAAGACAGAATAATGTAAAAGATAAACCAAAACCAATGTCTCCAAAGGCATTGACTTAGATGCTTAGAAGGTCAGACCAGAAATGATCCTGATAGCCATCTTGTCATTGTTTACTGTTCAGTCACTAAGTCATGTCTCACACCATCTGCAACTTCACTATTCTATATGGTGGCCACTAGCCACATGTGGTCACTGAACATTAGAAATTTGGCTGGTCTGAATGAAATATAAATTCAAATACCCACCAGATTTTGAAGACTTAGTCCAGGGAAAAGAATATGATATATTAATAAGTATTTTTATATTGACTACATGTCCAAATGATAATATCTTGGATATACTGAGCTAGATAATATATATTATTAAACCTAATTTTACTTGTTTTTACTTATTTTAATGTGGCAACTAGAATATTTTAAATGTGTTTCACATTATATTTCTCTGGGACCATGCTAATCTCGAGTCAACATCCTCATTTCATAGAATGGAAGCATTCTGTTTTGTGACAGAAATCCCACAGTAAGTTCATAACAGAATTTGGCTGGAATCAGTGTCTGGGTGTTGGGTCAACACACTTCCTACTACACTGTGACCTAACTCTACAGAGATCTTCTTCCAAATCCAAATGGAGAAATGTTTTTGAAAACAGACGGAAAAATCAGCAAAATAGATTAGGTTTATTGTGGGTTTTTTTTTTTGGACTGGATATTCTTGGTTGCTTTTCTCTCCTGTAACTCATTTTTAAATTTCTAATTCTCTATTCACATTGGGAGATAGGAAGAGTCATTCCTGATTATGCCACATTTTGAAAAGACACTGAATTTTCTATAAATGTCTTCCAAACTCTAGCTTCAATAAAAAGAGCTCTCTAACCTTTTTATTGTCAAAGCTGTAACCCTCTGCAGCACCAAACTGTGATGAGTCTATAAACAAATCATACAAAAAGAAGGCCCCTTGTTATTGTCTGTTGGGTTCAACACACCCTGAACCCTCCAGATAATAAAGAAAGTTAAACATCTCTCAAAGCCCTGGGTTCACACAAAGACAGTAACTCCAAGGAAATATTTTAGGCTGGATGGCCTTGTCCGCAGTCTGGCCACTTTCCTAGCATTTTCCTACGGAAGATGCTAGAGTCACCTGGACTTCTAAGAATACACATGTGATGGAAGGAACAGAGGCCAAGGACCTGCAAATATCCATCCTGACAGACTCTTTCAGGAACAATAAGTGTTCAAGCCAATTCCTTGCCTGGATTCCTTTCCCAAGTAAAGTGAAACTGTTAGCTGCTCAATCGTGCCTAATTCTTTGCAACTCCATGGACTGTAGCCCACCAGGCTCCCTGTCCATGAAATTCTCCAGGCAAGAACACTGGAGTAGGTTGCCATTCCCTTCTCCAGGGGATCTTCCTGACCCAAGGCTTGAACCCAAACCTCCTGCATTGCAGGCAGATTCTTTACCATCTAAGCCACCAGGGAAGCCCAATAAATAAATAAAAATAATTAATAAAGTGGTCATTCCAAGGCATCATCCTGAATTATGTGGCCTGCACAGCCTGTCCAGTTTTCTCTAATCTTGTTTCCTCAAAAAAAAAAAAAAAAAGACACACACNGTAAACTCCGGGAGCTGGTGATGGACAGGGAGGCCTGGCATGCTACCTGTCTCTTATACACATCTAGATGTGTATAAGAGACAGGGCCTGCACAGCCTGTCCAGTTTTCTCTAATCTTGTTTCCTCAAAAAAAAAAAAAAAAAGACACACACACACACACACACAATACAAACAGAAAAACACAAGTCCCAGGACTTTCCTGGGGATCCGGTGGTTAGGACAAGTCCCTATCTGATCCAACTCTGCACCAGCATAGCTGAATATGGTTGGACATAAACCCTTTAAATGCACTAGTTCCAACATCAAATGCTTGGTATTGCTGTCTAGCATTACCTAATTCCTCTCTTCCATTCACTTACTCTTACTCTCTTCTCTCCCTTTTCTCAAACTTCCTCCCCCAGCCTACCTCTCAGCTGAAGATCTGCGTCCCATTTCCCTGGGAAACTGGATGCAATGCTGCCTCTGTGTTCTGCCCCACTCCTGGTGCACAGATGAATGGCCCTGAGCTGGAACCCACCACCATCTTTCCTAACCTAGGAACTCCTCCAAGAATTCCTTCCCTCTCTCTTCCCTTCACCAGTATTTCTCTACTAGGTCATCTCCATCTCTGATTCTGAACATCTTTAGAAAATGTCTAACTGTCTCTTCACCCCATATCCATCTCCAGGTACCATGTATTTCTCTGCTCCTCCTCAAACCAAACTCTTCTACTCACTGCCAAAGCCTCATCCCTTAAGTCAAGTTTTTGATGCCACTTTTGTGCTGTGTGGCTCAGCTGGTTAAGAATCCTCCTGCAATATGGGAGACCTAGGTTGGTTCAACCCCTGGGTTGGGAAGATCCCCTGGAGAAGGGAAAGGCTACCCACTTCAGTATTCTGGCTTGGAGAATCCCATGGACTGGATAGTCCCTGAGGTTGCCAAGAGTTGGACAAGACTTTCACTTTGCTTTGCTCCATGGAGCTTATTCTTTCTAAGGACTCCAGTGAAGTCCCTTGTGCTAAACTCAGTAGGCTAATCTCAAGTCACCCTTTAATTATATTTGATACAGTTTACAACTTCTTCTTTCTCAAAAACACACCCTCCTGTGTCTTCCAGGATGCTTGCTCACCTGCATCATTTCTGTTGTATTTTAATAAGAAAACTCTTCTTGCTTGTTCCTTCTTAGCTCAGCAAAGTATTTGCCTGTAATGCAGGAGACCAGACTTTGATCCCTGGGTCAGGAAGAGCCCCTGGAGAAGGGAATGGCTACCCATTCTAGTATTTTGGCCTGGAGAATCCCACGGACAGAGGAGCCTGGCGGGCCACAGTCAACGGGGTCCCAAAGAGTTGGACATAACCGAGCAACTAACATTTTCTCATCTCAGCCCATTAACTCTTGGAATCCCTGAGGGCTCAGCCATCCAGACTCTTATTTGCTTCTGTCTATACTCACTCCGGCTTCCCTGGTGGTGTTAGCGGTAAAGAACCCACCTGTCAATGCAGGAGACATTAGAGATGTAGGTTTGAAACCTGGGTTGGGAAGATCCCCTAGAGGAGGGCAGAGCAACCCCTTCCAGTATTCTTGCCTGGAGAATCCCATGGACAGAGGAGCCTGGTGGGCTACAGTCCATGGGGTCACAAAGAGTCAGACACGACTGAAGTGACTTGGCGTGCATGCATGCTCACTCACTTGAGGATCTCATTCACATTTGTGCCTTTTATCTACAAATATAAGCTAATAAGTTTATATCAAGCCTGAGTCTCTCCACAGGAGACCAGATCATAAGTCTCATTATCCTCTAAGCATCTGCACCTGGAGGTCTAATGCATACCTAAAACCTTACATATTCTAAGCAGAGTCTCCAATTTCCCACACATAAAAAAATGGATTCTCTAGAATTCTCCCCTTGATCAATAAAAAGATAACTCCATTCTCACAGTTGTGAAAACCAAAAACCTTGGAATAATCTTTGCTTCTCTTTTGCATCCATGTGCAATCATTGACAAATCCTTCTGGCTTTAAATTATGAACACAACAAAGACACCCCCCACCACCACCACCACCACTACCACTTTCTCCAAGACCCCACTATCTTTCTGCTGGGCCAGTAGCCTCAAAACTGATCTTCTACTACATTTACTCCTTAGGTGCTATTCTCAACCAGAAGTTGGGATGAGCCTCGTAAGGAACAAATCAGATCATGACACCTTTCTTCCCAGAGTCCTGGAAGGCTCCAGATCTCAGTCAACGTGAAAATCAAAGTCTTCACAGTGAGATTCGTGGCCCCTCACAGTCTGGCTTTCTGTGACCTCTCTGATCTCATCCACTATCTTCCCCTCCTGGCTTTGCTCTGCCCTGTGCATCCTGGCTTCCTTGCTCTTGTTGAAACTGACAAACATGCTCCACACTCAAAGCTTTGGCACCCTCTATATCCACAGCCAGTACCTAGTTAGATACTCCTGCTTTTCTCATGCTCTTTGTCACCCTTGAACTATTTGTTTCTTCCCATTACACAATTTCACTAATATTAACATTGGTGATGTTATCTATCACTATCACTAATATGGCATGATATCAAATATAACAAAATACAATGTTGCTTTTATAAACTTATTAATCATTCCCAACTAGAATTTATTTTTTCCACTAGAGTTTAGTCTTCAAGACGGATTCTAGTCCATTTTGTTTACAGCTGACTCCCCACTGCCAAATACCATGTCTAGCACACAGAAAGCACTTTTAGTAAATGCTACACTTGTTAAATTAATTAATTCATATCACATGGTCGTCCAACTTACCCTTAAACCCTCTATGAACAGATATCCATTACCTCCTTAGATAATCTGTTCCATCCTCAGAAAGTTATCTCATAAAATCATTGCATAAAATCCATCATGTTTACTTCTGACAGTTGTGTATAAGTCCACCTAATACAGTCAAACAGAGTAAATCTAATCCCTCTCATATTTGGTAACAGCTCTGGATAATATCTTCATTAAGATTGCCTGAGGAATTCTGAAGAGAAAACACCTAAAAATAAGTAGTTTGAGCAATGTAACACAGGGGATGTGGCAGAGTTTCTCTTGCTCGGCATCTCATTCTCTTCTTGATCAGTAACTTTTGCCCATAATGATCAGCAGGGCATATTCATGTCCTCAGAATATATTTTGAGTTAGTTCATAGTCATTCTCTTGGTTCACTAAAAGATCCTCCTGGATATGGTCTGGAAAAATCTTCCTTGTCAATTAATATGCAATTGGGGTAACTCTGAAGCCAGTTCCTGAAAATGAAGCTTTATAAAATATACAAGTAGCAGTGAAAGAAGGGGAAAAAATAGTAACAAATAAGGAGAGGGTGGGATGATTTGAGAGAATAGCATTGAAACATGTGCATTATCATATGTGAAACAGATCGCCAGTCCAGGTTCGATGCATGAGGCAGGGTGCTCAGGGCTGGTGCACTGGGATGACCCTGAGAGATGGGATGGGGAGGGAGGTGGGTGGGAGGGTCAGGATGGGACACATGTACACCCATGGCTGATTCATGTGAATGTATGGCAAAACTCACCACAATATTATAAAGTAATTAAGCATTGAAACATGTGCATTATCATATGTGAAACAGATCGCCAGTCCAGGCTCGATGCATGAGGCAGGGTGCTCAGGGCTGGTGCACTGGGATGACCCTGAGAGATGGGATGGGGAGGGAGGTGGGTGGGAGGGTCAGGATGGGACACATGTACACCCATGGCTGATTCATGTGAATGTATGGCAAAACTCACCACAATATTATAAAGTAATTCACTTCCAATTAAATTTTTTAAAAAATAATAAAATAAGTCAAACATTAAAAAAAGAATCTTGATGCTCCCTTTATTAAACTATGTTCTTATGGGCAAAAAAATAAAAGAAAAAGGGTTTTCAAGATTCAGGTCTCCATAACCATTTACACAGCCAGGCAAAGTCTTAAGATGTAGCATGAGGAATCAACCAACTAAAACACAGATTTAGGAGCTAGTTCTCAATGCTTAAATTCTGACTGTGTCCTTCAATGATCTTGTTAGATTTCAGAATTATTGTGGACCAACGAGTTGTGTTATTTAACTTATATTCAGAATACATCATGTGAAAGGTCGAGCTGGATGACTCACAAGCTGGAATCAAGATTGCCGGGAGAAATATCAGCAACCTCAGATATGCAAACACCACCCTTATGGCAGAAAGTGAAGAAGAACTAAACAGCCTCTTGATGAGGGTGAAAGAGGAGAGTGAAAAAGCTGGTTTAAAACTCAACATTCAAAAAACAAAGATCATGGCATCTGGTCCCATCACTCCGTGGCAAACAGATGGGAAAACAATGGAAACAGTGACAGACTTTATTTTCTTGGGCTCCAAAATCACTACAGACAGTGACTGCAGCCACAAAATTAAAAAGCCCTTGCTCCTTGGAAGGAAAACTGTGACAAACTTACTATATATTGAAGTCACTCAGTCGTGTCCAACTCTCTGTAACCCCATGGATTATATATATAGCCCACCAGGCTCCTCTGTCCATGGGATTCTCCAGGCAGAAATACTGGAGTGGGGTTGCCATGTCCTTCTCCAGGGGATCTTCCCGACCCGGGGATTGAACCCGGGTCTCCCGCACTGTGGGACAGACGCTTTACCCTCTGAGCCAACAGGGAAGCCCTAGACAGTGTGTTCAAAAGCAGAGACATCACTTTAGCGAAAAAGGCCCATATAGTCAAAGTGATAGTTTTCCCAGTGGTCCTGAATGGATGCGAGAGTTGGACCATAAAGAATGCTGAGCACTGAAGAATTGGTGCTTTTAAATTATGGTATTGGAAAAGACTCTTGAGCATCTCTTGGACGGCAAGGAGATCAAACCAGCCAATCTGAAAAGAAATCAACCTTGAATATTCATTAGAAGGACTGATGCTAAAGCTGAAGCTCAGTATTCTGGCCACCTAATGAGAAGAGTTGACTCTTTGGAAAAGATCCTGATGTTGGGAAAGATTGAGAGCAGTAGGAGATGGGAGTGACAGAGGCTAAGATGATTGGATGGCATCACTAACTCAATGGATATGAGTTTGAGCAAACTCCAAGAGATAGTGAATGACAGGGAAGCCTGGCGTATTGCAGTTCATGGGGTCGCAAAGAGTGGGACACAGCTCAGCAACTGAACAAAAAAGATAAAAAGATAGGGCTTCCCAGGGGACTCAGTGGTAAAGAATCCACCTGCCCAGCAGGAGACTCAAGTTCTATCCTTGGGATGGCAACCGGCTCCAGCATTCTTGCCTAGGAAACCCCATGGACAGAAGAGCCTGGCGGGCTGCAGTCCACTAGGACTCAAAGAATCAGACATGACTTAATGACCAAACAACACAGATAAAAAGATGCTCTACTCTAGGACTTCACTCCAGGAACCATACTTGAAGAGCCTTATCCATACCTGAATTGGACTCATATAATTAGATCTAGTGTACAATTATAAGCTCAGGGCAAAGAAGTGAAAGAAAACTGAATTCTATATTATACATTTCCCAGGTACTTATCTCACTGATATTGGGCTTCCCTGGTGGCTCAGAGGTTAAAGCGTCTGCCTGCAATGCAGGAAACGTAGGTTCGATTCCTGGGTCAGGAAGATCCCCTGGAGAAGGAAATGGCAACCCACTCCAGTATTCTTTCCTGGAGAACCCCATGGACGGAGGAGCCTGG
>SJYX01019537.1:137319-159681 GCA_006410675.1 Oreotragus oreotragus
TGCCTCTTGAGAAACCTGTATGCAGGTCAGGAAGCAACAGTTAGAACTGGACATGGAACAACAGACTGGTTCCAAATAGGAAAAGGGGTACGTCAAGGCTGTATATTGTCACCCTGCTTATTTAACTTATATGCAGAGTACATCATGAGAAACATTGGGCTGGAAGAAACAGAAGCTGGAATCAAGATTGCTGGGAGAATATCAATAACCTCAGATATGCAGATGACACCACCCTTATGGCAGAAAGTGAAAAGGAACTAAAAAGCCTCTTGATGAAAGTGAAAGAGGAGAGTGAAAAAGTTGGCTTAAAGCTCAACATTCAGAAAATGAAGATCATGGCATCTGGTCCCATCACTTCATGGGAAATAGATGGGGAATCAGTGGAAATAGTGTCAGACTTTATTTTGGGAGGCTCCAAAATGACTGCAGATGGTGACTGTAGCCACGAAATTGAAAGATGCTTATTCCTTGGAAGGAAAGTTATGATGAACCTAGACAGCATATTAAAAAGCAGAGAGATTACTTTGTCAACAAAGTTCCATCTCGTCAAGGCTATGGTTTTTCCAGTAGTCATGTATGGATGTGAGAGTTGGACTATAAAGAAAGCTGAGTGCTGAAGAATTGATGCTTTTGAACTGTGGTATTGGAGAAGACACTTGAGAGTACCCTGGACTGCATGGAGATCCAACCAGTCCAACCTAAAGGAGATTAGTCCTGGGTGTTCATTGGAAGGACAGATGCTAAAGCTGAAACTCCAATACTTTAGCCACCTAATGAGAAGAACTGACTCATTGGAAAAGACCCTGATGCTGGGAAAGATTGAAGGCAGGAGGAGAAGGGGACGACAGAGAATGAGATGGTTGGATGGCATCACTAACTCAATGTACAGAAGTTTGGGTAAACTCCGGGAGCTGGTGATGGACAGGGAGGCCTGGCATGCTACGGTCCATGGGGTCACAAAGAGTCAGACATGACTGAGCGACTGGATTGAACTGAAGTTAACTGAGTGTATGGATGTGAGAGAGGACGTGTGTGAAAGGGGTGTGTGTTGGCGTGTTCTGTAGGACTGGGGAAACATGTGAGAAGGGACATGGAGTGCATCTTAGACACTTTCCCAGGAAAACATGGGCCCTGGCATTTCCCCAAACTCATGCACACATACATGTCTTGCTCAACCACAAGACCCGAGAGCCCGTGAAAATGATCTGACAACCCTGCAAGATGAGAAGTGAGCATTCTTGTCCTGGTACTGCGATGCCTTCACCTTGGTGGCAGCTCTCAGTCCAGGTATAAGTCCTTGCTCCTGATCTTTGCCTTCTCCCTCAGCGAGGGTCGTTCCCTCCTCCGGAGAGGTCCTGGATGGAAAGACGCTGTTCTGGAGGCTGCAAACGAGTGCTGTTTGCTCTTGCCTGGGCCTCTCGAAGCCCACTGTAGACCCCGAGCAGGTCAGGGCTCCTCCTGCCTCCTGTTCTCAGCCTGTCTTTAATCTCTTCCTGCTCTCAGAACATCTGACGCTGATCACTTCCAGGCAATAACTGTCTAAAGGAAATGCTCCGGAAAAAGTCTGTTTGTTCTTTTTAGATTCTGCTTCCATACACCTGTTATAGCAACTTATGGAGGAAAATCAGCAGAAGCTTCAAGAGTTTATGAATTTGCTGTTTCTGTATTGGCCTGAAGGAATCCCCATAACTGGGCACTGAGAGCTCATCAGAAAGTCCTAACCAGGGGACGCGGCTGCACTACCTTCCCTTGCAGACAGAACATCCCCCTCCCTGCAGGGGAAGTTCTTCTTCTCATGGCCATTGAAGGGCTGTGGGGAGCAGAGGGAAACTGTCATCTCTTTGCCAAATCTCTGAGAAAATGAGTGCTGTCAGCTTGCATCCTTCAGAACAGCTTCCTTCAAGGCAGGGCTTCTCCAGAAGCAGGAAACCGCCTCACTGAGGAAGAAGGCAAAGATGCAAGGAAAGAAGACAGATTGTTAAACTTCCCATGGATGAGAGTCAAGACTCAAGACTTTGTTCTTAGGTTTGCCTCTCAACATGCGATTCTGGTTCTGAAACCATGCCCCACAGGCTTAACAGAAGCTGGTAACTAACAAAAATTTGTGAGTTTATATTTCAAGTTGCTAGATCAACCCTGGTATTTCTTTGGAAGGAATGATGCTAAAGCTGAAACTCCAGTACTTTGGCCACCTCATGTGAAGAGTTGACTCATTGGAAAAGACTCTGATGCTGGGAGGGATTGGGGGCAGGAGGAGAAGGGGACGACCGAGGATGAGATGGCTGGATGGCATCATGGACTCAATGGACATGAGTCTGAGTGAACTCCGGAAGATGGTGATGGACAGAGAGGCCTGGCGTGCTGCGTTTCATGGGATTGCAAAGAGTCGGACACGACTGAGCGACTGAACTGAACTGAACTGAAAAGCCCCACTGCTGACAACCTGCCTTCCCTGAGCAAGGTCACTTTGATTATTTTGTTCCAAATCACGTACCCTCCAAGCTTCACATAACCTAAACAATAAAATGTTGGCTTGAGTTGTTTTCCAGGAACTTGGGATCAACAGTGGCTAATTTTAATTCAAACCAGCTAAGTCTGGTTGGGACCACAGACTCTAAAACTGAGCCTGCTCAGGTGTCCAATGAGTGACCTTTTGACGTCTGAGGACCAAATGTATCCCCTTCAGATCATGCTGAGCACTTCCATTTTTTAACGTGCATCCCATGAAGAAGTGTGTAACTGAGATACACCTCCACAGAACACTGACTGCCTCACCTTCTCCTACATCCATTCACCTGTGTTGTTGTTTAGTTGCTCAATCATGTCTGACTCTTGAAACCCCAAAGACGGTAGCCCACTAGGCTCATCTGTCCATGGGATTTCCCAGTCAAGAATATTGGAGAGGGTGGTCATTTCATTTTCCCAACCCAGAGATTGAACCCATATCTCCTATATAGACAGGTGGGTCTTTTTTTTACCACTGAGCCACTTGTCCCCATGCCTAGTAACACCTTGATTCTCTATCCCACAAATATCTCAAGCCCTTCACCTTCCAGGAGGTGGAGCTGAGACTTGCCCTAGCATCTCCTTGCTTGGCTGTCTTGTGAATAAACCTTTCCTCTGCTGTAAACCTTAATATCTCAGCATTTTGGCTTGTTGCATGTTGGACACACAAACCTGGTTCAGTAACAGTTCTAGAATATGGACAGCCCCACGTGAAAATATGTATCAATTTTTGAGAAAATTTGTCTTAGCCCCTGAACATTGAGGGTATAAGTTCACAATAGAAAGTGTTCAACATAGACTTTTCAGAACTAGATTAAGAGTTGTCAGCAGTGGAACTCCCTGGAACAAAGCTGCTGAGTTACTTACTGACCCCAGCAAACAAGGATGGAGACCATTTTATTCTTTGCCCCAGCCTTTGTTTGATATCCACTCTGCATCTCCATATAGCAGCCACTGCTGTTGTTCTGCTGGGAAATGACCTCCTTACAGAAGGGTCAGTGAGAAGAAAGCTGTGGGATCTTGAACTGTGACCTCACTCTGTTGCATGATAACAATTGTTTTTTATCTTATGACAGATGCAAATGATACCAGTCCTTCACTTATTGATACCAATATATCTGTGATAAGACAGTGAAATGATTGAGCAGATTGAAAGAATATTGTTTCTTCATGGATTTTCACTTTTATGATCTTTCAGTTTAAAGATTAAACCCAGAGCCAAAGACAAAATTCCTGCTAACACTGACAAAGGCATTTTACTATCATTTTTAACATTTTAAGAAGCCAAAATATTTTCATTTCCCAAAAGAACATCACTTGCAGCAAGGACTATACCCTGGACTTTTCTTACTCATTTAAGATAGAGATCCAGAAGAATTTTTGAAACTTCTTGATTAAAGAACAGAAGGGAAGAGTGCAGTTCCACATATTAATGACATTCTGGAAAATTATCTGGGTCACCTATTCAGGGCTTATTTTAATCTTTCTACACCAACACCTGTGGATACTCTGTCCAGTTTCAGAAAGGCAACTCAATGTTCTCATCTGTTTGGCATGTGCCATAAAGGACTGGGCTTCCCAGGTGGCAGTAGTGGTAAAGAATTTGCCTGCCAAAGCAAGAGACTTAAGAGACCTGAGTTCAGTCCCTGGGTCAGGAAGATTCCCTGGAGGAGGGCACAGCAACCCACTCCACTAATCTTTCCTGGAGAGTCCCATGGACAGAGGATGCTGGATGGGTATAGTTCACAGGGTCGCAAAGAGCTGGACACAACTAAAGCAACTGAGCACACATGCATGACGAGTTGGGAAGGAAAGAAGGCAAATCGGACTTCATTTGAACATGATAGTAATTTTAATTATTAGCTGAAGATTGTTCAGATGATCAAATTTCTATATTGCTCTGTGATTACCATGCTCTGTACCCAGGGAGAAGTGCATCTCCTTCAGTAAAGCTGAGAAGAAGTGTCTCAACTTAAGCTGGTTTTGCTCATTACATTGAAAAGAAGCCAAGTTGGTCTTTAATATATGTTAAAACCAATCAATAAGTTTTATCAGTAGAAAAAAAAACCTGAAACTATCAAAATGGTTCACTCTAGACTTATAGAATATATATGAAGTGGGGCTTTCTGGGTGGCTCAGTGGTAAAGAATATGCTTGCCAACAGGAGAAGTGGGTTCAATTCCTGGGTCAGGAAGATCCCCTGGAGGAGGGCGTGGCAACCCACTCTAATATTCTTGCCTGGAAAAGCCCATGGATAGAGGAGTCTGGTGGGGTGCAGTCCATGGAGTCACAAAGAGTTGGAAACAACTGAAGGACTGAGCAGGCATGCATGCACACACGAAGTGCTTTTAGCGAAGCATTTGACAAGGTCACAAAGATCTTGTTTCTGGAATGTATGAAGATTTTTATCACAAAGGAAAGAAAAGAAAATAAAGAAAAATCAAATTCAGATACATCAACTTGAACATTAAGCAAGGAGATATAAAGATGAAAAGCAAACCACCTGATTACCCATCAATAAAAAATAAATTAGAATTCTATTAAACACAGATGCATTTATTTAACCAGAAATAAAAATATTTCCAAATGTACTACAACAATTTTAGTTTCTTTTCATAGTCACTGCCTCCACAGTATGTTGAATTTCTATATTTTGAAACAAGCAACAGCATCTGAAGCTTGTGGAGATATCTTGCCTGTATTGAGAAAATCCATGGACACAGAGGAAAATTTACTGCTCCTAAAAATTCCTTTCTTGCTGCTGCAGCTTTTACCCAAGACGATTGCTTAGTGGTAGGTGAACTGAATCACATGAAATGGATCTTCCAGCTGCTCTAGAAGTAATACAGAATGAAATAATTGTAGTTAGCAATTTTAAATAACGCAGAATTTCACCATTTTTTCCAGTAAAAGTGTGTGCCACTAGGGAAAAAAAAAATCAAACTTTGAGTTCAGATTGTTGGGAGTGAGGAAATGCTGAATTATATTTCAAAATGTAGTGGGTAGGATATGTGTTCCATTTTGAGTTCACTTTACTTAGAGTTGCTCCGTTCCTTAACCCATGCATAGGTATGTTTTTCATATGTTTATGTTTAAAGACAATATTCAATGAACATTTTGTGTGTATTTATAGATAGTATATGTACCTGTGTGTATGTGTGCATACGTGTAAATGTCTGGAAGGATGGCCACTAAACTTTTTTGGGTATTGAATATTGAAATTTATGGTAATTTGTTTCTTCTTCGTTCTTCTAGTTGCAAATATTTACACCTTTGTACAATGACCAGGTATTATCTATATTACTAGGGGAAATCTTGAGGCTTTACAGGTGGCTCAGTGGTAAAGAATCCACCTGCCAATGTAGGAGATGCAGGTTCGATCCCTGGGTCGGGAAGATCCCCTGAAATGGCACCCCATTCCAGTATTCTTGCCTGGGAAATCCCATGGACACAGGAGCTTCATGGGCTTAGCCAATAGGGTCACAAAAGAGTTGGGCATGACTGAGCCACTAAAAAACAATAAGGAAAAATCTTAGACATTTTTATTGAGGAAAATCTGTGACTGCTCAATATGTATGAAACAGATCTGGCTGCTTTCTCCTGCATACCCTCTCCTATAATAAAATAAACTATATCAGGGTTTTTAAAAAACTGATGCTTTGTCTCTCATCTCCAGACACCACCTCCATTTTAATTCATAAAGACCAAAATGATTATAATCCACCTTTTGTTTTCATAGCAAGTCACTATCATTTAATAACACAAACCATCTATATTCACATTTCCTAAGAATCAAATACTTATCATGCCCTATGAATCATTCTTGCAAACCAGGCTGATCTCTGAGAAAGATTCTGACATGGTCCCATATAAGATAGATGGTTCAATATCAGGGCAAGACACTAATCCTTGATGAATCAGAAACCTTCAGTCCAAATCAATGAGAAAAGAGAGAGAGAACACTTGCATAGGAAGGTGTCAGACCACAGAAAAAATTTTTTTAATTAAAATACCTAAAAACCTAAGCACTTTTAATTGGTCAGATTATCTATTGCAGCTAACACAAGAAAGGAGAAAGTTCTCTTTATGTTCCTACTTTCTAAACAAAGCAGTGACATTCAGGTCACAGCATTTTCTGGTTATAACACTGGTTATGTTGCTTTTATCTCTTTTTCTTAGCAAATTATTTTTTCACAACTGTAATTTTTTTCATAATAAAATGCTAGTGTGTACTTCTTTGGGCTTATTTGCTACAGAAAATTTCCAATGTAAAATAAGTTCAGAGTAAAATAAATCGAATTCTGTTTCTTCTAACGGGTTGTGTTCAGTTCAGTTCAGTTGCTCAGTCGTTCCTGGCTCTTTGCTCTTTGCGACCCCACAAATCACAGCACGCCAAGCCTCCCTGTCCATCACCAACTCCCGGAGTTCACTCAGACTCATGTCCATTGAATCAGTGATGCCATCCAGCCATCTCATCCTCTGTCATACCCTTTTCCTCCTGCCCCTAATCCCTCCCAGCATCAGAGTCTTTTCCAATGAGTCAACTATTCACATGAGGTGGCCAAAGTACTGGAGTTTCAGCTTTAGCATCATTCCTTCCAAAGAAATCCCAGGGCNGGGAAGAGCGGGAACCTAAGACCCAGGGCTCGGCGCAAACATGGCCTCAGTCAAGGAACTGCTGTGACCAAGCCGCACCCCTGTACCTATCTGAACCTCAGTTTTCCCATCTGTACCCTGGGGAGCTTGGCTGGCTGATGCTCATGCCCTTTCCAAGTCTGGGGTGGGAGACCAGCCTCACTGCCTTGGGATGGGGAGCCTGCGAGCTGCAGCTCACCTTGCCCTTGCGGAAGAGAGCCTTGATGTTGTCAGGCTGGTGCTCCAGCACGAGGCTGCAGGAGCGCAGCGCTGCGCGGTAGTGATCCAGCTTCAGCTGCGAGGCCGCCAGGTTGTTCAGACACTTCACCTTCAGCTGCAGGAGCTGCTCCTCCTCCTCGAATGTCATGTCCACTGAGGGGGCAGCATGCAGCCACAGCTGCTGTGACCATGCCTCCAGCCTTTCCCCAGCCATCCAGCTGCAGAGGGACCAAGTGACCCAGGCCAGGCCCGCCCTCCGCACCTGGTGGTGGAGGAGACTCAGGGGAGGGTCTCTGAGTGTCCCGGTGACAGGAGGCAGGGGACTTCCAAGCTCCTAGTGCTGTGGGACCTCTACCCCCTACTCCTTGAGGGGACTGAGGCCTCTCTGGCCTCAGCTTCCCCATCCTAACACAGGCCAAGACCAGCACCATCCTCAGGGCACTCCCAAGGAGTCTACAAAATGGAGCCTAAGTGAACAAGGGCCTGATCACGGGACACGTGGATCGACAATGTCTGTGGTCAACCACATTTTAAACATCTATCTGTACTCCATAACATTCCACTGACCTGGGACACAAGTCCTGACCTAAGGAGGCTTAATCACCCAGGTGGCTCAGTGCTAAGAATCTGCCTGCCAAGCAGGAGACACCAATACGATCCCTGGCTCGGGAAGATCCCCTGGAGAAGGAAATGGCAACCCATTCCAGTGTTCTTGCCTAGGAAATTCCATGGACAGAGGAGCCTGGTGGGCCACAGTCTATGGGGTCGCAAAAGAGTTGGCCACAACTTAGTGACTAAATCTCCACCACCAGTGATAACTATAGGCCAGGCATAGTTGAACATCTCCCCAGATTCTAGAATTTTCTAGAACATNTCCAGTGTTCTTGCCTAGGAAATTCCATGGACAGAGGAGCCTGGTGGGCCACAGTCTATGGGGTCGCAAAAGAGTTGGCCACAACTTAGTGACTAAATCTCCACCACCAGTGATAACTATAGGCCAGGCATAGTTGAACATCTCCCCAGATTCTAGAATTTTCTAGAACATTTTGAATCTGGGGCCCTCTGTGTCTTGGAGTTTCTAGCACTAGTGGGGATGGCTCTGCAGGGAGGTGCTGGGATTTGACCTGGTAGTCACCTTTGGCACTGGAAGTGATGGCCTTGATGGCGAGGTCGTAGGAGTTGGCAGCCAGCACGAAGTCGGCCCGCTGATAGTGAGCATTGCCACACTCCCGCTTCCGGTTGGCCAGGGCCACACGCTCCTGCCCCGTGAGCATCTCCAGGTCAGGCCCATCCACAGCAGTCTTCAGAGTCACCTCCAGGCACAGGGCCGCGTGAGGGGGGATGTATGGGCTCCTGCTGGGGGATGGGGTGGGGATACCACTCAGACCCAGCGGCCACCGTGACTGAACCCCCAGGCACACTGGGATGGCTCAGGAGCGGGCGGGAAAGGGCTGTCACCCCCTCCTCAGTAAGACACAAGGGAAGTTAACTCTTGCTCCCCTTGAGCTCCATGACCTGGAGCAGGAGTTCCCCTCGCTGAGCCTCAGATTCTTCTTCTATAAAGTGTGCAGGCAGATGGGAGGAGATGGGGGAACCACCTGTCCCACCCACTGCTGCATCCCCACAGGGACCCCTGTGAGCAGCAGGTTCTCACCTGCCCTGGGGGCCATAGCAGTACTTGGAGTCAGCAGTGACCATAGCCGTCTCCCCCACGTCCATGAGCGGGACACTGAGGTCCAGGGCCTGGGAGGGTGGGGGGAGCAGAGCTGGTGGAGTGGGCCGGGGAGCAGCACAGCGGTGCCTGCACACCCCGCCCCGGCCAGCGCATCCCCGCCCCGGCCCTCTTCTCACCTGGATGACGTCACAGTCGCCCAGGGTGAACACCAGTTCCGGCTCCTCCTGTACCCGCGTGCCATTCTCCAGCGACGTCTGCAGCCGCACAGTGACCACCTGGCCCTTGGTCGGGCGGCTGGAGCCTGGTGGGCCTGGAACCAGCGTCTTCTTCCTCAACAGCCCATTCCCTGCCAAGGAGAGGGAACACACAGCCTGTCACTGAGCGGCTCAGATGAGTGGCTGCCCCCTGGGCAAACTCTCCCCTCACCGGCAGCTCTGCCTCTCCTGGGGGTGGCACAGCACCAGGGCCCAAGCTGAGTTTTCAGTGGCCCCTCTCCCACTGACTGGTCAGGTGACCCCATGCCTCTGGGCCCCAGTGTCCCTGGCTGGACAGTGGGCATGAAAGTACTGATTTGGGGACTGACAATACTGGCCCTGGGATGGGCTCAGTGAATGCTGGCTGGTCTGTTATCTTAAGAAAATCAAAGAAGGTGGGGGACATCCCTGTAGGTCCAGTGGTTAAGAATCCACCTTCCAGGGTTTGATCCCTGGTTGGGGAGCTAAGATCCCACATGCTGCAGGGCAACGAAGCCCGTGGACTGCCCACTGCGGAGCCAGCTCACCACAGCTAGAGCAGCTCACACTCCACAACAAAGAATAATCTGTGCACAGGAGTGAAGATCGAGCACAGCCAAAAATTAAGAATGAATAAATGAGGCTTCCCTGGTGGCTCAGTGGTAAAGAACCCACCTGCCAATGCAGGAAATATGGGCTCAGTCCCTGATCTGGGANTGATACAGTTTCCACTGTTTTCCCATCTATTTCCCATGAAGTAATGGGACAGGATGCCATGATCTTCGTTTTCTGAATGTTGAGCTTTAAGCCAACTTTTTTGCTCTCCTCCTTCACTTTCATCAAGAGGTTTTTTAGTTCCTCTTCACTTTCTGCCATAAGGGTGATGTCATCTGCATATCTGAGGTTATTGATATTTCTCCCGGCAATCTTGATTCCAGCTTGTGTTTCTTCCAGTCCAGTGTTTCTCATGATGTACTCTGCATATAAGTTAAATAAGCATGGTGACAATATACAGCCTTGATGTATTCCTTTTCCTATTTGGAACCAGTCTGTTGTTCCATGTCCAGTTCTAACTGTTGCTTCCTGACCTGCATACAGATTTCGCAAGAGGCAGGTCAGGTAGTCTGGTATTCCCATCTCTTTCAGAATTTTCCACAGTTTATTGTGAGCCACACAGTCAAAGGCTTTGGTATAGTCAATAAAACAGAAATAGATATTTTTCTGGAACTCTCTTGCTTTTTCCATGATCCAGTGGATGTTGGCAATTTGATATCTGGTTCCTCTGCCTTTTCGAAGGCAAAAAGTTCTGCAAAAAAGAAAATACAGAACATTCATGAAAAGAAACCCTGCAAAGAAAATGACTGAGAGGAAATACTATGAGAAAACCCGCCCTGAGCAAACGATGTCTTGATTTCACATTTCCAACATCATTTGTAAAAATGTTCTACAAATGGCCTTCCATGTTTTGAGACATTCAATAGACTCGGGCAAAGCTGAGTAAAAGCATCCACCAGAGGAAGCTAAGGTGCTTGGCTTTGGCACCAAAACTGGTCCTCAAGGCCTCTGACCCCAAGTCTCCACCACTCTGAGCTGTCCTCTGACGTCACTCACGAGCGACGTCACTCACGCGTGACGTCACTCACGTGCGACGTCAATGAGTGGCAGCCACGAGGGGCGTCACCCTGGGCAGAAGGAGGATAGGTCTGTTGCTCCAGCCTCACTCTCAGGAAAGAGGACACACAAACCAGACGTGGTCCCGGCACAGACTAGTGTCCGTCCGAACGATGGGAAGTAGGTGACAGAGAGACCAAGGGTCCGATACAACCCCAACCTCTTCCGCCTGCTCCCCACCCGGGCTCTGCATCAGCCGGGGAGGGGAGTAGGGCGAGGGCGTTTGGTGAGCAGATACCTTGCGGAGCATCACCGTGGTACCTGATAAAGGCTGGTTGGGGAACACCAGCTCCTGGAGAGAAAAGGGGTTCAGCGAGCTCTGGTGCAGCGCCCCCCCACCCGGCCCCCGCTTCCTTCTCTGCCCAGGCCAAGGGCAGTGCCTGCGGGCAGACTCACTGGGTCGGGCAGGTGTCCCCACAGTAGACCAGACCAGGCATCCCCAGGGGCTCAGCTTGCACTTCCTGGGGTCCACCGTGGATTCAGCTCCTCCCTGGGACAGCGGTGAGAAGCCAGGAATCACGCAAAGGAACGTCCCTCCCGGGATGAAGAATCAAGCTTGGGAGTTGCCCGCAGCACATGGGCTCTGGGTTGAGACACCCTGACCTTGACTCTGAACCAGCCACCCAAGGGGGTCCAGCTTCCTAATTCTCAGGAGAGTTCATTTCCTCATTTGTAAATGCAGAAACAGTACGTTATGTAGATTCAAGAATAGAAGATCAATTGTGTGAAACGCTTAGCAGATGTTTTCGTACATGTAAGTTATGACTCTGAACCAGCCACCCAAGGGGGTCCAGCTTCCTAATTCTCAGGAGAGTTCATTTCCTCATTTGTAAATGCAGAAACAGTACGTTATGTAGATTCAAGAATAGAAGATCAATTGTGTGAAACGCTTAGCAGATGTTTTCGTACATGTAAGTTACTATAAAAATTGTCATTCTGAGCCAAATGTATATTTAGTCAATCATAATTTTCTTGGTATTTATTCCTGCATTAACATCTCACTGGTTACAGACACACCACAGTGTTGCTCCATCTGTCTGTATTTGTTCTGAGAGAAATCAAAACACCCCGGATAATGGCATATCCTCAATCAGATGCTTACAGGTGTAACTAGTTTATGGCTAGCTTGTCCCCAAAGTCCCTCTGTCATTCCTGCCTTCTTAGTATGTTTGCCTTGCTCCACTGTCCCAGATAAACCTTGGTGAAGGCACCTTACACCTGTCCTCCTAAAAAAGCTCCTGGTCACAGGTCTGCTTCCTTCAGTCCCCACTTTGGCTAATCCAGAGAGAGAGTCTAAACAAGCAGATCAATTCAAGGACTTCCTTTGGCTTAAGACCAGGTCTGGGCTCTGCGGCCCTCAGAACCTTCATCACAGATAGTCATTTCCTAGAATTCTGAGTTCAGAGCATCTTTGTCTTCAGGCTAGGTCAATTTCTCAAGAGAATCCTGTCTCTGAGCCTTGGCATTCTGGAATCTGGAATCTATAGTCTGTTCTCTCCTGTGCTGGAGACTTTACTACTTTTTTCAACTCAGTCTATCTCTGTAACAGATTAGACATCGCCTTCTCAGGAGAGTTTTCCCTGACGTTCTAAGGCTTGAATAAGCACTTACATTCAAGCCATCATCTCACATTTCACATAAGGGTAACTGAATTTTTAACTGCCCCTCCATCCAGACTAGACACTCCTCAAGAGCAGTAAATAGTTTCATGAGTGTTTTCACTGCTGGGCATAAGAAGGCACAGTGTGTTAAATAACCATTTCTCTATACACACTGTACTTCAAAGTCAAATTGCCTAGGGGTTGTCAGTCCCTTTGCTGGTTCCCCAGCATATCAAGGCTGTATATTGTCACCCTGCTTATTTAACTTGTATGCAGAGTACATCATGCAAAATGCAAGGCTGGATGAAGCACAAACTGGAATCAAGATTGCCAGGAGAAATAAAAATAACCTCAGATATGCAGATGACACCACTCTCATGGAAGAAAGCGAAGAGGAACTAATGAGCCTCTTGATGAAAGTGAAAGAGGAAGAGGGAAAAAGTTGGCTTAAAACTCAACATTCTAAAAACAAAGATCATGCCATCTGGTCCCATCACTTCCTGGCAAATAGACAGAGAAACAATAGAAACAGTGACAGACTTTATTTTGGGGGGCTCCAAAGTCACTGCAGACGGTGACTGCAGGCATGAAATTTAAAGACGCTTTCTCCTTGGAAGAAAAGCTATAACCAACCTAGACAGTATATTAAAAAACAGAGACATTACTTTGCCAACAAAGTTGGCATGAAATTAAAACTTTTCCATTGAGTCAAAGCTGTGGTTTTTCCAGTAGTCATGTATGGATGTGAGAGTTGGACTGTGAAGAAGGCTGAGCGCTGAAGAATTGATGCTTTTGAACTATGGTGATGGAGAAGACTCTTGAGAGTTCCTTGGACTGCAAGGAGATCAAATCAGTCCATCCTAAAGGAAATCAATTCTGAATATTCATTGGAAGAACTGAAACTCCAGTATTTTGGCCACCTGATGCAAAAAGCTAACTCATTAGAAAAGACCCAGATGCTGGAAAGATTGAAGGCAGGAGGAGAAGGGGGATGGCAGAGGATGACATGGTCGGATGGCATCACTGACTCGATGGACATGTGTTTGAGCAAACTCTGATAGAGAGAGTACATCATGAGAAATGCTGGGCTGGAGGAAGCACAAGCTGGAGTCAAGGTTGCCAGGAGACATAGCAATAACCTCAGATTAAAGCTCAATATTCAGAAAACTAAGATCATGGCATCCGGTCCCATCACTTCATGGCAAATAGATGAGGAAACAGTGGAAACAGTGGCTGACTTTATTTTTCTGGGCTCCAAAATCACTGTGGATGGTGATTGCAGACATGAAATTAAATGGCGCTTACTCCTTGGAAGGAAAGTTATGACCGACCTAAACAGCATATTAAAAAGCAGAGAGATTACTTTGCCAACAAAGGTCCATCTAGTCAAGGCTATGGTTTTTCCAGCGGTCATGTATGGATGTAAGAGTTGGACTGTAAAGAAAGCTGAGCGCCAGAGAATTGATGCTTTTGAACTGTGGTGTTGGAGAAGACTCTTGAGAGCCCCTTGGACTGCGAGGAGATCCAACCAGTCCATCCTAAAGGAGATTAGTCTTGGTTGTTCATTGGAGGGACTGATGTTGAAGCTGAAACTCCAATACTTTGCCCACCTGATGTGAAAAGCTGACTCATTTGAAAAGACTCTGACGCTGGAAAAGATTGAGGGCAGGAGGAGAAGGGGACGACAGAGGATGAGATGGTTGAATGGCATCACCGACACAATGGACATGGGTTTGGGTGGTGATGGACAGGGAGGCCCTGCATGCTTTGGTTCTTGGGGTCGCAAAGAGTCGGACACGACTGAGCGATTCAACTGAACTGAACTGAACTGATGGACAGGGAAGCTTGGCAGGCTGCAGTCTGCGGGGGTCACAAAGAGTGGACACGACTGAGTGTCTAAACTGAACTGAACTATGCACACAATTGATATTGTGTATAAACAGATAACTAATGAGAACCTACTGTGCAGCATAGGGAACTCCACTCAGTGCTCTGTGGTGACCTAAATGAGAAGGAAATCCAAATAGGAGGGGCTATGTGTGTACATATAGCCGATTCATTTTGCTGTATGGTAGAAACTAGCACAACATTATGAAGCAACTATACTGTAATGTAAATTAAAGTAAATAACCATTTCTCCAATTCCCTTGCTAATGAATACATAGATAAACAAATGAGATGCAAATACAAGACATCACTCCAGTGACTCTCCTGGGTTCCCATCCAATATTCCTATTGTCCCAAGCACTGTCTTTTCATCCCACAGATGTCCCATCAGGCGTTTACATTCCATGACCCCAAGGGTAATCAGGGTCACTCTCACTTCTCTGTCTGGAATGACCAGGTTAAGATTCAAAGTCAGTGTTGCTTTTGTGACAGAATGGTACAGTCAATCCATTCTCAGTATAAAGATTAAAATTGGTAGAGCCCACTTGGGGAGTACTTTCGAGACTCTTTTAGAATTTCTTGCTCTCCAATTTCTTCTTTTTAAGATCTTGCTATTCCTTCCTCCTTCATATTATACTTATCTCCCTCTTTTTGGTTTCATGAACATCTACTAATCTTTTAGCTTAAATATCTTCAGCTCTCAACAATTTTTTGGACACTGGGAATAAAGCCAGTGCGTGGAAAGGGCTTTCCTTTCTGGAATGTTACCAGCACCAGGGAAGAGTCCAGAGAAAGGGAGGAAAGAAATGCATGACTTAAGGTGCTCAAGGAGGAAGCCTCTGTCCCATGAGCCACTTTTCCTCTAGTGTTTCTCCTCTCTGCACCTCTCCACTGAACCATGGAGCTGCGGCAATCCCACAAGAGGGGTGTCTAGCCACAGGCAGGCTGGAGACAGCTGCTTCCCTTCAGGGCGCTTTGGCCTTCCTGGCCCGTTTGGAACCTATTTTGTGTGTCTTACACTTGGTCCAGACCGGTCCACCAGGCCCAGCTTTCCCACATTGAACACAGTAACGTAAATGTCCATTAGTGGACTTTCCTGTTCCCATCAGATCCCTGTCCACAGGCCGCTGGTGGAGACAGGAAAGATCCCAGATATCAGCCACCCATCAGCACCTTTCCGTCATTGAGAATCAGAGCATCTCTCCTCAAGATGAAGGCTCTTCTCTCACCTAGTGGCCTTTGACATGATTGTATCTTATTTTTTACCACCAGGCACTGCTTCTATTACTTGTATCATCAGCTCCTCCTTCTCCTTTCCCACTTTCTTCCATGTATGAAAGTACATTCAGTGCACTTCCCTGGTGGTCCAGTGGTTAAAATTGCACATCCACTGCAAGAGACATGAGTTCAATCCCTGGTCCAGGAACTAAGATCCCACAGGACATGCAGAGTGGCCACAGAAAACAAAAAGTCTCCCACTAGTTCTAAAATCATTACTTCACTCCTAAACCTGATCTTCCTTTCTCCTTGTATTAATGCAGTTGACCTATTTCTCCCTGTCCTTTCTGTCAAATTTCTACAGCATCTATAAGAATAGTTTCTACTTCCTGCTCTTCCATCCACTGACAACACTGCAGCTTCCATAACCTCACTTGACTCCTGAAACCTTCAGATTAAAGTTATCAATGGCCTACTAATTACTATGCCCTTACAACTTGTTTTCATTCACAGGACATTTACTAGTCTAGTTATTAGTTAAATAATGCTGGTAGAGACAAATCTAACCTTTGACAATGATCCATTATCATTCTCCTCCAAATAGTTGATTCAGCTGACATAGCTTTTCTCTTGTTTCACCAGTCTATTATACCTACCCTTTCTCTCAAGTGCTTTGACATAGGTCAAGGTTACTGATAGATCCAGCATTTATACACTTCCCCAAATCATTCTCATGTCTTCTGGTGTCAATGACCAATAATCAAAATACTTTTGAATACCTGACTGTCTTCCTGAGGCTTTGATCTAGAACAACTTTATCAGAATATCCTAAAAGAAAGTCAACTTTAAACACTTCAATTAAAAAAAAAAGTTAAACCTGATCTCATTACCTGGAACTTAACCTTCTTTTCTTTTTTTTTTTAAATTAATTTATTTATCTTAATTGGAGTCTAATTACTTTATAATATTATAGTCTTTTTGCCATACACTGACATGAATCAGCCATGGGTGTACACCTTCTTTTCTTCACCTATATTCCTTCTATTACAAATAGTAGTTTGGATAAATAATTAGTATCCTTGCCTGGAGAATTCCATGGACAGAGGAACCTGGCAGGCTATACAGTCCATGGGGTTGCAAGAGTCAGACACGACTTAGCAACTAAACCACCACCCCGATGCCTCTGAGAAGCAAACAGTCAATTGCAAGGCCAAGGCATAAACAAATAATTGCTGCAACTTCCATGCAGGCTCCCTACCCCAGAGCAATACCAGAGAAGAAGGGGCAAGCAGCTGGTTCAGTTCAGTTCAGTCACTCAGTCGTGTCTGACTCTTTGTGATCCCATGGACTGCAGCATGCCAGATCTCCCTGTCCATCACCAGCTCCCGAAGCTTACTCAAACTCATGTCCAGGCAGCTGGTGACATCAGCTTATTGCCATCCCAAACTCTCTTCACTAAGATACAGAGAGTTCAAACAATATTTATTTTCTTCCTGTGTGTATTTTGACTGTGATTCATTTTTGTGCCTCTTCTGTTTGGCTTTCCAAAACCAGTCTTATATTCAAGGAGCCAGTGACCAAGCCCCATGTTCCCACAGCTGTCAAGGACTATGAATCCATGTGTTTATATTAATTTGCAGTTATCATACAGGAGAGAAATGTGTATGGTGCCACAAGTATCAGAATATCCCTATAGCAAGATCTATTTTAAAATTCATTGCAGTATGCTTCCCCCCCCTCCAACTCACTGAATATATCCCAGAGCAGAAATCAATCTAAATGTGATATTTCTTAGAATTATCTGCACATCACCAAAACAACCTACTTCATTTAATTCAAAACTGACAGCAGTTTAAGCCATAATGCACATCTTGTTTGAAATTCATGAAGCGAACCTTAAAGAACCACAGATTGCAAGTGACGCCGTACAGTTCATCTCAGCGTCTGGAATGGCCCTGGAGAACCCAGACAAATGTTCATGATCTCCATGTGCAGCTCTGAAGAGAAATCAATATTAGCTAAAAAAAGAAAAGAAAAGAAAACCCACAAGACTTAACACTTTGAATATCAATTTTTATTCCTCAGCTTTCTCTTTTCACATACATTTAATCTGTTAGATAAAGCATTCATGGGACACAACTTAATTACAGGGATAAAAATACTGAGGTGGAAGAAGCCCTCAAATTTATAAAACCAGACTAATGATTAGAGTTTTAATCAGCTGTTTCCTAGAAAGCTTGTGAAATGGCTTGTCATAGCATCTTAACTCTAAACATCTTAACTCATGCTCCTAATAAGGTCTAAACGAAGTACAAAGTGAGACGCCTCCTGAGGTCTGTGCTGGGGAGACAAAAACTGAAACATGGAAATTAGAGAGTGCCCAGAGAACCGTGCTGCGCATAGCTGAGAGTCACGGGGGAGGACAACCCGAGAGGAAGAGGGCAATGGGGAGACCAGGAGGGGCCTGGCAGACCGCGCAGGAGATCAGTGTTTAACAGGACACAGTCCAGCATGGGAGACACCGGAGGAAAGCCTGCCCCACAGCACAGAGTCAAAGGCTCCACCAGAAGCTGCGGCGACTGGGCCTGGCTTATGCCAAGCTACAGCACACACCTCAGTTGGATGGAGTATAGTTCATTTAGACAAATGCACATTTATAAAGCTATAAAAGTCATGTGTTTGCATGGGCATTAGAATAGATTGTTTCTAGTTCCCCTGGGTCTCTAAGATGTTACGATCTATATAACTATCATTTTGAAAGGAAATAATAAAACTGCCAGATATTTGGGGAGGGGGGGAGAATATAAAACCGATATTCTATAACAAAGGGACAGGAAAAGCTGTGGGGTTTTTTGTTTGTTTGTTTGTTTCTAAAGGGTCAGTTAGTAAATTGTTTAGGATTTGCAGTCTCTGTTTCAGCTGTTCCTCCCTGCTGTTGTAGCATGAAGCATCCATAGACAGTACAGAGAGAACGAATGTGGGTGAGTTCCAATAAATCTTCATTTACAAAAACAGAAGACAGACTGGACTTGACCTTCAGGTTGCTGTTTGCCTGCACTGTTCCATAGTGGAACCCTATGTTCTAAATTGTCTGTGTGTTACCAGTCAGAGGTAAGGTTTTATTGGGAATTATTGGGCTTCATTGGTGGCTCAGATGGTAAAGGAACCGCCTGCAATGCGGGAAACCTGGGTTCAAACCCTGGGTTGGAAAGATCCCTTGGAGAAGGAAACGGCAACCCACTCCAGTGTTCTTGCCTAGAGAATTCCACGGACGGAGGAGCCTGGTGGGCTATAGTCCATGGGATCGAAAAGAGTTGGACACGACTGAGTGACTTTCACTTCACTTACCAGTCAGAAAGAAAGTGAAAAGGTTAGTCACTCAGTCGTTTCCAATTCTTTGTGACCTCATAGACTGTAGCCTTCAGGCTTCTCTGTCCATAGAATTCTCCAGGCAAGAAAACTGGAGTGGGTAGGCATTCCCTTCTCCTGGAGATCTTCCCGACCCAGGGATTGAACCCAGGTTTTCTGTATTGCAGGCAGATTCTTTACTGTTTGAGCCACCAGGGAAGTCCCACCAGTCAGAATGGCCATCATTAAAGAGTCTACAGATGAGAAATGCAGGAGAGGTTGTGGAGAAAAGGGAACCCTCCTACACTGCTGGTGAGAAAGTAAGTTGGTGCAGCCTCTTTGGAAAACAGTATGGAAGTTTCTCAGAAAACTAAAAATAGAGCTACTATATGATCCAGCCATCCCATTCCTGGATAAAACTGTAACTCAAAAAGATACACACGCTCCTATGTTCACTGCAGCACTCTTCACAATAGCCAAGACATGGGAATAACCTAAATGTCCATCGACAGATGAGTGGATAAAGAAGGTGTGATGCATACATATACAATAGGAAGCCACTCAGCCATTAAGAAGAACGGAAGAGTGCCATTCACAGCAACTGCAGATTATCATACGAAGGAAACTCAAAACCAGAAAGGCAGACACCATATGATAGCACTTATGTGTGGAAGCTAAAATATGACACCAGTGCACCTGTCTATGAGATGGAAACAGAATCATGGGCATGGAGGGACCGACTTGAGGTTCCAGAGGGGAGGGACGGATGGACGTTCGGGCTTAGCAGGTGTAAACTCTTAGAATGATAAACAACAAGGTGTTCGTGTATAGCACTGAAAACTGTATTCAGTATCCTATGATAAACCACAGAAAAGAATACCAAAGAGAATCTGCCTGCACTGCAGGAGACCCAGGTTTGATCCCTGGATTGGGAAGATCCCCTGGAGAAGGAAATAGCTTCCCCACTCCAGTATTCCTGCCCACAGAATCCCATGGACCGAGGAGCCTGGCGGGCTACAGTCCATGGGGTTGGAAAGAGTCAGACACGACTGAGCAACTAGCACATATATACATACACATATATATGCATGGATGCTAAGTCGCTTCGGTCGTGTCCAAATCTTTGTGACCCTATAGTAATCAGGTGCTGCTAGAAGCGAAGAACCCGCCTGCCAATGCAGGAGGCATAAGAGATGTGTGTTCCATCCCCGGGTCAGGAAGATCCCCTGGAGGAGGGCACGGCAACCCACTCCAGTATTCTCACCTGAAGAATCCCATGGACAGGGGAGCCTGGCTGGCTACAGTCCATGGGGCTGCAAAGAGTTGGACAGGACTGACAGACTAACACACACACAAACTGTAGCCCACCAGGCTCCTCTGTCCATGGGATTCTCCAGGCAAGGATACTGGAGTGGATGGCCATGCCCTGCTCGAGCAACCCAGGGATAGCTTCTCAACCCAGGGATATCTGAATCACTTTGTTGTACAGCAGAAAAGAACATGACATTGTAAATCCACTCACTTCAATTAAAAAAATTAAAATAAAAAAACTAAGAATTAAAATATACTGTGTGTGCCCAGGTGGCTCTACTGGTGAAAATCCTCCCACCACTGCAGGAGACATAAGCGACATGGGTTCAACCCCTGTGGTGGGCTACAGTCCACAGGATTGCAAAGAGTTGGCACGACCGAAGCGACAGCATGCATGCATGCACGTGTGTCCCCGTCAGCAGAATCGAGAGCCCACAACTGTCTGAGCACACTGACTCTCCCCCTGCCGTGAGAACGCGGCTTCAGTGCAGGCTCAGGTCCACCTCTGATGGAGGACAATCACCTTCCACTCTGCTTAGCACCATGGAGAAGGTGGTCCGAACCACATAACCTGTTCCTGGATTCTCACTGCAGAGGGACAAGGCCACCTCGGGCAGCGTTCACAGCAGACGGATCTAGATGGCCACCGAGAGCTCTCCCATGTGAGGAAAGGTCAGAGGGGTCAGCGCGTTTAGCCGGAGGAACAGACATGGTGGAGACCTTTCGCTGAGTCCAAGTTTCTGGCCAATCATGACATAAAACGAGAGCCTCTTTATTAAATATATGAAGTGACAAGGGGCAAAGCACAACAGCTACATGAAATTTCAGGGAGATAAATTTTCGCTCAACATAAGAAAGAACAGCATAAAAGTTAGAGCTTCCTGATAATGCACTGGTTGTCTTTGGAAACTTCTCTAAAACTCTGGGTGTTGAGTAAAGACAAAACTAGCCTCTGTAAATTTAACTGGACAGTTTTGTGCTTTGCTTTCTCCTACTGAGGTCCTGTCTAGACTTTTAAATCAAAACAACGTATTTAGACGTTATGAATTTTCTTTCTAAATTAGGTGGATAATTTAAGCTCTCTGGCATTGTCTTAAGTGAGCCATCCTAATCAAACGTCAAATTAAAGACATGTTCTTTAATAAATAACCACCAACTATGTTCAATTATCTTGTGCCACATTTGCATTCTTTGTCAGAATAAAAACCATGCCCTTCTCCACAGGACATTATGTTGAACAAATAGCTACCCATCACTCAGGAAGCATAACTAAAGGAAAAACATGAGAAAGAAGAGAGAGAGAAGCTAACAAAAATAGATGCTGTAAACAACTCAAGAGCTCTTTGACTCTCCAAGTGACAATTTCATTAGACATTCATCATTTGAGATATTTTGGTGCCGAAAAGTTAATTTGCAAAAGATATTTCCATATACAGACAACTTACTTTTCTGTTTAGGGATATAGAGCCTAATGTAGAGCCTGGCCTACTTTTTAAGAAGCTAAAGTGACAGGCAAAGTAGGGAAATTCAGTGCAGTCCAGTTCAGTCGCTCAGTTGTGTCCGACTCTTGGCGACCCCATGAATCGCAGCACGCCAGGCCTCCCTGTCCATCACCAACTCCCGGAGTTCACTCAGACTCACGTCCATCAAGTCAGTGATGCCATCCAGCCATCTCATCCTCAGTCGTCCCCTTCTTCTCCTGCCCCCAATCCCTCCCAGCATCAGAGTCTTTTCCAGTGAGTCAACTCTTCTCATGAGGTGGCCAAAGTACTGGAGTTTCAGCTTTAGCATCATTCCTTCCAAAGAAATCCCAGGGCTGATCTCCTTCAGAATGGACTGGTTGGATCTCCTTGCAGTCCAAGGGACTCTCAAGAGTCTTTTCCAACACCACTGTTCAAAAGCATCAATTCTTCGGCGCTCAGCCTTCTTCACAGTCCAACTCTCACATCCATACATGACTACTGGAAAAACCATAACCTGACTAGACAGACCTTAGTCGGCAAAGTAATGTCTCTGCTTTTCAATATGCTATCTGGGTTGGTCATAACTTTTCTTCCAA
>SJYX01019537.1:161520-187831 GCA_006410675.1 Oreotragus oreotragus
AAATAGCTCAACTGGAATTCCATCACCTCCACTAGCTTTGTTCGTAGTGATGCATTCTAAGGCCCACTTGACTTCATATTCCAAGATGTCTGGCTCTAGATGAGTGATCACATCCTCATGATTATCCGGGTCATGAAGATCTTTTCTACAGTTCTTCTGTGTATTCTTGCCACCTCTTCTTAATGTCTTCTGCTTCTGTTAGGTCTATACCATTTCTGTCCTTTATCGAGCCCATCCTTGCATGAAATGTTCCCTTGCTATCTCTAATTTTCTTGAAGAGATCTCTAGTCTTTCCCATTCTGTTGTTTTCCTCTATTTCTTTGCATTGATCACTGAAGAAGACTTTCTTATCTCTTCTTGAAGAGATCTCTAGTCTTTCCCATTCTGTTGTTTTCCTCTATTTCTTTGCATTGATCACTGAAGAAGGCTTTCTTATCTCTTCTTGCTATTTTTTGGAACTCTGCGTTCAGATGCTTATATCTTTCCTTTTCTCCTTGGCTTTTCACTTCTCTTCTTTTCACAGATATTTGTAAGGCCTCCCTAGACAGCCATTTTGCTTTTTTGCATTTAAAGCAAATAAAGGAAATGTTCTATTCTGAAAAAAAATAAATTTTATTATCGAGGAAACCAGATGATACCACTCTAATGGCCGAGAGTGAAGAGGAACTGAAGAGCCTCTTGATGAGGATGAAAGAGGAGAATGAAAAAGCTGGCTTAAAAGTCAAGATCATAGCATCTGGGTTCCATTACTTCATGGTAGATAGAAGGGGAAAGAGTGGAAGCAGTGAGAGGCTTTATTTTCTTGGGCTCCAGAATCACTGCAGATGGTGACTTCAGCCATGAAATTAAAAGATGCTTGCTCCTTGGAAGGAAAGCTATGACAAACTTAGACAAGGTATTAAAAAGCAGAGACATCACTTTGCCAACAAAGGTCTGTATAGCCAAAGCTATGGTTTTTCCAGCAGTCATGTACAGATGTGAGAGTTGAACCATACCCCACCTGCTGGAGATGAGCTTGTTCCTTTTAGGCCCAAGTTGTCCAAGTTCTGGATAAACTGCTCCCCATGTGCATCAATCTCCTGGGGCTGCTGGATCAAAGCACCCCAGACTGGAGCATACACAAAGGACATTTATCTTCTTACTATTCTGAAGGCTAGATGTCTGAGGTCAAGGTGTCTGCAGAGTTGATGCCTTCTGAGAGCTCTGAGGGAGGATTTGTTCCAGGCCTCTCTACTTTGTTTACAAAAGATCGTCTTCTTCCTGTGTCTCTTCATGCAGCCTTTCCTCCCTCCATGCCACTGTCTCTGTCCCAAAATTTCCCCTTTTTATAACAGCATCAGTCATATGGAGTTGAGCTCACCCCCAATGAACTCATTTCAACTTCATTCCCTCTGTAAAGTCCCCATCTCCAAATAAGGTCTGAAGGGGGTGAGGTCTGCTGGGGGTGAGGATTCCAACAGATGGTAAGTTCCCTACATGTGAACCTTCAAGTTTCGAACTTTTAAAGATGTGAACGGGCAGTCCATCAGCGTAAAGAGTGAGTCGCGTTGCCGCCGGCCCTGCATCTCCTGTTGCTGACAGCCCTTCAGCTCTGCCATCTCCCACCTCCTCTCCCTCCTCCAGTCAGTCACTCTTCTCGGCTGTTCTCTTGATGCCAGCCCCTGTCTGCCAGCTGTTGTACTGTACCACTGTACTTTCCAAGGTACTGTACTGTAAGATTAAATTTTTAAAAAAATTTTTATGTGATATTTGTGTGAAAAGTTTCATAAACTTATTACAGTATAGTATCATATAGGCAGGGCTTCCCAGGTGGCTCCGTGGGAAAGAACTTGCCTGCCAATGCAGGATATGAAGGAGATGTATGTATGATCCCCGGGTCAGGAAGATCCCCTGGAGTAGGAAATGGCAACCCACTCCAGTATTCTTGCCTGGGAAGTCCCACATGTAGAGGAGACTGGTGGACCACAGTCTGTGGGGCTGCAAAGACTAGGACATGACTAAGCGGCTGAACACACGTGCACACACTAGATAGGCAATTGGGTTAGTTGGGTGCCTAGGCTAACTTAGTTGGATTTATAAGTGGACTTATGAATGTGCTCTGGGAACAGAGCTCATTCGTATGTAGGGGCCTTACTGTGTATCTCTTTGGTGGGAACACAATTCAACCTGTAATATCATCCCTGGAACATGAAAGTCTTACTTCATGTCACAGGACTCTTATTAGCAAGGTAGGGCCTCGATTTTTGCTCAGGGCAGCTCCTCCTCATGCTTCCTAGGCAAATAATTAGGTGGGACAATGAAAAGCTGCTTCTGGAGACACCAAGAACCTTTTCATTATATCTCTGGCATTTGTGATTAATTTATCAGGAAAAGAATCGTTTCAAAGACCTCACTGAACCAAAACTGTCTTTGATCTTCTGGGAAAGACAAGTGTTCTCAATGCCCTAAAGTCTCAGGGTGAGAAGTCACGGTCCTCAAACCCCGGTGAGCTCCTGTCATACACGCTGACCACCCTCTGTCACCATAAAATTGTAACTAAACATAGACTGTACACCACTGTGGAGCGGAGCTCAAGGTTTCTCAGCTCCAGCGGATGCAGAGCTGCCAGCAACTGGTTCTGAGCAGAATGTGCAGCTGGGAATCAGGATGGGTCTTCTCAAGTGATGGGACTCATTAGGAATGGTCTGTGCTCATTACGGTTCATGTCAAAGTGAGCAGGAACCCAGCCTCACAGAGGCCACAGGGAGGCCTGCGAGGGCAGGTGTCCTGAGGCCAGGAGGAGGCCGGAACTCTGTCGTTGGCTTTGTTCCCCCTCATCAAACGCAAGCTCTTTGCACAGCTTCTTCCACTTGTCAGATACTAAAACAGGGAAATCGCCCTTTCAGAGCTTTCATGAGGGGAATGATGTTACAGGTTTTTTTTTCCTTGGGGGAGGGTTGTTTTTTTTACTTTTATTGTGTTTTGATATCAAGTTTTCCTTATCAGTATCATATTAGCTCTTCAGAAAAACATTCAAGGAAAATACAGGTATCTTAGTAATCATACCAGGGACTTTCTGGTGGTCCAGTGGTTAAGATTCTACCTTCCGATGCAGGAGGTGTGGGTTCAATGCCTGGTCAGGGAAATAAAGATCCCACATGCCTCACAGGTGAAAAAAACCAAAGCAGAAGTAATATTGTAACATATTCAATGAAGACTTTTAAATGGTTCATATTTTTTTAATCCTTAAATATTTTTAAAAAAAGATTTTTTAAAATCTTTTAAATCTTACCAGAGCTTCTTTCGGAGCAGAGCATGACAACCCACTCCAGTATTTTTGAACGCTATGGACACAGGAGCCTGATGGGCTATGGTCCATGGGGGTCGCAGAGAGTCGGACACAACTGAAGCAACTTGGCACAGAGATTCTTTTACAGTATTAAGGGCTTGAGAATGAGGCAGTGTTTTGGGTTGAACTGTGTCCCCAACCAAAAAAAAAAAAAAAAGATATATATGACCATCTTAGCCCCTGGTTATGTGGTCTTATTTGGAAATAAGTTCCTTGCAGATGTCATCAAGTTAAGATGAGGCAAACCTGGATTAAGATGGGTTCTAACCCAAGGACTGGCATCATTCTTTGATAAGGAAATTCTTCGATAAGGACACAGTCATATAGGGAGAGGAGAGTGCCACGTTAATACACACAGGGAAGACACCATCACAGAGCAGCAGAGACAGAGGCTGTAGTGATGAGCCTGAAAGGCAAAGAACCCCAAGGATTTCCAACAACCAGCAGAGGCTAGGAAGGTACGGGAAAACCCTAGAACCTTCAGAGTTGTTGCTTTGCCAGTGACTTGGGCTTCTAACTCCCAGAACGCTGAGAGAGTAAGTTTCCATCATGTTAAGCTGCTTACTTTTGTAGTTTGCTATGCTAGTCCTAGAAAATTAGTCCAGACACTAAGATTCGTTCCAAACATTTCACATACTCCTCCTCCATGCTGAGTTTGTAGGAGACAGCATGGTGAATCAAGCATGACTCTTTCCTTGAAAAGTTCATAATTTGATTGGGGAGATAATGCATGAATAGCTACGATGCAGACAGAAAGTCACCCTACCTGCTAAAATAAGTTTATCATTGGGGTTTCACCTCTCACCTAAGAGCCTTCACGATTGAGTCAAAACTGGGATAGATTCAGGCCTTCTCCATGACTGCCTCTCCCCACGCGTCTCAGATTAAAGATTTGTGGGGCCTGTGACTGCTACTGTTCTTATCTTTGTCTTCCCGGGTGGCTCAGTGGTAAAGCATCCACCTGCCAAGGCAGGAGATGCAGGACTCACGGGTTTGATCCCTGGATGGAGAAGATTAAATGAATTGGGTTTTAGCAGCTGTCAGGGGCCAGGGTAGGGGGTGCAAGGAAGATGAGGACTTACTGCTTAATGGAGATGGAGTTTCAGTTTAGGAAAGTGAACATTTCGGGAGCTGGATGATGGTGAGAGCTGCACAAATTGCACTTAGTACCACTGAACTGTGCAGTTGTATATGATCAAAACAGTGTGTTTTATATTATGTGACTTTTACCACAATAAAAAATTTAAAAATGAATTAAATAAATTAAATATATTAATTTACATATTTTATATAAATTTATATTTGTACATATACTTTATAAATCTATAATTTATTTAAAATTTATATTAAAATAAGTTAAAATATTAGATCATTGGTGCTTTATGATTCTATCATTCAAGCTATGGTTACTTTTTTATAACAAATTTTTTTAAAGGAAGAAAATGTTTCAAAATAAGGAATGTTGTAAATAAGGAATTTTTACTCTTGCTGCCAAAGCTATCCACGGGCAGATTTTCATGGGCCCCCTTTTACCACCTCTTGTGGCCTAAAGAGGCTCTGTCCCAGCCCCTCCAGATCCCCAGGTATCTTTTTCCAGGGGTCCCACTCTCAATGCTGGACAGGTTGTTGTCCATTTATTACAGTTTTGCTCTTTTCTGCGTCCTTCATCATCTCTTTCTAAGCAAGAGAATGTGTTTCCTCTTTTTGCTTCTGCAGTGTGAAAGCACCATTTGAATAATAGCATTGTATTCTAAGACACTATAAGTGTCATATTATTCTATTGTAAAAGACAACGCTCATAGTCATCAATCTTCCTTCACATTTCGGCCCTGGGAAATGGAATTCTGCCTCCTCTATTGACCCATTTACCCTCAAAAAGTCTTATAACATCCCTACCCAGGTTCATTAACTCTGATTTGGCCCATTTTGTGACACCCTTCATTAACCCCACTCTGGAAGATGAGATGTCCTGTGCCTTGGTGACAGCAGGGCTGTCTTTTTAAGCCGCTCACTGAGCAATCGTGCAAGCAGTTTACTAAATCCGTTCTGAAATCTGCTGCTTTCTTCTTCCCCTTCCCCTTCACTGCTGTCTTTGAGCTAAAAACATAGCATGTGCTTATTTTTTTAATTAATTTATTTTCATTGGAGGTTAACTGCTTTACAATATTGTGTTGGTTTCTGCCATATGTCAACATGAATCTGCCATAGGTATTCATATGTCCCCTCCCTCCTGAACCTCCCTCCCACCTCCCACCCCATCCCAGTCCCTCTAGGTTGTCACAGAGCAGCAGGTTTGCGCTCCCTGCATCATACAACCAATTCCCACTGGCTTTTTGTTTTCCGTATGGTAATGTATTTGTTTCAATGTCACTCTTTCAACTCGTCCCCCCCCCACTCCTTCCCCCACTGTGTCCACAAGTCTGTCCTCTGTGTCTGTGTCTCCATTGCTGCCCTGCAAACAGGTTCATCCATTCCATTTTTCTAGATTCCATGTATATGCATTAATATACAATATTTGCTTTTCTCTTTCTGACTTACTTCACCCTGTAAAATAGGCTCTAGGTTCATCCACCTTGTTAGAACTGACTCAAATGCCTCACACAGGTCAGAATGGCCATCATTAAAAATCTACAAACAATAAATGCTGGAGAGGGTGTGGGGAAAAGGGAATGCTCTTGCACTGTTGGTGGGAATGTAAGTTGATACAGCCATTATGGATAATAGTATGGAGGTTCCTTTAAAAACTAGGAATAACACTACCATATGACCCAACAATCCCACTACTGAGCACATACCCTGAGGACACAATAACCAAAAAAGACACACAGACCCCAGTGTTCATCACAGTGATTTCCAATAGCTAGGACATGGAAGCAACCTAGATGTCCACTGACAGATGAATGGATAAAGCAGTTGTGGTACATATATACAATGGAATATTACTCAGCCGCTTCTGCCTTTTGTGTGTGATAGCTTCTCTCATACCAGGATAGCCTATACCCAGTTAAGATTCAGGCTTTCCTGGAGGCTCAGATGGTAAAGAATTCACCTGCAATCCAAGAGACCCAGGTTTGATCTCTGGGTTGGGACGATCCCCTGGAGGTGAGCATTGCAAACCACTCCAGTATTTTTGCCTGGAGAATTCCATGAATAGAGGAACCTGGTGGGCCACATACAGTCCATGGGGTCGCAAAGAGTCAGACACGGCCGAGTGACTAAGCACAGCACAGTTATAACATAACTCCGCAGCCCCAGGCTCCCTCCTCCTTGGTGCATTGGTCTTCTCAGAGCAGACATCTCAGGAGGTACAAGGGCTTCCTGGGTTTTCTGAGATCTGTTCATCTCCTTGCAGGTCACAGGCCCCAAACATTTCATCTCCACTTACCCTGCTTTTCTCATCTTTCCTCAACTGTAGCTAACTAGAAAGGCTGCTCTAGAGACAAAAATAGTCACCAGAACCAGCAATCGAACTTGGCCAAATAAAGTTCTTGATTTCCACTTAACCAGGTCATGTTCTTCCTTCATTTTACCATGTTTCCCAGCTGTGGTGGGGGTGGGGCTGTAACTGTTAGGTAGTTAGAATAGGAAAAAGGAGTCCAGAATGGTGGTGGCTAAAAGACAAGGAAAGGAAAAGCCCGTGAAAAATAGAACAAAGGAATGTCCGAGGACCGGAGTGAGGACCTCAGGTAGAACATAAAGCACTCCTGGCCAGCCCAACTTACAGAAGGCAGGCCCCGGGGGAGGAGGAAAAGTATACAAAAAGAGGAGCCAAAATTGGGCTGAGGCTTCTCTTCTCTTCGCATCTTTTGGTTCAGCATTCCCTCATGCCTCGAGGAAGTATTTTCCTCTACTTTCTAAATAAAACTGAGCTGTAACACGGAGCTGCAACACTGGTCCTTCCGAGGGCTATTAACACTGGTCCATCCGTTGCTTCAAATTTTGTTGCAGCAAGACAGAACTGAGGAAATTACAAACTCTCCTGATATAACCAATACCTGACATGTAGTATGATTATACCATGACTCATGAGGGGAGAAGGGAATCTCCCTGAGAGAAGATAGTGATGCACAGCTGGACAGGAGGCCCCCTCCATGTCAAACAGCCTCTCACATTTCCACTTCTGGCAAGAGCTCACCCTGCATTTGAGTATCTTAATATTCATTTCAAAAGATTTCCACTAAAAAGCACTATTAAAGTCCCGTTGACCTGCCCCCCATTCCCACATGCTACATGCTCACCACAAAGCAGGCAATCTCACATCCCCATCAATGTGAATCCACCCAGTCCCTCTTCTGGAATTTAATGTCTTTCCAGCAGACACAGTCTCTTGTGTCTCCATAACTTCAGCCAACATTATAGCTCATTTGTCAACCTGAAATTGATTGCAGCAAGAATTTCATTTGGAACCAGAGGGCTTTATTTTAAAGATGTAAAAAATGTAAACACATTGGCTTAGATGCAGAGGCAGGAAGAAAATATATAGAGCGATATTGTCAAAAGCACTTAAATAGAAAGATGTAGTCTTCCCAACCGTAAAAATATTACTGATTATATTAATAGGTGGACTTGACACAAATGAGTTGTTGGATTTATTCAGCATCTTACTTGCTGCACCTGGGGATATTCAAGGCCACTGTAAAAATCTTCTGGTCAGAGCAGGACATGAGTCCCAGGCTCCCCACCCCCATTATGAGAAGACCAATGAGACAGTTCTGAGTCCATGGGAAGGGCAGTTGGTTTCTGGACCTGCACATCTGAGCACATCTAGACCTCTCTACCCCCTCCACCTTGTGTCTACATATCTAGAAGCCAAGTTATTATTGACACTGATACCGAGCAGGGCCCTATGGAATTCCTGAGTGCAAAGCTTTTCTGTGTTCCCAATTTCTTTGATTATAGGAAAAACCCTTCATTCAGCTTCCATGACCTTTCCTGAGTAACAACGGGGCAAATTTAAGCAGCTGTTAATTAGGGGAGGGAGGGGGGACCTAATTAATCAGGAAGACCAAGGAGAAATAATCAAGAGAAACAATAGTGCAGCCTCTGGGCAGGGTGCTTGTGCCCCATCAATACATACATCAATATCTTTGAGCTGCTTTGCAGATACTGAAACCCCTCCAGGTGGGAGAAGCTAAGGTTAACAATGATATGCTGCCCACAAGCAGAGAGACCCCAGACCGATTAGAACCTGATTGATGATGCTGACTTCTATTTACCTTACCAATCAGAAGGATGTCCATGAGCCGATCACGCTCTCTTTAAACCACTGCTATAAAACTCCTCACCACCCTTCCAGTCAGAGAAACACCATGATCTTGACATCATTAGCTCACTGTGCCCACTTTGCCTAACAAAGCAACAAAGCTATTCCTTCCTACTTCACCCAAAGCTTTTGTCTCTGAGTTTTAATTCAGTGTTGGAGTACAGAGTCCAGATTCAGCTTCAACACCACAAATCAGAAGATGACAATGAGAATCCAAACCAAACTGAGACATTTCATGTTTAACTATTTTTTAAAACATCCCCATTCAGGTACTGTGTAAACACTGCTTAATCATGTCTTGTTCCTTTCACCACTATGTTTCCACTATGATTTACTTTCCCATTCCTGCTACATATCACTCTGAGAATATCTAAATTCTCTGAGGAATTTATCCTGAGTGAGCTAAGATGCATGATAACAAAAACATAAATATTTATATGTCTGACTCATGCTGATGTTTGGTAGAAATGAACATATTTCTGTAAAGCAATTATCCTTCAATTAAAAATAAATAAATTTTTCAATATATAAAAAAAGTACATTACATAGGTGCAATATGTATTATATCATGTAAATATATGATACCAAATGTGCATACATACCCCCATTTTCATATTACTGCATGTATTTTGACACAGAATAAACTTATAAGAAAACAGAGCTAAACAAATCAGCTCTGTTAATACTGTCACCTTGGCATTCTGTTAGATTAAGAAAAGTCCTTGGAGAACAGAAACAAGGGTGACAAGTTTACATCATAATCTGGGAACTGAGGCCACAGGAAGTCTTCCATTTATTATTTACTATTTACTGCACTTGCACTGAAGCTTGCTGTTAATGTAAAGTTTTTAAATAAAAAGGCAAAAAGAATGGACAAATTTTAGGTAAGAACAAACGCTAATCTGTTCAGATAAAAGGAGACATGTTTATGAAAAAATATAAAGTGGACAGTATGTATTTGGTGGACAGTGATGGCAATGCAAAACGTTGTTAGAACCTGTCTGCAATACAGGAGACCCAGGTTCAATCCCTGGATCAAGAAGATCCCCTGGAGAAGGGAATGGCAACCCACTCCAGTATTCTTGCCTGGAGAATCCCATGGACAGAGTAGTCTGGTGGATTGCATGGGGTTGCAGAGAGTCGGACATGACTGAAATGATTTAACATACACATATATAGATTCTTTCTCATGTTCTTTTCCATTCTGATTTATTGCAGAATATNGATCCCCTGGAGAAGGGAATGGCAACCCACTCCAGTATTCTTGCCTGGAGAATCCCATGGACAGAGTAGTCTGGTGGATTGCATGGGGTTGCAGAGAGTCGGACATGACTGAAATGATTTAACATACACATATATAGATTCTTTCTCATGTTCTTTTCCATTCTGATTTATTGCAGAATATTGAATAAACTTCTCTGCTTTGTTTCTTTCATCCTCTGACTTCCCACAGTTTCAGTGTTTGAGCTAGAAGACATTACATGACTCCACCCTCTGTCAAGGGGTGATAATGTTTCTTAACAGCTTCTGGCAGAAGTTGTGGCGATTAATGAAATATCATATCTGGCTTTGCGTTCCTCGGAAAAAAAATGGCATCAAAATGCAAGACTCACCCTCTTGCATCTTGCTGTTGTTCGGTCCCTCATTCATAAATGATTCTTTGTGACTCTATGGGCTGCAGCACACCAGGCTTTGATGTCCCTTCATCATCTCCCAGACCTTGCTCAAACTCATGTCCATTGAGTCGGTGATGCCATCCAACCACCTCATCCTCTGTCGTCCCCTTCTCCTCCTGCCTTCAATCTTTCCCAGCATCAAGATCTTTTCTAATGAGTTGGCTCTTTGCATTAAGTGGCTAAAACATTGAAGCTTCAGGTTCAGCATCAGTCCTTCCAATGAACACCCAGGACTGGTCTCCTTTAGGATGGATTGGTTGGATCTCCTTGCAGTCCAAGGGACTCTCAAGAGTCTTCTCCAATACCACAATTGAAAAGCATCAGTTCTTCAGCACTCAGCTTTCTTTATGGTCCAACCCTCACATCCATACATGACTACTGGAAAAACCTGACTAGATGGACCTTAATCAGCAAAGTAATGTCTGTGCTTTTTAATATGCTGTCTAGGTTTGTCATAGCTTTTCTTCCAAGGAACAAGCATCTTTTAATTTCATGGCTGCAATCACTGTCCTCAGTGATTGTGGAGCCCAAGAAAATAAAGTCTGTCACTGTTTCCATTGTTTCCCCATCTATTTTCCATGAAGTGATGGGACCAGATGCCATGATCTTTGAATGTTGAGTTTTAAGTGATGTTTTTCACTTTCCTCTTTCATCATCATCAAGAGGCTCTCGTATCCTGCAAGGAAATTAATACTGAAATAAAGTATTTTCCCTTTAAATGAATAAAAAGGTTTGCTGCTCATTTGGGCAGAAGTTCCAGCATGTGGGATCTTATTTGCCTGACCCGGGATCAAACCCATGCCCCCTGCACTGGAAACGTGGAGTCTTAACCACTGTACCACGAGAGAAGTCCCAGAAGGCCCTAACTTTTAACATCCTGTGACTCAACAACTTTCGTGTTAGTGAAGAAGCACTTGTTTAAATTTCCATACCAAAGTTCCCAACTGTTCTCTGATACCTTGGAAGTAATTGTTATTTAAGTTCATCACCAATGCTGGGAAATCTAGAAATCATGCTGAGCACTAAGTAAACATATTTTTATATCTGAAACTTGATAGCTCTCATGTAATTCTATTTTAAAGTTAAAAACCCAATGCCAAGGTGAGTGTGAGGTCAAGCATTAAGTCCTCTGCATTATGATGTGATGTCCATTACATAATTTCCATTACATAATATCCCCCGAATCTTTTTGTACAAATGATCTTTTTCTCTTGCCTCTTTCATATCTGAACTGTTTCAGTTATATAATTGGCCATTTTTTCACACGTTTTTCAACACAATTATAATATATTTCAGCTATGAAAGCATGTTACATAATTTGTTTATTTCATGGTTTTACACTAATACAAAAGAATTTGGCATAAATTAAGGTTGCAGAATCTTGTCAACAGAATCAGATATTAACCTACTGAATCCAAACTAATGTAACTCTTCATAGTTAAAATGTACTTTTGTTGTTGGTTCATTTACTTAGTGCAATCCCATTAAATGGATAATTTTACATCAGTCCTGCTGCCTTTACTCAAATCAACATTTCTTTCTCCATCTACTCTGAATTCTTATTAGCAAAGCAATTGAGCCATTACCAAGTACACAGTTAACAATAATCTACCCATTGAAATAGCTCCATTTTCCCCAAAAGGCATAGGCTCTGATAATGAGTTTAGGAATCACTTGAAACATAGCAATGGTAACCCACTCCAGTCCTCTTGCCTGGAAAAATCCCATGGATGGAGGAGCCTGGTGGACTGCAGTCCATGGGATCGCTAAGGGTCAGACACGACTGAGAGACTTCACTTTCACTTTTCACTTTCATGCATTGGAGAAGGAAATGGCAACCCACTCCAGTATTCTTGCCTGGAGAATCCCAAGGACGAGGGAGCCTGGTGGGCTGCCGTCTACAGGGTCGCATAGAGTCAGACATGACTGAACCGACTTAGCAGCAGTAGCAGCAACAAAGGGCTCACCACATCCAACATAGATGTTGATCTTGAGCAGCATCTAGCTTAGTGAAAATGGTTTGTAAGTTGAGTTTGCACAGTATTTCAGAATTGTGTTGAGGAAAATATAAGATGTTCTTTTACAGAAAAATCAAGAAATGGCTGGTATAGCCAGAGTGAGATGTACAAGTCTGTTTACGTTGCATGTTACCAAGCAAAGGGTTCACTGCCCCACCCACATAGAAGCCAGTACTATGGCACTGGCTTCAGGAAAAGAAAATGCTTTATTGCAAGGTTGACCAGCAAGGAAACAAGAGGCAGGGCTCAGATCTGTCTATGCTATCTGGGGTTTGGTCAAACTTTTAGGAGTTAGAGGAGGACAGGCTGGTGAGCAGAAGCTTTGGCAGGCAGGTTTCCACCAGAGGGCTTTAAATCTGGCCATTTGTGGTAAGGTATCACAAAGGGGCTTTCAGCACCAGATCTTCCTGGACAAAGGACCCCTCGCTTCTGAAAGGGCTCTGGCATTCAAGATCCAGCCCTGTCCTGCTCCTTTGGTTCTTCCATGGTTTTGCTCTGTTTTCTCTGAAAAAACAATCCAGTATCCAGCCAGTTTGGTTCACTTCTGTGGTTACAGACACAGCATATTTCAAATGGCCACTTTCTTTAGAGGTGTGTGTCTGTCATTCAGTCGTGTCCAACTGTTTGCAATCACATGGACTGTAGCCTGCCAGGCTCCTCTGTCCGTGGAATTCTCCAGGCAAGACTACTGGAGTGGGTTGCCATTTCCTACCCTTCCTGATCAAGGGATGGAACCCACGTCGTTTGCATTTCCTGTGTTGGCAGGTGGATTCATAACCTCTGAGCTACCTGGAAGCTTCACTACAGGCATTCAAATGAATAGTCACTTGAAGGCACTGGTATTTTCCAGTGATTTTAAGAGTGGGCAGGAGGGGGGAGTGGCGGCGGGGGGGAGGGGAATTGGTTTAAAGTGACGCAAACCTGCAGTGAGAGCTNCATCAGAGAAATATCTAGGCAAAGAAAACTGAACCAGTATTCCCAATCAGTTCCTGGAATAGCAGAAATCAAAGTTGTCGAACATCAGGAAATGGGAAGAAACTTCCACTTTCTGTGAATGGGAAAGCAAAGTTCTAAGATCGTCTTCTGGCTGCCGTCAACCTGCTCTGATTTGAACTGGAAATCACTGTATCCTCTATGAGGCTTCTCTGGTGGCACAGAAAGTAAAGAATCTGCCTGCAATGCAAGAGACTCAGGTTCAATCCCTGGGTCAGGAGGAACCCATCGAGAAGGGAATAGCTATCCACTTCCAGCATTCTTGCCTGGAAAATTCCATGGACAGAGGAGCCTGGTAGGCTACAGTCCATAGGGTCACAAAGAGTCAGAGAACTGAGCGACTAACACCCCCACAGAGTCAAGGCAGGGTCTATAACTTGTCTGATGACTAAAAGGATAGCTTTCTTTTTTATGAATCGTAACAGTGCACTTGCACTGGAGAATTATGTGGTGAAACAGGGGGAAAGGGAAGGCACTCAGGAACAACGAAAATAAGTCTCTAAGGACATGGAGTGTGAGGTGAGAGTGGACAACCAGCAAAGTCAGGTGGGCACAATTAGGAGATGTGATGGCACCCCACTCCAGTCCTCTTGCCTGGAAAATCCCATGGACAGAGGAGCCTGGAAGGCTGCAGTCCATGGGGTCACTGAGGGTCGGACATGACTGAGTGACTTCACTTCCACTTTTCACTTTCATGCATTGGAGAAGGAAATGGCAACCCACTCCAGTGTTCTTTCCTGGAGAATCCTAGGGATGGGGGAGCCTGGTGGGCTGCCCTCTGGGGTCGCACAGAGTCAGACACGACTGAAGCGACTTAGCAGCAGCAGCAGCAGTAGGACCCTGAAGGCTGAATCACGAAGACTATTTCTTGCTTTGAGGAGGGCTGGTGGTGGCATCTCAACCCTTTAGTGATAGACTGAGTTATACCTGCTGGGTTGTTGTTCCATCACTGACATCTGTATTGTGTGTGTTACTAAGTCATGTCTGACTCTTTGTGACCCCATGGATTGTAGCCCTCCAGGCTCCTTTGTCCAAGGAGTTCTCCAGGCAAGAATACTGGAGTGAGTTGCCATTCCCTTTTCCGGGGAATCTTTCTGACCCAGAGATCAAACCTGAGCTTCCTGCATTGCAAGCAGATTCTTTACCGTCTGAGTCAGCAAGGAAACCCCCAAATTGGGGACCAAGCCCCAGAGGAATGTCCATGGACTATTCTGATGAAGCTTGTGTGTCACACAGTAGTAACAGACTTCCAGCAATGCCTTGATTTGACTACTCGGGTCTTCTGTCCAAACCAGCCATGTGTTAATAACATTTGAGGTCTGATGCTCATCCAGCCGTCTATGTGCTAGGACTCAGGATAGAAAATTCAACAAGACATGCCTCTTTCTTACAGCTTCCTGCTGAGAGGAAAAAACTGCTTGGCCCTAAAAGCAACTGCCTCCACTCTTTTGATGACTTAGCAAAGGGGTAGCTCAGAAGAACAGGATGACACCAACCACTGCTTAACTTTCCCAACAAGACCACCTGTCAAACCAGGGAGCATCCATTGGCCATAGTCATACAGGTGTTCCCTGCTGCCTGACCCCATAAATATGTACAACATCAGAGGAACAGGGACACTGCACACTGGAAGACTGGCTGCAGAGAGTAGAGGCTGAGATGCAAAATAATGAGAGCTTAGGGGTTGCTATAGACTGCTTGTGTCCCCACAGTAGATATGTAGAAACAATACCCCCTGACTGGATGGTGCTTGGAGTTGGTACCTCTGAGAACTGATTAGTTCATGAGCACAGGGTGCTCATGAATAGGAATTGTGCCCTGATAAAAGAGAGCCCAGAGAGATCCCTTGCCCTTTTTGCCATATGTGGACACACCAAGTTGTCAGTCATCTATGAACTAGACTCTCATCAGACTCTGAATCTACCAGCACCTGGATCTTGGGCTTCCCAGCTTTCAGAACTATCAAAAATAAATGTCTGTGGTTTATAAGCCACCTAGTCTATGGTTACTCCTTGGAAGGAAAGTTATGACCAACCTAGACAGCATACCAAAAAGCAGACACTACTCTGCCAATAAAGGTTCGTTTAGTCAAGGCTATGGTTTTTCCAGTGGTCACGTATAGATGTGAGAGTTGGACCATAAAGAAAGCTGAGCACTGAAGAATTGATGCTTTTCAATTGTGGTGTTGGAGACAACTCTTGAGAGTCCCTTGGACTGCAAGAGATCCAACCAGTCCATCCTAAAGATCAGTCCTGAGTGTTCATTGGAAGGACTGATGTTGAAGCTGAAACTCCAATACTTTGGCCACATGATGCGAAAAGCTGACTCATTTGAAAAGACCCTGATGCTGAGAAAGATTGAAAGCAGGAGAAGAGGACGACAGAGGATGAGATGGTTNGTCCTGAGTGTTCATTGGAAGGACTGATGTTGAAGCTGAAACTCCAATACTTTGGCCACATGATGCGAAAAGCTGACTCATTTGAAAAGACCCTGATGCTGAGAAAGATTGAAAGCAGGAGAAGAGGACGACAGAGGATGAGATGGTTGGGTGGCATCACTGACTCAATGGACATGAGTGTGGGTAAACTCTGGGAGATGGTGATGGACAGGGAGGTCTGGCACGCTGCAGTCCATGAGGTCGCAAAGTCAGACACAACTGAGCGACTGAACTGAACTGAACTGAGTCTATGGTATTTTTGCCATACGGGCCCAGCAAACAAAGAAAGGTAGTCATGTGCTCTGCTATTTTTTGGCCTCTAAGTGCTCCCTAGTAATGCCCATTCCCCTCCCCACCCCACACCATGTGCCAGTAGAGTCTGAAAGCCATCTCTTCACACAGCTCAGGAGGAGCACAGACAAGTCAGCAGCCAACCCAGGTGACAATGACATAAAAGTGACACTGTATTTCACCATAGAGCAAAGAGTACTGATTCTACCTGAGACTATGGGACGGTTTCATGGATGATGGGGTCATGAGGTGGGGCCCTGAGAACTGTGTAGGATTTAACTAAAGAGAGGGAGAAAGCTTTGGGGTCCAGGCAAGTGTTTGGGAAGGAGCAGGGGCTTGAGTGGTGAGGGGCCCTACAGGGCTCATGTATTTATAAATATTCTTAGCAGATCACAGCTGCATCAACAGCAAAGGGCGTAGGAGTAAAACCTGCACTGGCTTATACTGAGCCCTCTAGCCAATACCTACGTCAGGAAGACAGCTATCATCAAGCTGTTAGGTAGTTAGAATAGGGAAAAGGAGTCCAGAATGTCCTTGGCTAAAAGAAAAGGAAAAGAAAAGCCCATGAAAATAGAACAAAGGAAGGTCCAAGGACCAGAGTGAGGACCTCAGGTAGAACAAACAACACCCCAATTTACATAGGGCAGGCCTGGGGGGCGGGGTGGAAATACATATAAAAAAGGAGCCAAAGGGCTGGGGCATGCCCTCTTCACGTCTTTGGGTCGACATGCACGCACGTCTCAAGAATGGATTTTCCTGTTATTATCTAAATAAAATAGAGTTGTAACACAGAGCTGTAACACTGATTTGTCTAAGAGCTATAACACGGTCTGTCCAAGACCTGAGAGCTGTGACACGCCGAGGGCTTTAATGTCCGTCACTCCAAATCTTTGTTGTGACGAGACAGAACCGAGGAGTATACACTCGCCTGACAAAGCCATGGAACATAGAACTGAAATGGGATGAAATTCATTGAAATACCTTTTTCTCTTCACAGTGTTTTTCCATCTCTCCTTCATAGCACTGCTTCCTCTGAAGGAGAGAATCTTGATCAGAGCACACATTCTGGGAAACACACCTCTACATCTAAACGACACATTTTCTAAACATATGTCACAATTTTGTTTGATGTTGGATGGCATTGATGAGTCCCATGTGTTCTCTGCAAATAATTGGATTTGTGTTTTTTCTTTGTGTAAGTTCTGGTCTATGCATTTGTTGCTGAAACAGGTCTAAGGTTGTCAGTTTCAGAAGTGAAAAGTCTGGCCCCTTTTAAAATTTGTAATAAAACACTTGGTGTTCTAACACCAAGTAAAATACATCATCACTCTGTGACATTCTATAAAGAATTGTAACTTTCTAGTAAAGCTTATGGATATCACTGTTAGCAACATAAAGATCAGGAGGAAAATTATAAAAGGTCACCCAATTGCTTCTTTATATCTTTTCTCAAAAATGTACAATACCATTAACACAAGTTAGGATTTAAAATTTAACTAAAAATTCCATTAGTTGGATGTTGAGGGCCTAGTTTTCCTGAGAACAAAGACTTTAAAGATTTGAGGTCAGGGCAAAAATATAAACTTTATAGGAGAACTGAACTTGAAATATTCAGTTTCTGCAGATGGAACATGAATTGGTAAAAAGGGCAAGTTTATCACCTTAAATTAAAGATGGATGAAATGCTCTTTCTCATTCCTCATGCCAGCTGCTTTATTTTCTTAATACATTGCTGACTTTGACCTTCTCAATATCCATCCCCGGAAAGGTGGGGCAACTAGTCTCTCTGAATAAAAATGGGGAAGCATAACCATATTCACCAACAATTTCTCTAAAAGAACAATTATCAACCTCAAATTCTATATAGTTTTCTTTTTTCTTTTAGCACCAAAGTGAAATAAAGATATCCTTAGGCCAACACAAGTAAAGTCCATCTATTGCAGTAACTGTATGAAAAAAAATTAAAGAAATCTCTTTCACTTGAAGGAAAATGACACTTCATAGATACTTGAGAAAGATTGTGGGCAGGAGGAGAAAGGGGCAACAGAGAATGAGATGGTTGGGTGGCATCACCCACTCAATGGACATGAGTTTGAGCAAACTCCAGGAGACAGTAAAGGACAGGGAAGCCCGGTCTGCTGCAGTCCACGTGGTCGCGAAGAGTCGCACGAGACTTAGCGGCTGAAGAATAAGAACAGTAAAAACTTATATCTTCATGAAGGAAGGTAAACACAGCAGAAATAATAGCTGTGTTATTACATTAAGTTTTAAAAATTATTTTAAGGTTTTAAAGACTTAATTCTTAAACTGTTTATTCTGAAGACCCTTTAGACTAAAGAAAATGAGGATACTAAAGAGCTTTTGTTTCTGTAAGTATATTATTTAACATACTTAGAAATATATTTAACATACTAGAAACAAAAACAGAATTGTACATCATATTACATTATATATACAGTATATANAAATAATAGCTGTGTTATTACATTAAGTTTTAAAAATTATTTTAAGGTTTTAAAGACTTAATTCTTAAACTGTTTATTCTGAAGACCCTTTAGACTAAAGAAAATGAGGATACTAAAGAGCTTTTGTTTCTGTAAGTATATTATTTAACATACTTAGAAATATATTTAACATACTAGAAACAAAAACAGAATTGTACATCATATTACATTATATATACAGTATATAACATACTTGGAAATAACAATAATCCCATACATGTTAATAAAAATAAGATCTTTTTAAAGATATATAACTGAACTGAACTGAAAGATATATAACTATATATTTAAAAAATTTTTTTAATTGGAACTGTTTTCTATTTTTGCAAATGTCTCTAATGTGTGACTTAAGAGACGATACCTAGAATCTCACATCCGTTTTTTATTGAGAGGGGAACAGGTAGGAAGGCCAGGGGTCCCCAACTAGCAGGAGAAAATAAACTGCAAGTGGCAGACTTTGTTTTCCCTTCTCTATACAAAATTAAAGGAGGCTTCTTTTAAACGCTGTGTTGTCATGACGACACCTGGTCCCACCTGAACTTAACTTTTCTCAAACCTTGAGCTAACCAATGCATTTTTCTTTTTTTTTTTTTGGCTTTTAAAAAATTTATTTTGCAGAACAGAAATTCTCACAATGAATCTCAGATTGAAGTTTTAAGATACACATAATATTGTATACCCATAATGTATACACACAGACATACAGAAACATACAAACAGATAGCAAACAGGGATCTAATAGCTTTCATTTTAAAATTATAGCCATGAGATGGGCACGATAATGCAAAACTCACTAGTTTATGAAAGAACAGTGGGATACAGACTGTGTTTGTGGCAGATGGTATAACTTACATCTGCATACAGGTTTCCCAGGAGGCAGGAAAGGTGGTCTGGTATTGCCGTCTCTTTCAGAATTTTCCAGTTTGCTGTGATCCACACAGCCAAAGGATTTACTCTAGTAATGAACCAGAAGTAGATGTTTTTTTGGAATTCTCTTGATTTTTCTATGATCCAGCAGATCATCACAATTTGATCTCTGATTCCTCTGCCTTTTCTAAATCTAACTTGAACATCTGACAGTTCTTGGTCCATGTACTATTGAAGTCTAGCTTGGAGAATTTTGAGCATTACTTTACTAGCGTGTAAAATGAGTGAAACTGTATGGTATTTTGAGCATTTTTTGGCACTTTCTTTCCTTGGGATTGGAATGAAAACTGACTTTTTCCAGTCCTGTGGCCACTGCTGAGGTTTCCAAATTTGCTGGCATATTGAGTACAGCATTTTAAGAGCATCCCCCTTTAGAGTTTGAAATAGCTCAACTGGAATTACATCACCTCCAGTACCTTATTTGTAGTGATGCTTCTTGAGGCCCACTTGACCTCACACTCCAAGATGTCTAACTCTAGGTTAGTGATCACACCATTGTGGTTATCTTGTGGGCCATTGAGATCTTTTTTGTATAGTTCTCCTGTATAATCTTGCCACTTCTTCTTAATAACGTCTGCTTCTGCTGAGTCCGCTCTTAATTGTGCCCGTATTTACATGAAATATCCCGTTGGTATCTCTAACTTTCTTGAAGATATTACTAGTATCTCCCATTCTATTGTTTTCCATTTTCCTACATTTCTTTGCACTGGTTACTTAGGAAGCCTTTCTTATCTCTCATTGATATTTTTTTGGAACTCATTCAGATGGGTATATCTTTCCTTTTCTCCTTTGCCTTTCATTTCTCTTCTTTTGTCAGCTATTTGTAAGGCATCTGTGGACAGCCATTTTGCCTGTTTGCATTCTTTTTCTTGGAGATGGTTCCGATCACCACCTCCTGTAGAATGTCATGAACCTCTGTCCATAGGTCATCAGGCCCTTTGCCTATCAGATCTGATTTCTTCAATCTCTTTGTCACTTCCACTGTATAATCATAATAGATTTGTCTTAGGTCATAGCTGAGTGGCCTAGTGGTTTTCCCTACTTTCTTCAATTTAAGTCTGAATTTTGCAATAAGGAGTTCATGATCTGAGCCACAGTTAGCTCTTGGTGTTTTTTTTTTTTTCNTACATAATGGTGAGTGAATAAACCAAGACTTAAACTTTCTATATGTGAACATAACTATTATAGAGCTTCTACACACATGAATGAAAAACTATACAAATAAAGGGTTAAAAAAAAATCTACAATCATAGTGGTAGATTATACCAGTCATATCTCAACTGCCATGGCACATTAGACTAAAAAAGAAAAAATCCATAAAGATAGAAAATGATTGAATAATAGAAAAACACTATCAACCAACTTGGCCTAATTTATACTTAGAAAGTATTTTGCCCCAAAAGAGCAGCGTATACATTCTTTTCAGTTGAACAATTAACATTCATCAAGATAAAAACACATATGTTACCATAACACACCTTTCAAGAAATGTAAAGGCTTGAAATTATATAGTGTATGATCTCTGACCAAAACTGAAATATATTAGAAATCGATAAAACTGTTTGAATGAAAAACACTATCAACCAACTTGGCCTAATTTATACTTAGAAAGTATTTTGCCCCAAAAGAGCAGCGTATACATTCTTTTCAGTTGAACAATTAACATTCATCAAGATAAAAACACATATGTTACCATAACACACCTTTCAAGAAATGTAAAGGCTTGAAATTATATAGTGTATGATCTCTGACCAAAACTGAAATATATTAGAAATCGATAAAACTGTTTGAAAATTCACCCCATATATTTGGAAATTAAACAACACAATTCCAAAAAATACACGGGTCAAAGAAGAAATCAAAAGAAACATTAAAAACAATTTATTAAAGATAAATTTCAAAGTGCATGTTTGCCTCAGACAATAAAGAATATGCCTGCAATTCAGACAATTCAGGTTTGATCCCTGGGTCAGAAAGATGCCCTAGAGAAGGGGATGGAAACACACTCCAGTATTTTTGCCTAGAGAACTCCTTAGACAGAGGAGTCTGGCAGGCTAAGACCATGGGGTTGCAAAGAGTTAGACAGGACTGAGGGAGTAACCCTTTCACTTTCACACTTGTATTAAGTATATCAGATCCAGCTAAGTTCAGTTCAGTTCAGTCACTCAGTCCTGTCCAGCTCTTTGCGACCCCATGAATCACAGCACGCCAGGCCTCCCTGTTCATCACCATCTCCTGGAGTTCACTCAGACTCACGTCCATCAAGTCCGTGATGCCATCCAGCCATCTCATCCTCGGTCGTCCCCTTCTCCTCCTACCCCCAATCCCTCCCAGCATCAGAGTCTTTTCCAGTGAGTCACCTCTTCGCATGAGGTGGCCAAAGTACTGGAGTTTCAGCTTTAGCATCGTTCCTTCCAAAGAAATCCCAGGGTTGATCTCCTTCAGAATGGACTGGTTGGATCTCCTTGCAGTCCAAGGGACTCTCAAGAGTCTTCTCCAACACCACAGTTCAAAAGCATCAATTCTTCGGCGCTCAGCTTTCTTCACAGTCCAACTTTCACATCCATACATGACCACAGGAAAAACCATAGCCTTGACTAGGCGGACCTTAGTCGGCAAAGTAATGTCTCTGCTTTTGAATATACTATCCAGGTTGGTCATAACTTTTCTTCCAAGGAGTAAGCGTCTTTTAATTTCATGGCTGCAGTCACCATCTGCAGTGATTTTGGAGCCCAAAAAAATAAAGTCTGACACTGTTTCCACTGTTTCCCCATCTATTTCCCATGAAGTGATGGGACCGGATGCCATGATCTTCGTTTTCTGAATGTTGAGCTTTAAGCCAACTTTTTCGCTCTCCTCCTTCACTTTCATCAAGAGGCTTTTTAGCTCCTCCTCACTTTCTGCCATAAGGGTGGTGTCATCAGCATATCTGAGGTTATTGATATTTCTCCCGGCAATCTTGATTCCAGCTTGTGTTTCTTCCAGTCCAGCGTTTCTCATGATGTACTCTGCATATAAGTTAAATAAGCAGGGAGACAATATACAGCCTTGACGTACTCCTTTTCCTATTTGGAACCAGTCTGTTGTTCCATGTCCAGTTCTAACTGTTGCTTCCTGACCTGCATACAGATTTCTCAAGAGGCAGGTTAGGTGGTCTGGTATTCCCATCTCTTTCAGAATTTTCCACAGTTTATTGTGATCCACACAGTCAAAGGCTTTGGCATAGTCAATAAAGCAGAAATAGATGTTTTTCTGGAACTCTCTTGCTTTTTCCATGATCCAGCGGATGTTGGCAATTTGATCTCTGGTTCCTCTGCCTGTTCTAAAACCAGCTTGAACATCAGGGAGTTCACGGTTCACATATTGCTGAAGCCTGGCTTGGAGAATTTTGAGCATTACTTTACTAGCGTGTGAGATGAGTGCAATTGTGCGGTAGTTTGAGCATTCTTTGGCATTGCCTTTCTTTGGAATTGGAATGAAAACTGACCTTTTCCAGTCCTGTGGCCACTGCTGAGTTTTCCAAATTTGCTGGCATATTGAGTGCAGCACTTTCACAGCATCATCTTCCAGGATTTGAAACAGCTCAACGGGAATTCCATCACCTCCACTAGCTTTGTTCTTAGTGATGCTTTCTAAGGCCCACTTGACTTCACATTCCAAGATGTCTGGCTCTAGATTAGTGATCACATCCTCATGATTATCTGGGTCGTGAAGATCTTTTCTGTACAGTTCTTCTGTGTATTCTTGCCACCTCTTCTTAATATCTTCTGCTTCTGTTAGGTCCATACCATTTCTATCCTTTATCGAGCCCATCTTTGCATGAAATGTTCCCTTGGTATCTCCAATTCTCTTGAAGAGATCTCTAGTCTTTCCCATTCTGTTGTTTTCCTCTATCTCTTTGCATTGATTGCTGAAGAAGGCTTTCTTATCTCTTCTTGCTATTCTTTGGAACTCTGCATTCAGATGCTTATATCTTTTCTTTTCTCCTTTGCTTTTCGCCTCTCTTCTTTTCAGTGCTATTTGTAAGGCTTCTCCAGACAGCCATTTTGCTTTTTTGCATTTCTTTTCCATGGGGATGGTCTTGATCCCTGTCTCCTGTACAATGTCACGAACCTCATTCCATAGTTCATCAGGCACTCTATCTATCAGATCTAGGCCCTTAAATCTATTTCTCACTTCCACTGTATAATCATAAGGGATTTGATTTAGGTCATACCTGAATGGTCTAGCGGTTTTCCCTACTTTCTTCAATTTAAGTCTGAATTTGGAAATAAGGAGTTCATGATCTGAGCCACAGTCAGCTCCTGGTCTTGTTTTTGTTGACTGTATAGAGCTTCTCCATCTTTGGCTGCAAAGAATATAATCAATCTGATTTCGGTGTTGACCATCTGGTGATGTCCATGTGTAGAGTCTTCTCTTGTGTTGTTGGAAGAGGGTGTTTGCTATGACCAGTGCATTTTCTTGGCAAAACTCTATTAGTCTTTGCCCTGCTTCATTCTGCATTCCAAGGCCAAATTTGCCTGTTACTCCAGGTGTTTCTTGACTTCCTACTTTAGCATTCCAGTCCCCTATAATGAAAAGGACATCTTTTTTGGGTGTTAGTTCTAAAAGGTCTTGTAGGTCTTCATAAAACTGTTCAACTTCAGCTTCTTCAGCATTACTGGTTTGGGCATAGACTTGGATAACTGTGATATTCAATGGTTTGCCTTGGAGATGAACAGAGATCATTCTGTCATTTTTGAGATTGCATCCAAGTACTGCATTTCGGACTCTTTTGTTGACCATGATGGCTACTCCATTTCTTCTGAGGGATTCCTGCCTGCAGTAGTATATATAATGGTCATCTGAATTACATTAAATATAAAAACAGAGTGAAAGTATAGAAGAGAAATATCCCATGGTGAAGACTAATTATAACCATCTTCAAAAGATATATTAAGATTGGACATAGTGAACAGACCTGTGGGGCACAGTAAAGGAAGAGAGGGTGGGACAAATTGAGAGTGTAACACAGAAACACATGCATCACCACATGGAAAACACACAGCCATTGGGAATTTGTTACATGATTCAGGGAGCTCCAACTTGGTGCGCCGTGATAACATAAAGGGGTGGCATGGGGTGAGAGACGGCGGGGAAGTTTAAGAGGAGGGGACATACGTATGTGTCTGGCTAATTCATGTTAATGTGTGGCAGAAACCAACGCAATATTGTGAAGCAACTATCTTCCAATGAAAAATAAATTATTTCAAAGGAGAACGGATTAGGTTATTTTCAAGACAACTTAATGGAAAAACAGAAGAGCGTTACATAATGGTGAGTGAATAAACCAAGACTTAAACTTTCTATATGTGAACATAACTATTATAGAGCTTCCACATACATGAACAAAAAGCTATACAAATAAAGGGTTAAAAAAAGTCTACAATCATAGTGGTAGATTATACCCATCATATCTCAACTGCCATGGCACATTAGACTAAAACAGAAAAAATCCATAAAGACAGAAAATGATTGAGTAATAGAATAATACTATCAAGCAACTTGGCCTAATTTATCCTTAGAAAACATTTTGCCCCAAAAGAGCAGTATATACATTCTCTTCAACTGAACAATTAACATTCATCAAGATAAAAATACATACATGACCATAACACACCTTTCAAGAAATATAAAGGACTGAAGTTATATAGTGTATGATCTCTGACCAAAATGGAAATATATTAGAAATCGATAAAACTGTTTAAAAATTCACCCCATATATTTGGAAATTAAACAACACAATTCCAAATAATACACGGGTCAAAGAAGAAATCACAAGAAACATTAAAAACAGTTTATTAAAGATAAATTTAAAAGTGCTAGTTTGCCACAGACAATAAAGAATATGCCTGCAATTCAGGCAATTTGAAATATATTAGAAATCGATAAAACTGTTTAAAAATTCACCCCATATATTTGGAAATTAAACAACACAATTCCAAATAATACACGGGTCAAAGAAGAAATCACAAGAAACATTAAAAACAGTTTATTAAAGATAAATTTAAAAGTGCTAGTTTGCCACAGACAATAAAGAATATGCCTGCAATTCAGGCAATTCAGGTTTGATCCCTGGGTCAGGAAGATGCCCTAGAGAAGGGGATGGAAACGTACTCCAGTATTTTTGCCTAGAGAACTCCTTAGACAGAGGAGTCTGGCAGGCTAAGACCATGGGGTTGCAGAGTCAGACATGACTGAGGGAGTAACCCTTTCACTTTCACACTTGTATTAAATATATCAGATCCAGCTAAGTTCAGTTCAGTTCAGTCGCTCAGTCGTGTCTGACTCTTTGCGACCCCATGAATCGCAACATGCCAGGCTTCCCTGTCCATCACCAACTCCCAGAGTTCACTCAGACTCGTGTCCATCGAGTCAGTGATGCCATCCAGCCATCTCATCCTCTGTCGTCTCCTTCTCCTCCTGCCCCTAATCCCTCCCAGCATCAGAGTCTTTTCCAATGAGTCAACTTTTCGCATGAGGTGGCCAAAGTGCTGAAGTTTCAGCTTTAGCACCATTCCTTCCAAAGAAATCCCAGGGTTGATCTCCTTCAGAATGGACTGGTTGGATCTCCTTGCAGTCCAAGGGACTCTCAAGAGTCTTCTCCAACACCACAGTTCAAAAGCATCAATTCTTCGGTGCTCAGCCTTCTTCACAGTCCAACTCTCACATCCATACATGACTACTGGAAAAACCATAGCCTTGACTAGACGGACCTTAGTTGGCAAAGTTATGTCTCTGCTTTTGAATATGCTATCTAGGTTGGTCATAACTTTCTTTCCAAGGAGTAAGCGTCTTTTAATTTCATGGCTGCAGTCACCATCTGCAGTGATTT
>SJYX01019537.1:187942-251084 GCA_006410675.1 Oreotragus oreotragus
AGATTTCTCAAGAGGCAGTTTAGGTGGTCTGGTATTCCCATCTCTCTCAGAATTTTCCACAGTTTATTGTGATCCACACATTCCTCATGGCATGTTAACTTTCCTCACCTGTTTATTAAACATTTAACTCTGTTTTGTATCCACATGAAGTGGAGTTCTGCATGGGACAACCACATGCTTAGAAAACCAGAGATGCCAAATATATCCCATCTCTAGGCAGTCTGTGTTAAAAATGACATTCATTGGTTTCATCATTTTATATCCCCAGTAAAATTATAATCCCACAAGAAAAGAAACAATCTCCTTGATAACATATCTCAATTTCCTCCTTCTTTCCTCTGTTTCTGGTTTACCACTCCATTTAAACTGGAATGCTATTTGCTTCCTAATCCTGAGCTGAGATTTTCATTCTCCAGTTTGATTTTTTTCCCCCTTGTTCATTTACTACTTTATGGGAACATCTAGGATGACTAAGCCAAGAGGGTGAGTTCTCCTTTCAGTGCCCTAGTGTTGAAGAGTCATTTTACCCTGGAAATTGTGAAAGGGATTAGAGTGCTATCTTCAATTACTCTGAAAACAACCCTTCAATCTATCCATCATTTCTAAGACAAAACTATCTCCATCTGGGTGTGCCCAGGCTTCTTACCTATGAAATTTCACAACCAAAGGGCTTAACACCAGCAGAATGCCAGAGAAGGAAAACATTTGTTTCACAGATTCAGTTCAGTTTAGTTGCTCAGTCGTGTCCCATTCTTTGCGACCCCATGAACCACAGCACGCCAGGCCTCCCTATCCATCACCAACTCCCAGAGTTCATCCAAAACTATATCCATTGAGTCGGTGATGCCATCCAACCATTTCATCCTCTATCGTCCCCTTCTCCTCCCACCTTCAATCTTTCCCAGCATCAGGGTTTAGTGAGTCAGTTCTTTGCATCAGGTGGCCAAAGTACTGGAGTTTCAGCTTTAACATCAGTGCTTCCCATGAACACCCAGGACTGATCTCCTTTAGGATGAACTGGTTGGATCTCCTTGCAGTCCAAGGGACTCTCAAGAGTCTTCTCCAACACCACAGTTCAAAAGCATCAATTCTTCAGCACTCAGCTTTCTTTATAGTCCAACTCTCACATCCATACATGACCACTGGAAACACCACAGGCTTTGCTAGATAGACCTTTGTTGGCAAAGTAATGTCTCTGCTTTTTAATATGCTGTCTAGGTTGGTTATAATTTTCCTTCCAAGAAGTGTCTTTTAATTTCATGGCTGCAATCACCATCTGCAGTGATTTTGGAGCCAAAAAAAAAATCACACTAGGGAAGGTATATGTTTTTTCCTTTCTTCCCCTGAAGTTCTGTCTGAATTTCATTAGTTGGTTAACCACTAACAGTGTTTTGCTTAATGAGATGCATTAGCTTTCTACGGTTGTGTAACAACTTACCACAAAAATAAGGGCTAAACCACACCCATTTATTATCTTACTTTGCCACAGGTCAGAAGTCCAGGTGGCTCAACAAGGTTACCAGAGTCACCAGGCAAAAATCCAGCTGCGAGCAAGTTGGGTTCTTACCTGGCACTCTATCGAATCCTCTTCCATGCCCATCAGGCCATTTGTCACATCAGTTCTCTGTGGTTGCAGGACTGAGGTGTCCGATTTATTTGCTGCTGTTGTCTGAAGGGTTGTTTTTTTCATTTTAGAGGTCACCCGCTTTCCTTGGCTGGTGGACCCATACACGTTCCAAGCGTGTGACAGCTAAACAACTCTAGTGCTTGAAATGTCTGGCTTCCCCCCTGCCTTTCTCTTCTCCTTTTAGGCAGCTGTGTCATGAACTTCTAGCTAACCCAGCTAGTTCGGGACAATTTATCTGCATTAAGGTCAATTGATTATAAGCCATAATTACACCTACAGAATCTCTTTGTCAGGTAACATATTTATGAGTACAGTATCTCCAGGGGTTAGCACCTGGGATCTTTTTGGGGGAATGAGTGTGGTGGGAATACTGTGCCTATAAGATGAAGTTTAAAAATTACTTTAAAACATTAAAATATGCTTCAAAATATTTTGTTAACTCAATAACATCTCTAGTTGCAAGTGTGACTGCTAGGTACCTAAGCAAATTGGATTCAGACCATGTATTTTCTTTTCTTCTGTTGAAGTTATTTTTGTTTCCTGTGGTTAGCTCCAGGTCAAAGATGGTATGGTTCTGGCTAGTGTGTAAGAGAGGTATAAGACACAAGGAGAGGTTTGCTGCTGGCTCTGGAGGACACTCCCAGGAGCATGCATGGAACTATCTTCCCCATTCCCAAGTGTAAATGAAGAATCCTAGAATCCAGATCCTAGCAGCCTCCTAGCTCAGGGAAGCAGCTCTGGGGAGATTTGGGCTGTAGGTCAGAAAGCCTGGAAGAAGAAGAGAAAACCTGGGTCCCACTTGACTCAGCTGAGAAGTGGGTCCCATCAACACTGAACAAATGGTACTTTAGATCTCCAGGGCAGGAGCCCTGGACTCCTCCTTACTGTTCAAAGCAGATATAGTTAGTTTCATGTGATTGAAAACACTCCAAATGATACCCAGAAAGAAGAATTTGGTTGTTTCTAATTAAGTGGACAATGTACATTGATAAAGAAATCACTAGTAGACTAAATCTGGGAAGCCTTCTAAACAGGAGACCTGGTCCCAGAGATCACTTTGTCCTTTAATGATAGACAAATGTGTTATTTCCCTTTTCCAGGCTGTAATTTCTGTGCTTCCTCTTTCTTCACATGCATGGAGATTAGAAAAACTATGCCATGGGACTCAGCAAATGTGTAGATAATAGCAACAGCCACCCGAAGTCAGTTATAATTAAATTTATCATGCTTCCATCTTGGTCTGATTTATTTTGAGGAAGTATGCTTTCAGATGACTTTGAATTAATACTAGATTAAACCTTACTATCATCCAGGCACTGATACAATACTTCAGAATATTATTTTAAATATTAACTCAATGACTCACTCTTGATTGCAATTGTGCCCCTTGGATAATCTAAGTCAATCAAATTCAGCCAATCTACATCATCACTGTTTGAATATAAAATAGAAACATGACACCATCTGAACCAATGAAACACAAGGAGTTTGCTGTTAGCTTCTGAGGAATTCCCTACTGCTCTTAGGGAAGACCCAGGAGCAGCCCTGTTCACCCCAGGTTCTAATTGGGAACACTGGAACCCTAGGTCATAGCCGCTCAACATACAGGGAACCCAGCACTGGCAGGAGCTGGCCCAGGGACCAGAAACTAGAAATGCAGAAAGCCTGGATCCTCGGTGATTTCACTGATCAGCTGGACCCATCAGCAGGGCCAGCAGCTCCTTGACCCTCCAGGGAGTGAGTCAGGGCTCCCCGTTTCCTTACTAAGCAGTTAGAAGTGGGTTTGTCCTTCCAACTGCCAGCAACACCCTCTCCATGTTCACAGACCCTCAAAGCTGAGAGAGGTAGGTTGTTTCTAATTACATGGACATTTGATAAAGAGAAGGGCCCAGTGGACTATGCCTGCAAAGTTTATTTGAATAGAAGACTTGGTCCAGAGATAAGGTTTCCTTTTAATTATAGGCAAATTCTTTATTGGGCTTCCCTGGTGGCTCAGCAGTAAAGAATCCACCTGCCAATGCAGGAGACACGGGTTCAATCCCTGGCTCAGGAAGATCCCCTGGAGAAGGAAATGGCAACCCACTGTAGTATTCTTGCCTGGGAAATCCCAAGGACAGAGGAGCCTGGCAGGCTATAGTCTATGGTGTTGCAAAGAGTTGGACATGATTTAGTGACCATACAGCAGGAACCAATTTGTTATTTCCCCTGTCTGTGTTTTGGCCCTTCCTCAGTTTTAATGCTCAAGCAGGTAAGAAAAATCACTCCATAAGACTCAGTGAATGTGTAAACGAATGACAACACCCCCACAAAATCAATTATAATTAAATTTATCATGCTTCCAGCTGAATCTGATTCATTATGAGGAAGTAAGTTTTCAGACAACTTTGAATTAACAGTATAATAGTATATCAGTCTTCAGTAACTTCCTGAAGTCCCTCTTGACAGTCAGCTAGTGGCTGTGATTTAAAATGTATTCCATTTGGAAGGCCGCCATATGAACTCCCTACAGAAGTAAGAAGAAATGAAGTATGAGCATGGCCCTCTTTCAAAATGTGCAGCAGCAAAATTCCCAGATGAATATATTTATCATCAGACTTCACAATACGTTGATTCAGGTCTGATCATGGTTTCAAGGAACTTATTCAACTAGTATACATCATCTCAAAGTCACTGAAATGACTGTATCTGCAGAAGGACCACTCTATTACAGATGCTGGTTTTGCACCTGTTTGAAGAAACTGACTCAGGTAGTCAATCAAGAGGCTTCCCTGGTGGCTCAGTGGTCAAGAATCCGCTTGCAATGTGGGAGACACAGGAGACCTGAGTTGACAAGCTCTGCAGAAGGACCACTCTATTACAGATGCTGGTTTTGCACCTGTTTGAAGAAACTGACTCAGGTAGTCAATCAAGAGGCTTCCCTGGTGGCTCAGTGGTCAAGAATCCGCTTGCAATGTGGGAGACACAGGAGACCTGAGTTGACAAGCTCCCCTAGAGGAGGGCATGGCAACCCACTCCAGTATTCTTGCCTGGAGAATCCCCATGGACAGAGGAGCCCAGTTAGCTATAGTCCATGGGACTCCATACAGTCGGACATGACTGAAGCGACTTAGCACTTGTGTACACAGCTGATCAAATGGTCTTTCCCCAGGCTTAATATCATAAGCAAGTGACTACAAGAGGTGGGCCAGTTGGCAATCATGTCACTCCTGGAGGGAGTGGTGATGCTGTGCAGACAGAATCCTTCACATAGCATGACCTCTGGTACCTATATCACCTTGATGCCTGTCCAGTTCTCAAGCCCTGTCCTCTAGCTTTTCCTCTGAGCTTCTACAGGGGTTCCAGCAAACTCCATCTTTGATCTAGATGGCCAGAATGGAGCTCCCCCTTGTTGTTGTTCCTAAGTCTGATTCTTTACAACTCCAGGAACCGCAGCATGCCAGGCCTCCCTGTCCTTCACTATCTCCCAAAGTTTGCTCAAACTCATGTCTATTGAGTTGGTGATGCCATCCAACCATCTCATCTTCTGTCATCCCTTCTCCTCCTGCCTTCAATCTTTCCCAGCATCAGGGTCTTTTTAAATGAATCAGCTCTTTGCATCAGGCAGCCAAAGGATTAGAGTTTCAGCTTCAGTATCANTTCACTATCTCCCAAAGTTTGCTCAAACTCATGTCTATTGAGTTGGTGATGCCATCCAACCATCTCATCTTCTGTCATCCCTTCTCCTCCTGCCTTCAATCTTTCCCAGCATCAGGGTCTTTTTAAATGAATCAGCTCTTTGCATCAGGCAGCCAAAGGATTAGAGTTTCAGCTTCAGTATCAGTCCTTCCGATGAATATTCAGGGTTAATTTCTTTTAGGATTGACTGGCGAGGTCTTTAAAAAGAGTAAAAATGGAGGGTTGGGGGTTACCCTGGTGGTCCAGTGGTTGAGAATCTGCCTGCCAATGCAGGGGACACAGGTTCAGTCCCTGTTCCAGGAAGATCCCACATGCCACGAGGCAACTAAGGCCCTGCACCACAACTACTGAAGCCCACGTGGCTAGACCCTGTGCCCCACAAGAGAAGCTATAGAAATGAGGAGCCCGCAACTAGAGAGCAGTCCCCACTCTCCACAAGTAGAGAAAGTCCTCTCATAGCAACGAAAACCCAGTGCAGCAATAAATAAATAAGTACAAAAAAAATTTTTTTAAGAGTAAAAATAACATCCACAGGGTGGGCTCCAATGCAAACGTGTGTCCTTATAAGAAGGGAAGATGAGGACGTAGATAGGCACGGAGAGAAAGCTCTGTGAGGACATAGGGGGAAGATGGCCATCCACACGCCAAGCAGAGAGGCCTCAGGAGAAACCAGCTCTGCCGACACCTTGCTCCCCAGCTTCCAGCCCCCAGAGCGCCTCACCCACAGTGGTGCCAGGTCTCGTACCCGCTCTTTGTAGACTGCAGTTGTCTGGCTGTAACCACACAACAGCAACATCACACGGCCCTCCGTCTCAGAAACCAGCAGGCGTTACTGCAAAGGACACACAAGTACACCCCGGCCAGGCCATTTCCTGCCCCGGTGAGGGTCAGCTGTGTGGCAAGTCACTGAAACGTTCCTGATGTCTCAGAAATAGGATAATTCGGGACAGTTGTGATCCTTGAGATGGCAGAAATAACCTAATTGCATTTTCATCATTTAATCGATAAAATAATTCAAAGGAGGGGCCTTTGTATTGAACCCCGTGGTGATCTTTGTGTTATTACAGGCTGTGGTATCTCAAATCAACAGGACCTGCAAACACAGGACTAAACTGGGGTGGAACCATAACCACTTCTGGACTCCTAGAATGTGCTACTATATAAGTACGGATATATGCACACCATGCATAAGGGCTTCCCTGGTGGCTCAATGGAAAAGAATCTGCCTGCCAATGTAGGAGACGTGGGTTCAGTTCCTGGGTTAGGAAGAGCCCCTAGAGAAGGAAATGGCAACTCACTCCAGTGTTCTTGCCTGGGAAATCCCAGGGACAGAGGAGTCTGATAGACTACAGTCCATGGGGTCATAAAGAGTTGGATATGACTGAGCAACTTCACGTGAGCACACCATATATATGATAAAAATTTATATCTATCATATATATAATAAAAATGACTCTGGAAATCTATCTCATACCACATATAGAAAAATGAAATCCATGTGTGTTAAGACTTACATGAACAAGACAAAACTGCAATGTTGGGTAGAAACAGCAAGTTTCCAGTATGTTTCCACATGTAGTCCAAACATGGAAAAGTATGTAGTATATTGCTTAATAAAAGCAATATGGTTAAATATAAAGTGGAAAAAAAAGGTAAAGAGAAAATTCAAGTTTGCATTTTTTCTTGGGGGAAATAAAATGGGGATATGGAGGATCTGAATGTCTTTGCCTTTTTAAATTGGGTGGTGCCTACACAGAAGCTTGTTTAGTCATTCTACTTTATATCTTACACAATTTTATAAGGTTCTTTTTTAGCTACAAATGACTTTAAAATGTAGATATGGAAAATATATCTTGTTAGATTATTGTGAATATCAGACATGAAAATATTTAAAGAAGCATTAAATAAATTTTTATCTACTACAAAAAAAATTTCACAGCATTTAGTAAAAAATCACAGTTCTGATGAGTAAAAAAATCACAGTCCTGCTGTGTAAAAAAATCACATCTCTGGTGTGTAAAAAAATTTTAGTAAAACAGTCACATGTTTTTGGTGACTCAGGACTCAGAATCCTTCCAGTTTGTAGCACTCCATTCCCAAATTCATCGTCTGCATCTGCAGAAGGGGAGAGGCAGTGCAGAGGAAGGTGAGCCTCAAAAGCTTCAGTGTTATTACCTCTTGCACCCCAGTGCTGAGATGCCCTCATGAGATGAGTGAGCCCCCAACAGCAAAGGAGACTGGGACATGTAGTTCAACCTGGAGTCTGGCCACAGTCCCATTTCCATGGGAGGAGAACACGAATTTCAGCAGATAACCTGCAGTCTCTACTGTAGACTAAGGCAGAAGAGCGTTAGAGCAAAAGCCAACTGGGACCGTCATTTAATCCACCCAGTCAATGGGTGGTCTGGATAGGTCTCTGAAACTGAGCTACCTGCCAGGTAAGATATTGGACTTAAAAGTTACTTAAAAGTTGGTTCGCGTTAACCTCATGAAGTTGGCAGAGGAGAAGTGAACTGGCTGAAGGTAAGCTCACTTCAAGGAGAAGAATGGTTATCCAGCAGGACATTCATCCCCAGTTACCAGTTCAGCCATATGCTAAATTCTAGGCTAGAGAGAGGAAAGGGAAGCAGAGGTCAGGGTGTTACACAAATTGGGCCCTCCCCACAGAAAACATCAGTTCAGTTCAGTTCAGTCGCTCAGTCGTGTCCAACTCTTCGCGACCCCATGAATCGCAGCACGCCAGGCCTCCCTCTCCATCACCATCTCCCGGAGTTCACTCAGACTCATGTCCATCGAGTCCATGATGCCATCTAGCCATCTCATCCTCGGTCGTCCCCTTCTCCTCCTGCCCCCAGTCCCTCCCAGCATCAGAGTCTCTTCCAATGAGTCAACTCTTCGCATGAGGTGGCCAAAGTACTGGAGTTTCAGCTTTAGCATCATTCCTTCCAAAGAAATCCCAGGGTTGATCTCCTTCAGAATGGACTGGTTGGATCTCCTTGCAGTCCAAGGGACTCTCAAGAGTCTTCTCCAACACCACAGTTCAAAAGCATCGATTCTTCGGCGCTCAGCTTTCTTCACAGTCCAACTTTCACATCCATACATGACCACAGGAAAAACCATAGCCTTGACTAGGCGGACCTTAGTCGGCAAAGTAATGTCTCTGCTTTTGAATATACTATCCAGGTTGGTCATAACTTTTCTTCCAAGGAGTAAGCGTCTTTTAATTTCATGGCTGCAGTCACCATCTGCAGTGATTTTGGAGCCCAAAAAAATAAAGTCTGACACTGTTTCCACTGTTTCCCCATCTATTTCCCATGAAGTGATGGGACCGGATGCCATGATCTTCGTTTTCTGAATGTTGAGCTTTAAGCCAACTTTTTCGCTCTCCTCCTTCACTTTCATCAAGAGGCTTTTTAGCTCCTCCTCACTTTCTGCCATAAGGGTGGTGTCATCAGCATATCTGAGGTTATTGATATTTCTCCCGGCAATCTTGATTCCAGCTTGTGTTTCTTCCAGTCCAGCGTTTCTCATGATGTACTCTGCATATAAGTTAAATAAGCAGGGAGACAATATACAGCCTTGACGTACTCCTTTTCCTATTTGGAACCAGTCTGTTGTTCCATGTCCAGTTCTAACTGTTGCTTCCTGACCTGCATACAGATTTCTCAAGAGGCAGGTTAGGTGGTCTGGTATTCCCATCTCTTTCAGAATTTTCCACAGTTTATTGTGATCCACACAGTCAAAGGCTTTGGCATAGTCAATAAAGCAGAAATAGATGTTTTTCTGGAACTCTCTTGCTTTTTCCATGATCCAGCGGATGTTGGCAATTTGATCTCTGGTTCCTCTGCCTGTTCTAAAACCAGCTTGAACATCAGGGAGTTCACGGTTCACATATTGCTGAAGCCTGGCTTGGAGAATTTTGAGCATTACTTTACTAGCGTGTGAGATGAGTGCAATTGTGCGGTAGTTTGAGCATTCTTTGGCATTGCCTTTCTTTGGGATTGGAATGAAAACTGACCTTTTCCAGTCCTGTGGCCACTGCTGAGTTTTCCAAATTTGCTGGCATATTGAGTGCAGCACTTTCACAGCATCATCTTCCAGGATTTGAAACAGCTCAACGGGAATTCCATCACCTCCACTAGCTTTGTTCTTAGTGATGCTTTCTAAGGCCCACTTGACTTCACATTCCAAGATGTCTGGCTCTAGATTAGTGATCACATCCTCATGATTATCTGGGTCGTGAAGATCTTTTCTGTACAGTTCTTCTGTGTATTCTTGCCACCTCTTCTTAATATCTTCTGCTTCTGTTAGGTCCATACCATTTCTATCCTTTATCGAGCCCATCTTTGCATGAAATGTTCCCTTGGTATCTCCAATTCTCTTGAAGAGATCTCTAGTCTTTCCCATTCTGTTGTTTTCCTCTATCTCTTTGCATTGATTGCTGAAGAAGGCTTTCTTATCTCTTCTTGCTATTCTTTGGAACTCTGCATTCAGATGCTTATATCTTTTCTTTTCTCCTTTGCTTTTCGCCTCTCTTCTTTTCAGTGCTATTTGTAAGGCTTCTCCAGACAGCCATTTTGCTTTTTTGCATTTCTTTTCCATGGGGATGGTCTTGATCCCTGTCTCCTGTACAATGTCACGAACCTCATTCCATAGTTCATCAGGAACTCTGTCTATCAGATCTAGGCCCTTAAATCTATTTCTCACTTCCACTGTATAATCATAAGGGATTTGATTTAGGTCATACCTGAATGGTCTAGCGGTTTTCCCTACTTTCTTCAATTTAAGTCTGAATTTGGAAATAAGGAGTTCATGATCTGAGCCACAGTCAGCTCCTGGTCTTGTTTTTGTTGACTGTATAGAGCTTCTCCATCTTTGGCTGCAAAGAATATAATCAATCTGATTTCGGTGTTGACCATCTGGTGATGTCCATGTGTAGAGTCTTCTCTTGTGTTGCTGGAAGAGGGTGTTTGCTATGACCAGTGCATTTTCTTGGCAAAACTCTATTAGTCTTTGCCCTGCTTCATTCCGCATTCCAAGGCCAAATTTGCCTGTTACTCCAGGTGTTTCTTGACTTCCTACTTTAGCATTCCAGTCCCCTATAATGAAAAGGACATCTTTTTTGGGTGTTAGTTCTACAAGGTCTTGTAGGTCTTCATAAAACCGTTCAACTTCAGCTTCTTCAGCATTACTGGTTGGGGCATAGACTTGGATAACTGTGATATTGAATGGTTTGCCTTGGAAACGAACAGAGATCATTCTGTCGTTTTTGAGATTGCATCCAAGTACTGCATTTCGGACTCTTTTGTTGACCATGATGGCTACTCCATTTCTTCTGAGGGATTCCTGCCCGCAGTAGTAGATATAATGGTCATCTGAGTTAAATTCACCCATTCCAGTCCATTTTAGTTCGCTGATTCCTAGAATGTCGACGTTCACCCTTGCCATCTCTTGTTTGACCACTTCCAATTTGCCTTGATTCATGGACCTGACATTCCAGGTTCCTATGCAATATTGTTCTTTACAGCATCGGATCTTGCTTCTATCACCAGTCACATGCACAACTGGGTATTGTTTTTGCTTTGGCTCCATCCCTTCATTCTTTCTGGAGTTATTTCTCCACTGATCTCCAGTAGCATATTGGGCACCTAATGACCTGGGGAGTTCCTCTTTTGGTATCCTATCATTTTGCCTTTTCATACTGTTCATGGGGTTCTCAAGGCAAGAATACTGAAGTGGCTTGCCATTCCCTTCTCCAGTGGACCACGTTCTGTCAGACCTCTCCACCATGACCCGCCCGCCTTGGGTTGCCCTGCAGGCATGGCTTGGTTTCATTGAGTTAGACAAGGTTGTGGTCCTAGTGTGATTAGATTGACTAGTTTTCTGTGAGTATGGTTTTAGTGTGTCTGCCCTCTGATGCCCTCTTGCAACACCTACCATCTTACTTGGGTTTCTCTTACCTTGGGTGTGGGGTATCTCTGCACGGCTGCTCCAGCAAAGCACAGCCGCTGCTCCTTACCTTGGAAGAGGTGTATCTCCTTATTGCTGCCGTTCCTGACCTTTAACGTGGGATAGCTCCTCTAGGCCCTCCTACACAGCCACCACTCCTCAGGTTGCTCCTCCCGACTGCCGCCTCTGGCTTAAGGCCTTTAAAGAGGTGATTAGGTTAAATGAGATCTTAAAGTTGGGTCCCTAAACCAACATGGTAGGTGTCCTTGAAACGAATCACCAGTCTTGTTCAATGCAGGATGCAGGATGCTTGGGGCTGGTGCATGAGGATGATCCAGAGAGATGATGTGGGGTGGGATGTGGGAGGGGGGTTCATGTTTGGGAGTTCGTGTACACCCATGGCAGATTCATGTCAATGTATGCCAAAACAATAGAGTACTGTAAAGTAAAATAAAGTAAAATGGAAGCTCTAAAAAAAAAAAAAAAGAAGAAGAGAAGATATCAGAGCTACTTCTCCCTTTCTCTCTTTCCCTACACACACACATGCATGCAGACACATACATACACACAAACAGAAATACACACACACACAAGGCTACGTGAGAACACAGAGACAGTCTGCCATCTGCAAACCAAAGAGAGAGATTGCCCCAAAAACCGACCCTAAAAGCACCTTGACCTTGGACTTCTGGCATCCAGAACTGCAAGAAAATTAATTTCTGTTGTTTAAGCCACCTAATCTTTGGTGTTTTGATATGGCAACCTGAGCAAACTAATGTAAGCTGTCTCTCTTAATTCAAGCTTATTATACATGCCATCAAAACTAATGATCATCTTTCTGGGAAAAAAATGAATTATCAGCACCTTAATGCATAAATATTAGTACACATTGCTGAGGAATCTAGATAGCATTGTGCATATGTTTCAGTTCAGTCCAGTTCAGTCGCTCAGTCATGTCCAACTCTTTGTGACTCCATGAACCGCAGCATGCCAGGCCTCCCTATCCATCACCAACTCCCAGGGTTCACCCAAACCCATGGCCATCAAGTCAGTGATGCCATCCAACCATCTCATCCTCTGTCATCCCTTTCTCCTCCTGCCCTCAATCTTTCCCAGCATCAGAGTCTTTTCAAATGAGTCAGCTCTTTGCATCAGGTGGGCAAAGTATTGGAGTTTCAGCTTCAGCATCAGTCCTTCCAATGAACACCCAGGACTGATCTCCTTTAGGATGGACTGGTTGGATCTCCTTGCAGTCCAAGGGACTCTCAAGAGTCTTCTCCAACACCACAGTTCAAAAGCATCAATTCTTCAGTGCTCAGCTTTCTTTATAGTCCAAGCACATCCATACATGACCACTGGAAAAACCATAGCCTTGACTAGACAGACCTTTGTAGGTGAAGTAATGCCTCTGCTTTTTAATATGCTGTTGAGGTTGGTCATAATTTTCCTTCCAATGAGTAAGCATCTTTTAATTTCATGGCTGCAATCACCATCTGCAGTGATTTTGGAGTCCAGAAAAATAAAGTCTGACACTGTTTCCTCTGTTTCCCCATCTATTTCCCATGATGTGATGGGACCAGATGCCATGATTTTAGTTTTCTGAATGTTGAGCTTTAAGCCAACTTTTTCACTCTCCTCTTTCACTTTCTTCAAGAGGCTCTTTAGTTCTTCTTCACTTTCTGCCATAAGGATGGTGTCATCTGCATATCTGAGGTTATTGATATTTCTCCCGGCAATCTTGATTCCAGCTTGTGATTCCTCCAGCCCAGTGTTTCTCATTATGTACTCTGCATATAAGTTAAATAAGAAAGGTGACAATATACAGACTTGATGTACTCCTTTTCCTATTTGGAACCAGCCTGTTGTTTTAACTGTTGCTTCCTGACCTGCATATAGGTTTCTCAAGAGGCAGGTCAAGTGGTCTGGTATTCCCATCTCTTTCAGAATTTTCCACAGTTGATTGTGATCCACACAGCCAAAGGCTTTGGCATAGTCAATAAAGCAGAAATAGGTGTTTTTCTGGAACTCTCTTGCTTTTTCCATGATCCAGCGGATGTTGGCAATTTGATCTCTGGTTCCTGTGCCTTTTCTAAAACCAGATTGAACATCTGGGAGTTCACAGTTCACGTATTGCTGAAGTGCGTATGTTTACATCACGTAAAAAATTCTTTGTTAAGCTGTTGATGTATTCTGTTTCCTTGGAGGGATGTGGGGACAGAAAAGGTTCCTCTCTGATGTTTGTTATTATGCTGTTCAGTGGGGAAAGCACGGCTTTGGAGTAAGTCACGGATACTTGAGTTTGAATCCCAACCTTTATATTTATTAGTTGTGTGACCAGAGGTGTTTTCTGTAATTTCTCTGAGCATCAGCTTTTTCCATTTCTGCAAGGGCAGAATTCTGCCTCTCTTCATTGCTGAGAGAAATGTGATATTGTATTCAAAATGTCTGGTGGAGAATCAATACTACTGTTTGGTTTGCTTTAGCATTTGGTGGGCTTTCAGATACCAAAATCTGCAGAAGTTGCTTGGGAAGTAAATATTACTATGGGGATTTTCACTTGTTTATGTATTAAAGTGTTCACAGTGTTCTTTGATGGTAGGGCCAGAAAAGAACTAGATTTTGATCAGTAGTTATTGAACAATAGGTCATGACTGTGAAGAATATTACTGGTCTTGAACACAACACGACTGGGCTCAAGTCCAGACTCTTCCCCTTTCTGTGTAACTTAAGCTTTATTATCTCTGCCCTCAAGCTCCTCATTTGTAAAACGGGAATAACCACCCTCTCACCCTCACAGACATCTGTGGGATTCAAAAACAACAAGCAAAAGCATTTTTTAGTATATCAGAAGAGAAATTAGGCTCTAACACAAAAGAATCATTGGATTCTCAGGGGTGGTTCAGACTATAGTTAATAAGGGTTCTGGGTCATGTATTCATTCAACCACTATTTAGAGAAGTGCCAGGTACAAAGTCTGCCTGGATGGATCAAAGGAATTGGGTTTTGTCCTTCAGAGAGCTCACCATCAAGCAGGGAGGTAGGTAATACAAACAAAGATAACTAATAAGTGTATTATTTTGAACTGTGATAAACCCTATAAATTAAAAGAATAGGCAGTCATGAAAAGGAATACCTCAGGGCTCAGGGGGGTGGGGACTGATTTAGACAGAAGGTCAAGTAGAGCCCTCTGCCAAGGTGATGAGATGGGCAGGGCGGGAGAAGGAGAGGCAGGTGAGGCTGGCGGGTTTTCTATCAGTTCTTCAAACTCACCAGATGTGTATAAGAGACAGGGGAGAAGGAGAGGCAGGTGAGGCTGGCGGGGGTGGGGGGGGGTATGGTTCTCTGAAAGGGAGGGGGTCAGTTCATGCCACCATCCTCAGACAAGACAAGGGATCACCATGGCCAGACCTTAGAGAGTGAGGGGTGTCAGGAGTTGGGAGGGAGAGACGGCAGATGAGAGATGATTTTCACCCACGTGCAGTGGGAATCCAGGAATCGATGTCACAGGGAAATGGCAGGATCCAGCTAAGGTCGAAACACTCACTCCAGCCGTTCTACACAGATAAGTGGGTGACGGGGAACCAGCAAGGACTGCATCCCTGCCATCAGGCTGCAGGGGTAGGGGGCAGACATCCCCTCAGTGCTGGGAGGGGATGGGGAAGGGAGCGAATCTGGGCACTGGGATGAGAGGGAGGGAGACTGGACCCAGAGAGAGGGCAGGAGATGGGCAGAGTTGCTATTATGTTTTGCAGGCAGAATAATGAAGGAGCTCTGCTCACCTGTTTTATCATAAGAGCCGGGCTGTCTTGTCACCTGTGGGAAAAGGAAACATTGTGATGAGAAGTGTGAAATCACATGAATCATCCCTTCCGATAAAGTCTTTCGCTAAGCTGATCATTTTTGAAAAGCATCGGCAAGTCAATTTGAAGTGTTTTGAAAGTTCTTTCTTTTTCTCAAAGGAAGAGTAATGTAATTCCACCAATTTCACACCAAGGAATGAAGGTAACCCATGGCCTGGGGATAGGAGAGAAAAAGTGGCTAGTATTTTACTCAATAAAATCAGTCAATTTCCTAACCATTGTTTTTCTCTCATATTAATTGAGTGTATAAGATTTTGTGGTTATACTTCAATTTCAATATCATCAGTTATTTTTTTTTTTTGCCTCTGAAATTCTTCTGAAAGTTTCCCTACATATGTCTTTCATAGAAGTGTTTATACTTTGTGCTCTGTCACTCAGCCATGTCCAGCTCTTTGCGATCCCATTGACTGTAGCCCACCAGGCTCCTCTGTCCATGGGGATTTCCAAGCAAGAATACTGGAGTGGGTTTCCACTTCCTTCTCCATTTCTTCCTTTAAGTTACCATAATTATTTTAATTATATTTCTACTTTGATTTTATATTCTATTTTCTTTTTCTTTCATTTGCCTTAATGAGGAATATGTTACCAGTTTATAAAAATGGCAGGTTTTCACAACTTTAACTTCAACACAATAAAAATAGCACTTTAACCATTTTTCCAAGGACAGCAGTTATGAAAGAAAGCTTTACACTGTAGAAACATCAATAAAAACTAAATAGAGTTTTCCAATAAAATGCCAGCTCACAGAATTTGGAATTACAATACTTCCAGGTTTCAGTCATCACCACATTTCAACTTGTCATCTCTTCTTCATTATTAATAACCCTTAAAGCATCTCTCTTTCAGTTTTTATCTGCTCTCATAACACTCTATTCTCAAGAGTTGGCAGGAAGGGAGAATGACTGCTCTCTCACAAGAACCATATACGTCTCTGTCATTCCTCACCTTCTTAAGTGATTTTGTTCACAGAAAATGTTTCCATAAATTCCCTCCTTTTTAACTTGCAAAGTGATTGATTCATTTTGTAATGCATCTTTCACTCAGCCATAGGCATATAAAAATAAATTATAGTTTACACCATTACACCCGAACAGGAGTACCACCATCCTTTGCTAGTGTTAAATATTCTATTTATATCAAATCCACTTGAAACAGACTGATAGTGACAACACCAATAATGCTATGTATTTGCATCACATCTCTTCTCTACAACTTGAAATATGGCTAACCTGAAAAATAATTGAGTCAACTCATTTCAGAGAGATGACTAATTTTCTACCATCCAGTAATTAACTGAATCCTCTCGGGATGGAGATAGTTCCAACTTCTCAAGAGCTTCAGCACTGACTTTGTCGGGACACCACACCCTCCTGAAGTGCCCTCTCTCAGGAAAGGGAAGACACAGCTGGAATATAGATAATCTTAGCTTCCCTCACATTTTCTCACTGGGCAGAGCCAATTGTAACTTACCCTGCTTAGGGGTAATGATGTTTCTATGCTGCATAACACAACTGTAAGGAGAAAAATCATAGTTATAAATGTCCTCTCTATAACTCTTTGAAGTTGATAAAAGGCTCATATCAGCCCCTCATTTTGATTTTGATGAGCACATCAATACTGAGGGGAAACGAGAGTAGTTATTGGCTCTCTCTCATAGGTGTGCACGTGTGCCAAGTCCCTTTGGTCGAGTTCAACTCTGTGTGACCCTATGAACACCTGCTCATCCATCCACTGGATTCTCCAGGAAAGAACACTGGAGTGGGTTGCCATGACCTCCTTCAGGGGATCTTCCCGGCCCAGGGATGGAACTTGTATCTTACTTCTGCACTGGCAGGCAGGTTCTTTGCCTCTAGCGCCACCTGGGGAGCCCCTGATTCCACCACGGACTCGAATCGCACACTCAGCAACTTCTAGCCAGGCTTTCTGACTCCTATTCTGGTCTCTTCTGCTGTAGCCGAAGTCCTCTGACTGCTCCTCACTCTGTGGACCCGCCATCCTCCCACACCAGGAGCTCCTTATGTTCTGTGGATGAAGGGATACGGGATGCGTGAAGACAGCCTGTGTGTTTTATATGACCTTGGCACCTCTCTAATTTTTGACTTCATATTGAGCTGGCTGTATTTTTTAAAGAGCTACCAGTGTATTTTGTTATTTTTAGTAATTGTGAATTTTCTTGTTGCAGACAACTCTCCCACCAAGAACAACTAGAAAGACTCGGGAAAAATAAAAACTTCTGTGTGTCTGTGTGTGTTCACATCAAAGGCTTCCTTGTGATTCTTCTGTTGAGTTTTTGTCAGTTTTACCATGCTAACCTTGGGTTGTTGCTCTTCATTCAAATTTTGTATTGAAGTTATTGTGTGTTTTAATCTACGGCTTGATGTCTCTCATCAGTGCTTTAAAGTTCTAAGTCTTCATTAGCCAAATATTGCCTATCTTCCTTCCTCCTCTTCTCCTATGCTGGAGCTCCAGTTCAACACATATTAAAACTTTCACCACATCCCATATCTCCCTAACACTCATGTTTGTATTTTCTAGGGGAAGAAGACTTCTCAACAGAGACAGGTGAGGCCAGGAGATCTGAGAAAGTAATATGCAAAGTGTTGAAAGAGAATCGATGTCACTTTAGATATATACCCATTCAAAATATCCTTTGTAAATAAAGGCAAAATAAAGACATTTTCAAACAAGTACAATCTGGTAGACTTTGTAGCCATAAGATACTCCCTTTAGAAAATGATCCCAGAAAGAAGAATAAGGACAACAGAAGTAGTGGAAAACAAGAAAATGATAAATATGTGGGTAAATCTAAGAGTATGAACTTTGTACACAAATGATAACATTCTACTGGCTTTGAAACAGCTAGGGAATGAAAATACAAGGCAGCACAAACACAAAATATGAAAGAAGGCTTACTCATGGTGGGGGAAAGAGGAGTCTTTTGAATAATTTGTGATGGGTCAAATGGATATTCTCACAGAAAAAATACATTGGCTTCAAATGCATACCATAGACAAAAATCAGTTCCAAGTGGATTCCAGATATGAGAATTAAAAGGACAATAAAACTTGGGCTCCAAAATCACTGCAGATGGTGACTGCAGCCATAAAATTAGAAGACGCTTACTCCTTGGGAGAAAAGTTATGACCAACCTGGATAGTATATTCAAAAGCAGAGACATTACTTTGCCGACTAAGGTCCGCCTAGTCAAGGCTATGGTTTTTCCTGTGGTCATGTATGGATGTGAAAGTTGGACTGTGAAGAGAGCTGAGCGCCGAAGAATCGATGCTTTTGAACTGTGGTGTTGGAGAAGACTCTTGAGAGTGCCTTGGACTGCAAGGAGATCCAACCAGTCCATTCTGAAGGAGATCAACCCTGGGATTTCTTTGGAAGGAATGATGCTGAAGCTGAAACTCCAGTACTTTGGCCACCTCATGCGAAGGGTTGGCTCATTGGAAAAGACTCTGATGCTGGGAGGGACTGGGGGTGGGAGGAGAAGGGGACAACCGAGGATGAGATGGCGGGATGGTATCATGGACTCGATGGATGTGAGTCGGAGTGAACTCCGGGAGATGGTGATGGACAGGGAGGCCTGGCGTGCTGCGATTCATGGGGTCGCAAAGAGTCGGACATGACTGAGCGACTGAACTGAACTGAACTGAAAACTTCTACAGAGTCATATGTGAGGATGTTCTTTGACCTTGGGAATAGGCTAAACTTTCCTAAAGAGAATTCAATAAATGTTAACTATAAAAGAAGATAGTTTTGTATTAGGCTATGTTAAAATTACAAGCTTCTGTTCAACACAAGAAAGGGAAAAGCCAGAGTGGAAACATGCTCTCAATATATATACCCGACAAAAACTTTGAATCCAGAGTTCCTTTCAAGTCTGACGATATAACAGTGAAGGACAGAGGACCCTCAGTTAAAGACTTGATTGTGTGTGTTAGCTGCTCAGTCGTGTCTGACTCTTTGTGACCCCATAGTACGTAGTCCACCAGGCTCCTCTGTCCATGGGAATACTGGGATAGGTTGCCATTTCCTTCTCCAGGGGATCTTCTTGGCCCAGGGATTGAACCCTGGTCTCCTGCATTACAGGTGGATGCTTTACCACCTGAGCTACTAGGGAAGCCCAAATACTTGATTACATGAGTTTAGAAACCCTGAATCAATAACTGGTATTATTTTTAGTAAAATAAGAAGTAGGGGACACATGGAAGTGACAACACTACTGACTGGAATATAAGCAGTCATATTTTTAGAAAACTGTTCAGCAATGCAGCTTATTTTTGCTATTTTCAACTGTCTTGCCGCTCATTGCTTTTTCACACTGAATTATGTAGATCAAACATGAATTTTCCCATCATTTTTATTCCCAGGCAAAAGTAGGTGTTTTGACAATGAATGTGTTTGCAGGACAGCAGTGGGGAAACAAACATAGAAAACAGACTTATGGACACGTTGGGGTGGGGAAAAGGAGATGTATGAAGAGAGTACCGTGGAAACGTATGTTACCACATGCAGAACAGACAGCCAATAGGAAGTTGCTGTGTGTCTCAGGGAGCTCAAGCCGGGGCTCTGTGGAGGCCTGGGGGGGTGGGGTGGGGAGGGAAATGGGAGGCAGGCTTGAGACGGAAGGGACGTATGCACACCTATGACTGATTCATGTTGACATCTGGCAGAAAACGACAAAATTTTGTAAAGCAATTCTTCTTCAGTTTAAAAATAAATCAACTTTTTAAAAAAGTAGGGGAGTTGAAATCTGTTATTATTAGCCTTTCCATGAGTTCAATTTTTGTGTCTGTTATATATGTGTTTATGAAAACTCTGGGCTACCTATCTAACTCTACCAGGTTCTTAAAGAAACCATAAATGGGGAAATCAATAAACAGTAGAAAGATAAGCCACATCATATTCAGAGTGGTTTCCTAATGGTTTCATTCATAATCATTAACTTTGTGAATAAAAAAGATGGCATGTTTATACAGTGAACATAGCAACCTGAAGGAGAAAATTCTCTCTAAATTAAAATAAACCAGGACGGAAGGACACTTCATTCCCTTATAATTTATTGATGTCCCTAAGGACTTCCCCGATAGTTCAGTTAGTAAAAGATCTTCCTGCAATGCAAGAGACCCCGGTTCAATTCCTGGGTCAGGAAGATCTGCTGGAGAAAGGATAGGCTACCCACTCCAGTATTCTTGGGCTTCCTTTGTGACTCAGTTGGTAAATAATCTGCCTGCNTTAACTGGACTGAACTGAACTGATGGGTTAAAATATGTAAGATTTGTAATATTTATGATGCCAAGAAGAAGGAGTGATCTGGGGCAGAGCTTTCAAACGCTGTCTGGCTAGTGAGTGGCGGTGCTCACGGGATGGTCAGATGCGCCCATGGAGAAGGCTCTGGTGAAGCTGCTGAGGCTGCTAGTGCATCTTCTCTGGGTGTCCTCCTCTGGGAGAGTGGGTGGGAGAAAGGCAGGAAGTGACCCTGGAGAGTAGGGTCTCTCTCCAGAATGATACATGTCCACGGTGAAGACTCACTCCTGCATGGAGTTTCAGATACCACGTTACTATTCCCCTTGATACCGTGTTCATCAGGACAGAGTGTACTTTCCTGAAGCCCTGAAATCAAAACAGTGTCTAATTTCTCCACAGGACACTGCTGACCCCAGGAAGGCAAGCGATGATTGTTGTAAACATGAAAATACCTCCACTGTGTGCTGATACTGAATAAGGCTTTTTAATGATCTTGCAGCAGATCCCATCCGCTGTTAGGTTCTTTATATTTCATTTGAATGAATACGTAGTCAAAAACTGATACGTAACTACATCCTCTCGTCACTGCCTTTCACGGTAACTGAAAATATCATTTCCTTCCCCCTTGACCAGAACTTCCTCTGCTTAAACTTAGCATCTGTCAAGGCTGAAATTAACAGCAAAATTACAGGCTCTATTGTTTCCACTTCTCACTAGCTCTGTGCCAGGCCACCCATTGTTAAGTGCAACAACTGAACTAAATTACTGCTGTAAATTATCCTCATTTTATCCCCATTTCATCCAGGCAATTGAAACCACACTCTGATTTGTTCTGTTCTGTCTTTCTTTCCTCTGTGTTTAGGGACTGAAGAGGTGAACAGATTACATGATAACCAAATGGGGTTTTGATCTTGTTCATAAGGGAGTTGTGCATTACAGTTGGTCAGAGGTCTAGTCCTCCAGATTCTGGTTGTTTCTAAGCTGGGAGGTCACAGGATAGAAAGGATCAGACATGGGGTGTCTTCTGCAAAATGTGTATCTGTGTTTTAGCTCCATGTCACTGAAAACATTTGTGGATAGGCTAACTATCCATGGGGTTTCCCTCACAGCTCAGCTGGTAAAGAATCTGCCTGCAATGCAGGAGACCCTGCACCCTGACCCAGGTTCAATTCCTGGGTCAGGAAGATCCACTGGGGAAGGGATAGGCTACCCACTCCAGTATTCTTGGGCTTCCCTGGTGGCTCAGCTGGTAAAGAATCTGCCTGCAATGCGGAAGACCTGGGTTTGATCCCTGGGTTGGGAAGATTCCTTGGAGAAGGGAAAGGCTACCCACTCTAGTATTCTGGCCTGCAGAATTCCATGGACTGTATGGTCAAAGGAGTCGCAAAGAGTCAGACACAGCTGAGGGACTTTCACTTCACTTCACTTAACTAACCATGGGGGCTAAGAATTATGACCATGTAGGTTAATTATTGTGTTTTCAGCAGTTATGGCAAAAGCAGATAGAATCCAAGAGCTTAATAAAGCATAGAAAAGTGATGCATTTCCCTCACATAAGTAGGGGGACAGCGGAAATCTCTAAAAGGAAAAGCTTCAGAAATCTAGACATGAATAGCTCAAGTTTAATGCCCATTAAAATGCCCATCCAATGCCCATTCTTGGATGAATCATCCAAGAATCCATTTGTATGCAACTGTACAACTACAAGGGACTAAGCCAAGAAATTCACGGGGCTTTGTAAAGAATGTATTCAGGAGCTTAAACCAATTTTCTGCTGAGCTTTGTGACAAGCCTCAAAGATCGGGAGAAGCAACAGATAGGACCTGGCTTGTTGTGGAAGCCACGGTCACTTCCTGCATGAGCTTCAGTCTCGAGTAGCATGTTAGGAGGTTGGGATCTTGGAAGAGAGATGCAGACTCACTGTAAAGTTAACCACCAGAGCAAGCCAATAAGTAGGCAAGATAAACCAGACAAAATTTCCATTGATAATTTACCTAGAAAATCAAGATTCAGCAAAGTAAAATGAATTTAAGATAAGAACTCTAGTAAAACCAAGAAAAATAGGAACCCAAAATGAGCTAATTTAAGTCTGAGTCATCTGGAAACATAGTCATTGATCTCATATTTAATTCCACAACCGTTTTGTTATTATGATTCATAATATTTATTGAATAATAGTGTGGAAATGCATGAAGATCAACCACATGAGAAAAACACAGGTTATTTATGCAGAGCTTTCCATTGGCAAGGGAGTCAGCACCATCACTTGTGTTTGGAAGAGACTCAAAGGCAGGCAGAGGAGAAAGGTTTTGTGGGGGGAAAGGACAAGGGACAGCTCAGAGGTGCCCCATTGGATGACGTTGGTCTGGGAGGCAGGACGAAGCAGAAGGAGAGCATCCTGTGTGACTGGTTAGGGGGTGCACATTTGGCTTTCTGGGTGTGTTTATGTCCGCATGTGCCCAACTCTTTGCAACACCATGGACTGTAGCCCGCCAGGCTCCTCTGTCCGTGGGATTCTCTAGTCAAGAATATCAGAATGGGTTGCTATTTCCTCCTCCAGGGGATCTTCCTGACCCAGGGATCGAACGTGTGTCTCTTGTGTCTCCTGCATTTGCAGGCAGATTCTTTACCACTGAGCCACCTGGGAAGCGCACGGCTTTCTCGGGCTTGTCCTAGGTTGGAAGCAGGGCAAAAGTTGGGGAAGCTGCTTCTTTAGAGCAGAGGGTTCCGGGAGTCATTGTATGGTTATTGTGTGGTTTCCAGGATCAGCCCCTAGTGCTAGTCTGACCCTACCAGTCTGCCACAGAAAGCAGATGCTTTCCTGGGAAATGGGCTGGTTTCCTGAGTCGGCTGCTGCAAGTTGTGGGTCGGAGTGCTATCTTTCTCTCTGGTTAGCCCTTGTCCACTTGCATACTATCTCCCATTATTCTATATTGCTGTGAAAATTCCAGTTTTACAGGGTAAGTAATGGAGGCTTAGTCAGTTCAGGTTATGCGGCTGACCCACAGGGTAAGTGATGGGCTCAATGATCAGACTCAGGTCATCTGACTCGGAAGTCTGATCTAGACACTGAGCAGGGCTCACAGGTGAGGTTGGTGGTGCTTTATGATGAGGACATCGAGAGGTAACTGAGCCCAGCTTGTCTGCCTGGTTCTTCGTTCTCCATTCTATTGGAGATTTTACTCCAATCCTCTCTCTATGTGTGTCTTTGTTTTCAGAATAGTAAATCAACTTCTATTGCAGTAACTAAGTATTAGGTGCTTCAGTCACGTCCAATTAAATGCAACCCCAAGGACTGTAGCCCGCCAGCCTTCTCTGTCCATGGGATTTCCCAGGCAAGAATATTGGAGTGGGTTGCCATTTTCTTCTCCAGGGGATCTTCCTGATCCAGGGATTGAACCCAGATCTCTTATATTGCAGGCAGCTTCTTTACCATCTGAGCCACCAGGGAAGCAGCATGTTAGTGTCTACNGTCCATGGGATTTCCCAGGCAAGAATATTGGAGTGGGTTGCCATTTTCTTCTCCAGGGGATCTTCCTGATCCAGGGATTGAACCCAGATCTCTTATATTGCAGGCAGCTTCTTTACCATCTGAGCCACCAGGGAAGCAGCATGTTAGTGTCTACAGCAAGGAAATGACCTGCATGCATGAGTCTCCTGAGTAGAAGGCCATGGTAGGGAAGGACTCATATCTTCCCAGGGAAAGAATGCTTTATGCCCGCCCCAGGTTTCATCTTTCATTTTCTCAACAATGAAAAAACAATACCTTCTAGGCAGGAGCTCATGATACCCAGCACTAAAGTCTGCAGTAAAATCAAGTGAGAAAAGTGCTCAATTAAAAGTTTGGTCGAAAGTAATAGTTGTTTCAGAAGAGTGTGAGGACCTTTTAATGACCCTTCTGAATAAATAGATCTTAAGTTGATATCCTTTAAAAATTCAAAAGCAAAATAATTTGAATGAAATAGCATAATTGGGAAATTATACAGAAACGAAGTGAAATAAAATTTGGGGAGCATGAATATTCTAATCAGATGCATTTTTGAATTTTGTTGCTATCGTAAGCCTCTGCATTTTCAAAGGTTAAAGTGCTATGTGCTCTCTGCTGCAGTGGGTCTGCAGGCCTCACAGATGAACGTTAGGGGTGCCGAGGGAATTATGAACATATGCAAATGACTTAAGTTCTGGATTCCATTTTGCAACATCTTTACAGAAAAAGAAAAGTGAAGAACAATTTTTCTTCGTTCAAATTGTCAAATAGTCTAGGCTGAATCGAAGATGAATAAGGATTATATTTACCAGTGCTAGAGAATATTAGAACTTGCTGTGCCTGGAAGTGTGTGGCATGTGAAACAGAGGCTGGAGAAGAACAATGGCAGTGTGACTGATTTTGCTGCTCATTTACTAAACTTCTCTGAAGAAGACTTTGGAAGTAATCTGATTCAGCCTCATTGTCTACATGTTAGTCTTAGGAAAGATCAAGGTTGAACATAGACATACAACTAGCTAGCTTCAGGGATACTACTAGAAACCACTCTTGACCCCTAGCACTTTGTGCCTTAGCGATCTTCCATTTATTATTTCATCCATTTCATCGTGTTTCTTGCATGCCTTCAATGTGAAAACTATCCTGGAATCTGGATGCTAAAATGAACAAGGAAGACAAAGTCCCTGCCCTGAATCTGCTCTTGACATTCTGTCTCCAAAATTGCTCTCCCCTGGTTTGAACTCTTAGACCCAATCTCTTCAGATTCTGTCCAGTGCAATTTTCATTTCTTACAAAGGCTTTCTGTCAGTCTTTCTTACATATTATTATTTCCCCAAGATTAACCCATAAGAATCTAAATAAAGCTAGACATTTCATTAGGCAAAAGAACTGCTCCTTGGCCCTTTGCTACAACTCACTTGTGGCCAAGTATTATTCTGTTTCCTTTTTGAAGTTTCAACAGTTGTTGATCTAAGGGCTTGGTCACTGAAGCCAATTTAAATAAATATTATAAGGTATAGTGGTTTAATGTTTTTTATATCAGAGTCATAAAGATATGCAATGTCTTTTTTTCTACCATCTTCTTGTTGCTTTAGGGGCAGCATAAGAAACTAAGTTGTTGAAGGAATGTAATACCTTTCTTAAAGTCCTTTTGGTGCTAAAATCCTTTATGTTAAATGGAAATTTACTTTCCAAAATAAAAACATATGCCTCTAAAGGCTTTATGGTCATTTCTCTTCCCTGTTGGAACCTTACCATTTACTGTAAATGACATTTGTCATTTTTGCAGTTCACCAGCCATCATCCTTCATTTTAATAACAGCTTTTTCAGGGATAAAATGAATGACTCTTTGTGACCGCATGGACTGACGCACGCCAGGCTTCCCTTCATTGGACACATATGAACCAAACCAGATTGATCACCCCTCTTACCCTGGAGTGATACCCTGGAGCAGAGGGACACTCAGGATCAGAGTTTCTCAGAGAGGTCTCTGGAGATGCTGAACCTGTTAATTCAGTTTCCTCTTAAATCACAACACTTAAATCATAGCCTTATAAAAACTTCCTTTATCCATGATTTCACCAAGTTTATTTCCATCTCTTAAAACTAAAAATACTTCATCATCCATAAAGTATTTATGTATTTAGGTATTTACTTAAATACTATTACTTAAAGTGAATATTAACATTATTTAAAATGTGCAAATCTGAATTAAATGGAATGAAAATATTTGATATAGGTTATCTTTTATCTTTTTAAGTTGGTACACCCATCACTTCATGGCAAATAGATGGGAAACCAGTGGAAACAGTGACAGACTTTATTTTGGGGGGCTCAAAAATCACTACAGATGGTGACTGCAGCCATGAAATTAAAAGATGCTTACTCCTTGGAAAAGTTATGACCAACCTAGACAGCATATTAAAAAGCAGAGACATTACTTTGCCAACAAAGGTCCATCTAGTCAAGGGTATGAGTTTTCCAATAGTCATGTATGGATGTGAGAGTTGGACCATAAAGAAAGCTGAACATCAAAGAATTGATGCTTTTGAACTATGGTGTTGGAGAAGACTCTTGAGAGTCCCTTGGACTGCAAGGAGATCCAAGCAGTCCATGCTAAAGATCAGTCTTGATTATTCATTGGAAGGACTGATGTTGAAGCTGAAACTCCAATACTTTGGCCACCTAATGAGAAGAACTGACTCATTGGAAAAGACCCTGATGCTGGGAAAGATTGAGAGCAGGAGAAGAAGGGGACGACAGAGGATGAGATGGTTGGATGGCATCACTGACTCGATGGACACGAATTTGAGTAAACTCCTGGAGTTGGTGATGGACAGAGAGGCTTGGTGTGCTGCAGTCCATGGGGTCACAAAGAGTCAGACACGACTGAGCGACTGAACTAACTAACTTGGTACAAAGAGAGAAAGTCTTTTTTTGCAATTCTGCTGTATAAAAATGATCGTTTATCTCTTTGCAAAATCCAACACAAATGTTGAATATTTTATAAATCCCCTTACTGATTCTTCAGTTAAAATAAAACTTAGGAAGAGTTAAGCAGCAAACTTTAAAACAATAGAATTACTCAAAGTATCCACGCAGTCACCATAATCACTACTGCTGCTGAAGCCACTACTGACTGGGTGAAACAACTCGTCCGTAAGCTGCTGTGTGCTTTGCTGTTGTTCTTCAGTCACTAAGGCGTGTCTAACTTTTTGTGACCCCGTGGATGGCAGAATGCCAGGCGTCCTTGTCCTTCACTATCTCCCAGAGTTTGCTCAAACTCATGTCCATTGAGTCGGTGATGCCATCCAACCATGTATGCTTCATATTATTCTAAATACTCCAAGGGTACAAAACTGTAGGCTTAGCTCATAAGCTCAAGGAACTTTCACTAAAAAGGGAAAAAAATAGCATAAAAGCAGGGACATGTTGAGCTGGAAATTTGAAAAGGACGTTTCGATAAGTAAAAATGTAAATTGGTTTTCCTGTGTTGAGTACATTAGGTTAGACAGAGGAGATATTATTTACAAAGGCAGTATCTATGAATGAAGGATTTGAAATCTAATGATTTAACTGCCACCCCACAAGACTGGGATTCCCAGGTGGTTCTAGTGGTACAGAACCCACCTGCCAAGGCTGGACATGTAACAGACATGGGTTCGATCCCTGGTTGGGAAGAGTCCCTGGAGAAGGGCTTAAAAACTCACTCCAGTATTCTTGTCTGGAGAATCTCATGGACTGAGGACCCTGGTGGGCTACAGTCCATAAGGTCTGTACAGAATCAGACATGACTGAAGCGACTTAGCACCCACCCATAAAATTCAGTTCAGTTCAGTCACTCAGTCGTGTCTTTGTGACTCCATGGACTACAGCATGTCAGGTCGATCTCCAACTCCCAAAGCTTACTCAAATTCATGTCCTACAACTCAGTGATGCCATCCAACCATCTCATCCTCTGTCATCCCCTTCTCCTCATGCCTTCAATCTTTCCTAGCATCAGGGTCTTTTCAAATGAGTCAGTTCTTCACATCAGGTGGCCAGAGTATTGGAGTTTCAGCATCAGTCTTTCTGATGTATATTCAGGACTGATTTCCTTTAGGATGGATTGGTTGGATCTCCTTGCAGTCCAAGGGACTCTCAAGGGTCTTCTCCAACGCCACAGTTCAAAAGCATGAATTCTTCGGCACCCAGCCTTCTTTAGAGTCCAAATTTCACATCCAAACATGACTATTGGAAAAACCATAGCCTTGACTAGATGGACCTTTGTTGACAAAGTAATGTCTCTGCTTTTGAATATGCTATCTAGGTTGGTCTTAACTTTTCTTCCAAGGAGTAAGCATCTTTTAATTTCATGGCTGCAGTCACCATCTGCAGTGATTTTGGAGCCCCCCAAAATAAAGTCTCCCACTGTTTTCAGTGTTTCCCCATCTATTTGACATGAAGTGATGGGACCAGATGCTATGAGCTTAGATTTCTGAATGTTGAGATTTAAACCAACTTTTTCACTCTTCTCTTTCATTTTCATCAAGAGGCTCTTTGCTTCTTCTTCACTCTCTGCCATAGGTCGGGGGTGGGGGGGTGTCATCTGCATATCTGAGGTTTTTGATATTTCTCCCGGCAATCTTGATTCCATCTTGTGCTTCATCCAGCCCAGTGTTTCTCATGATGTACTCTGCATGTAAGTTAAATAAGCAGGGTAGCAATATACACACTTGACGTCCTCCTTTCCAGATTTGGAACCAGTCTGTTGTTCCATGTCCAGTTCTAACTGTTGCTTCCTGACCTGGGATCACAGTCAGACACTACTTAGGGACTAAGCAACAACAACTGAATGTCAGGAAAGCACATGGCACGAAGTCAGACTCCTTCTAATAAACTTCTTACGCCACTTTGCTGAAATCAAGTCCTGAAGAAATGATCTCTCTTCTTTTCTTCTACACCATCCAGTGGGAAGCTGGCTGCCCCTCCTCTGAACTAAACTATCACTTTCTACCACTCTTTTGGAACTCATCAATGTCTCCTGGGGTGGCATAAACACAGAATAATTATGAGTCTCTGGAAGGCACACTCCGTGATCATCTCTGATCCCAAACAGCCCCTGTGTCACTCCTTCCCCTGCAGTTGCTCACCCATGGTGTCTTCTTGAGTGGAAGGATTAGTCCCAGCATCCTCACGGATGCTTCTTCCTCATCTCCATCCTCAACTGGACAGTAGCAGTCTATAAACAGCTCCCTCGTGTCTAAGAGAGAAAATTCTTCCAGAACTTGGAAGGGAAAAAAAGCTGCTATTTTTACCTGTCGCAATGCACAATTATGCTCCATAAGTCTGCTTTCTGCTTTTTTGATAAAATGCCCTTAGCTCAGTCTACAGACGTTTATTCATGGCATGTCTTCGCTTCAGCACTCTTGGTTCCCTAGAATACTCCAAACCCACATCAAGCGAGGCAGAGCTCCACAAACTTGCGCACAACCCAAATGACAAGTATTGACAAGTCTCCTTGGTCCAGCTGGAAGATCAATCTTAGGCAGCTAGGTAAGCGTGAGGACAGAGCCGCACACGGGTCTGACAAATGGGTGTCTGTTGTTTCCTGAGGCTCAGAGCGCTGCACGCCCTCTGCTTCGCTGAGCTGGAGTGGGGGCCTTAGGGACCTAAGTGGCACTAATGGGGGGAAAAGCCTGCCCAGACCCTCCCACATGGGCTGCTACAACATGCGTTAGGAAGAATGCACACCCAAAGACCCTATCCCCAGACACTGGATGTAAGAAGGGACCCCAGCCCTGACTCTGCCCCCAGTGACACCTGGGACCTGGGAAGTCACTTTGCCCTCTTGCCTCAGTTTCCCCAGAGGTGGGATGAGGGGGAGCTGAGACCAGACTAGCTCCAAAGGCAACATAAGTTGTGTTAACTTTGCTCCTTAAAAATATTAGGGACAAGTACAGGTCAAATTGAGATTCATAACATGGTAAACAGGTCCAAGGGTTTCATAATATTGTAAAGGATATGCCTCTGTCCAGAAAGACAGTTAAAATGAGATGTTTGCAGTGGCAGCCAGAAGTTTTCTAGGATTGAGGAGCTTGTAGATGATCATAAATGATTGTATGACTGAGGAAACACAAAGCAGAAGGCATTCCAAGATATCTACTCTTCTCTGGAGCATGGAAGCCAAAACCTATAGAATTTTGTAAAGGGGTGTGGAATGACCCAGTGCAGTACAGTCTAGGATTCCAGGTAGTTATCGGAGTAGAGCTGTGAATACAATTTTTGTCTGGTTTGTACTTTAGGAAGATATACATTTTTAGTTCCTACCAATTATACGACTTTGAATCCAGGAGGAAATAACAAGGTGACAGAAATCATAAAGGCCTTTATCAAAAAATGTTTTGATATAGCCACTGTAAAGCACAGAAATATTTTACATTGATTTTTCCAAAGATATTTTCCTAAAGATTATAAAAGTTTTATAAAGCTCTCATTGCAGTTCAGTTTCCTTTAATGGTACAATTTTCTAAAATCTAGAGTATATAAGTGCTGTTAGACACAGCTATCTTTCAATTATAATCTTCTCTGATGGGTTTATTGAAGCAGTAGAGTGTATGAAAGCCCCTTTGTGTTCAAGACAGTGGTCTATGGGATACTGTTAGGACATGGCCACCCCAGACTTCCCCTGGAGAAGGCACAATCTGTGAGAGATGATGCCCACATGCAAATAACCACCAAACCAGGCCGCAATAGAGAAGCACTGTTGCAAATTTTGTCTACAATGTCTGTTCTTAAACTCCTGCTTAAACTACATAAGGTATTGCTGATTTTTCTCAGCAAGTCTACAGAATAGAAGAAGGTGGGTATTACCACTCCAAATTAACCCACAGAGGCACCAACTCAAGTCACCAAGACCACGCTCATCAATTGAGAAATGCAGGTTTTTACTTCCTCCTAATACATCAAGCTGTTCTTACGACTAATGGGAGATACATGTCATTCCCCAGGGTGAAGATGAGAAACTCAAGATGGCTTATTGAAGGTCAGGCTTCTGATTTGAGTCAGAAAGAGCAGGTGTGAGTTCTCTCAATGGAGCTGAGGCCGGTGAGTGTTGGGGTTGAGGCCTCTGAGTTGAGTGTCTCAGTGGAGGAAGAGCCTAGACAGAAGGGTGGGCAGGAGGCAGTAAGGGATGCTAAAGGGACCTACGAGCAGTGAGCTCTGCCCAAAGGACGGTGCTCCTGCAGGGCATGGAGAGGAGAAAGCAGGTCAGGGTCTGCAGTGTCCAAGGTAGAGCCTGGGCTGAGCAGTTTATTCTGCAAAACGTTGGAATCATTGGAAATATTTACATAAAACACAGTGATAGATGGAATGTAATTTAGAAAGAGTAACCTTGAAGAGTCTTATGTTGTTTTTGTTTAGTCCCTAAGTCACGTTGGACTCTTTGCAACCCCATGGACTAGCCCACCAGGCTCCTCTGTCCATGGGACTTCCCAGGCAAGAATACTGGGGTGGGTGGCCATTTCCTCCTCTAGGGAATCTTCCCCACCCGAGGATTGAACCCGCATCCTCTGTATTTGGCAGGTGGATACTTTACTGCTGAGTCACTTGGGAAGTCCAAAGGAAGATTAGTGTGTTAGTCACTCAGTCGTGTCCGACTCTTTGTGACCCCATGGACTGTAGCCCACCAGGCTCCTCTGTCCATGGGATTTTCCAAGCAAGAATACTGGAGTGAGTGGCCATTTCCTTCTCCAGGGGATCTTCCCAACCCAGGAATCAAACCCAGGTCTCCTGCATTGCAGGCAGATTCTTTACTCTCCGAGCCACCAGGGAAGCCCTTTCTCCTTTCAGTTAAGTTCAGTTCAGTCACTCAGTCGTGTCCAACTCTTTGCGACCCCATGAATCACAGCACACCAGGCCTCCCTGTCCATCACCAACTCCTGGAGGTTACCTAAACTCATATCCATTGAGTCGGTGATGCCATCCAACCATCTCATCCTCTGTTGGCCCTTTCTCCTCCTGCCTTCAATTTTTCCCAAGGAAGATTATGGAACTCAAAATGTCCAGAAGGCAGATGGAAACATGACCCTAGGGCATCCTACAAGGTTACTGTCAGAAGATTTTCAACAGTGGAGACTCTTGTGAGCTGAATGGTGTCCTCTCAAAATTCAGACCCTAAAATCCTAGCCCCAGGTGACTCTATTTGGAGACAGCATCTTTTTAAAACTATTTATTCCCTTATTTGACTATATCCAGCCTTAGTTTCTGCACGTGGGATCTTCGCTGTGGCACGTGGGCTCTCTAGCTGTGGTTTGTGGGCTTAGTTGCCCTGTGGTATGTGGGCTCCAGGTTCCCTGATCAGGGATAAAACCCACATCCCCTGCACTGGAAAGCAGATTCCCAGCCACTGGATCACCAGGGACATCCTGGAGTTAGCATCTCTAAAATAGTAGTTAAGGTACAGTGAGGCTTCTCTTGCGGCTCAATCAGTAAAGATTTAGCCTGCAATGCAGGAGACTCGGGTTCCATCCCTGGGTCATGAAGATCCCCTGGAGAAGGAAATGGCAACCCACTCCAGTATTCTTGCCTGGAAAATTCCATGGGCAGAGGAGGCTGGCGGGCCACAGTCCATGGGGTTGCAAGAGTCAGACACGACTTAGAGGCTAACACACCAACCACCACCAGGTACAGTGAGGTCACTAAGGTGGACCCTGATTCATTACTGGTGTCCTTATAGGAAGTGGAAGTTAGGACACAGATAAGGACAGAGAGAAGACCATGTAAAGATACCAGGAAGTGATCACTGCTATGCTCAGGGAGAACCTTTGGGAGAAACCAGCTCTGTGACAACTTAGTCTTGGACTTCCAGCCTCCAGGACTGTGAGAAGATGAATTTCAATTGTGTCAGCTGCCCAGTCTATGATTTCTCCCTATAACAGCCGGAGTGGACTTACACTGCAACTTCAGAAAGACTCTCCCAGGGATCACACTGGAGTTTTAAATTAGAATCTTGTGATTTCACATCTGTACCATTTGCACATTCCCGCAGAAGCTGTGTGAGATGCTCTGAAACTCTGTTCAAGTTGCAGCTTGATTCGAGCTTCACTGGAGCTCACTGTGCTGTCATTATTCGCCCTCAACTACCCCATAAGTGACTCAAATTCTTTAACCTATATTTAGAGGAAAGTTGCTGATCAGAAGAGGCAAAGAGCCCCCTGAAATGGGGCAGTTTGCTGGCAACCCGCAGGGAATACTGATGACTCATCAGTGCTGTAGGTGCTATTTTTACCCCATGAGGCTGCAGTCGTGGTTCTGGTCTCTCGTGAGTTTTTCTAGGACTTTGCTGCACCCCCTGCTTAGCTGGAGCAGTGTTCTCCTTCCCTTGAGCGTGGGCTATTGCAGACACCATCTCTATGAATAGCATGTGATGAAAGTGATACCTCGGGGCCTGGCTGTCTCCCTGTCGGATGCTTACCCTTGGAACCCAGCTGCTAGGTTGTGCAGAAGCTCAGGTCACATGGAAAGGCCACATGTAGATGTTTCAGGCCAACAGCCTGGGCTCCATGTGACAGTCACACATGTGTATGAATGAAGCTTCAGATGGTCCCAGTCCCAACCCTGCTACTTCCTCGCTCCCCCATCTTGAGCTGCACAGACTCATGCCAAGATTTTTCCTTGAAAATTCAACCTTTTAATGCCACCTTTGAGGAAGGGGAAAGGCGCCTTTTCTCTTGGCCTCTGGCCAGCACCAGCTGGCAGGCTAGAGGTCCAACAACCCTGAGACCTGCTGGGGGGTCTTCAGTGTCCCCCTGAGTCTGAGGCAGCAAGAAGGTCCTTCAGGGGCATTGCAGGTAGAGTTCGTGGTCCACTGATAATTGGCCTTCCAAGAGGCAGGCTTATTTGCGGGGACACATGGAGCACTCTAAAGACTTCAGAAGGCATAAAGTATCCTCGGGGGAAATAACTGAAGCTCCACTGCTAACACGGTGGGGACTTAAACCAGGGATGAATCCACCACCTGCTCTCCCAGAAGCACGCTTCTGCCCCTGGCAGCTCCCATGATCCCTCAGCTGAGAAGTTTACACTGTCCATGTGGACCTCACCTTGTGCGAACTAGACACTCTCATCTTCTCAGACTCAAGCAGAATTCTAGATGGTTGCCACCAGGAAAGCTGGCAAACGATAAAAACGTAATCCCCATAAAGCTGATGATGGCATGCTTGGTAAGCAGTTTGGCACACTGCAGATGGAAAGAACTTTGCCAAGAACAATTTAGTGATGACAACAAAAGCCTGACATAGATGCACACAAAAAAGTTTTTTCCCAGCAACTCTTTTATTTGTTTCTATTTTTTAATTAAACGAAATTTTCCTTACATAAATTATAGGTACACAAAATACGGATTCACAATTTTTAAAGGTTATACTCCATTTGTGGTGAAATAGATGCATCAATTTGATCCCATAACTTCACTCACAGGACTGAATCTTAAGAATCTAGTCATGGGTGTACACAAAAATATGTCTGCGAAGACATTCACTGAGATTTTGTTTTCAATAGTGACTGTTGGAAACTAAATCTCCAAAACAGAGACGGGGTATTCATGTAAGTGAAATCAGTACAGGCACTGAGAGCGATTAGAATACCTATGCTCAGCTGCAGGAGGGAAATGCCTGCTCTAACGTCAGGAAGGGCAGTGCCTGGTAGGCAGCACTCTGAGCCATATGAACAGCTGCAACAGAGCAGGACGCTATGGTCCTTCCACCATGGCCTCTGCCTGTCTTTTCTCTGTAGGAAAACTTGAACCAAAGAACAAGTTTAACCAGAGAAGTGGGAACATGTGGAAACAAAGGAAGAGAGTCAAACAAGATCTAATAATAACAGCTCAGTCGTTAGACCTTTAGCTCCTCCACTTCCCTGGTAACTCAGATGGTAAAAGCATCTTCCTGCAATGAGGGAGACCTGGGTTCCATGCCTTGGTGGGGAAGATCCCCTGGAGAAGGAAATGGTGACTCACTCCAGTACTCTTGCCTGGAGAATCCCATGGACGGAGGTGCCTGGTCGGCTACAGCCCATGGGGTCACAGAGTTGGACATGACTGAGCGACTTCACAAGCGCTATAGCTAATTTTCTGACCATATCCTGTGAGTGCTGTCTTGTAGACACCATAACCCCCACCGAGTGGAGAAGTTTACTACAGGATGACCAGCCTGCAGCCAGGTCATAAGCTGCCACCATTCTGAGAACTGGCCTCAAAGGATGAAAGGAATGAATTGATCCTGGAACTGAAGACGAACTGTACTTAAAACAATCAAGATGACGCTGATCAGACCACAACACGACCAATTTCAAGACGACCTTTGGTGCTGACTGCACTATTTCTGCACAGAGCCCCTTCCCTCCATATAGAAAAGCTCTTGTCCACTGATTGTCAGTGGGGGGAGTCAGCCTTTGTACAAGAGTCCACCCTTCCTCGCTTCACCCCTCTACCCTGGGTGCCCACCTCTGAAATAAACCAAATTTCCTTTCCACCAATCTTGCCTTTAAAGCATTGGCTTTAAAGCGATGAGTCTCCGGACCACATTTTTGGTAACACAGCCTCCTTATCCTAAGAAACACAATCAAACAGTTTGCCATCACCTGCCTCAGGGTGGCCACCAGCCAGCTTGGCTCTTGGTCTCCACGTTCTTCTTTCCCACCCTCTCCCTCACTAATAGTCCCAGTCGTGTTTGGATCACAGTGTGCAAAGCACAAAGGTCTCCACTTCCCAGACCTCCCCACAGCTAGTCAAGCAGATGAAGCAGAAGGCAGCTGCAGACTTCTGAAAAAGCCCTGCTTTCGTGAAGGGCCCCCTTTCCTCCCTGATTTCTCTGAATTCCCATCCTTCCTCCTCTCCCTTTCTAAAATGCAGATATGATATTAGAGTAGCTGTCTTTTGTCCAAAAGAGGGGATACCTTCAGGGGCCGAAGGATGAAGGAGCGCTGGTTTCTGAAGGCACTGCACCGGCCCTGGGCCAATTACATGAGAGGACAACCCCTGGGGACCCTCAGCCACCACTCCTTGGGTCTCTGTTGCTGCTGTCCAGTCCTCAGCCATGTCCGACTCTTTGCACCCCATGGGCTCTAGCCGGCCAAGCTCCTCTGTCCAAGGGATTCTCCAGGCAAGAAGACTGGAGTGAGTTGCCGTTACCTACTCCATGGATTTCTGTTACTGACTCACATTTTAAACCAATTTTTAAAAATGGATAAAATGTTAAATACAGAGTCAGTTTAAAAGATTTTTAATAAAATGTGTACAGACCCTGATAGCTTAGACAGTAAGGAATCTGCCTGCAATGCAGGAGACTCTGGTTTGATCCCTAAATCAGGAACATCTCTTGGAGAAGGGAATGTTCTTTCATAATAGTGTTAAAATATATTATTTTCCTAAATATCCTTCTTATCAAATGTCTCTACTGCGTAAGCACCTCATATAAAGACTGTGATGGCTGGAATAAAATTGGACATTTCTGTTAGTACATGAAGGGCGATGCTTGCAATTTCCAGGCATGTTAGCTGCCAGGCAGCTGGAAAGCAGTGACAACCCTCTTGTACAGTTTAATCGCTTGACCTGGAAAAACGGAGCTCCTTTAGCACAAGGCCCCAGAGCTAGCCGAAATGTACAAGCACCGTATCAGCGATGCTACCAAATTCCCTAGACAAAGCTGGAAAACATTCTGTCTGGCTCCAAAACAAACAAAATATATCTATGGCTTTAGCATCCTGTCACAAACACGTTGAAGTGTTCAGTTTCTCAGCGTTTATTCCATCTATGGAGCTGAAAACTATACAGTTAGGAGGAAGCCCCACGGCACTGCCTTTAGACTGAAAGCAGCTCGTTCCTGATTGATGTCAAGTAGCATCTCCAAACTCCCAGGTTCCTTAAATCTGAGACCGGAAAAGCGTTTAAGAACTTCAAGTACGGTTGCCCCCACAGTGCTGTCTCTCAGCCCCTCCTCTGCCGTATCTTTCACTTACGCTCTTCCATCTCCTTTGTCCCGTTACCAATCATCAACCAATCCCCTCTTTCCTGGAGGAAGGAGGAGTGGGCAAATACTTATTGATATCATGACACTGACACTGGGAAAGATTGAAGGCAAAAGGAGATGGGGGCGACAGAGGATGAGATGGCTGGATGGCATCACCAACTCGATGGACATGAGTCTGGGCAAACTCCAGGAGAGAGGGAAGGACAAGGGAGCCTGGCGAGCTGCAGTCCATGGGTTTGCAAAGAGTCAGTTATGACTTAGTGACTGGACAGCAGCAATGAACGATGCAAAGCACAGTGTCTGTTAACTCAGATTTCTGGATGTTTTGGTGGTAGCTTCTACTCCCAGAACCTGTGTTTTTAAAATACTAAGTGACATTCTGCTTTTTCAATCACCTGGTGACCATCTTTATTGTACAAATTAACATTTGACAAGCATTTTGAATATTCTAGGAGAAAGCCTGGACTATCATATAGTTTGTGTGAAATTTTCCATGTAACTGTGACCTAAATGCATTCCTTCCAATAGAAACTACATAATACATGTCACTGCAAAACTTTTTATAGATCTGAGCTGATGTCATATCAAAAGGCAAAAATGCACAGTTTCTGTCCAGCCCATGTTCCAGAAATATACAAACCTATCTGTGTAACTGCCAGTCACATTTCCACCCAACAAAATACAGTAAGCCCTCCACACAGGTTTAGCACTGTGTGCTGAGAAAGTGGGGTGCGGGCTTTGAGTATCCCCAGCCGACCTTCAGATCATAACTTTTGCACAGTTTAAGGTGAGTTCTCAGGGGCTTCAGTTTCTTTATGATAAAGGACTTGAAACAAGAGAGGAGCTGGCCCCTGAGAGTATCAGAAGGGAGTGGGCAGTTCAAAAAGAGAGTCGTGTGTGTGCTCCTTAGACGTGGAGCCCAAGACTGGCTTATGCTTTGTTGTTGTGTCTCAGTCACTAAATTGTGTCCAACGCTTTGTGGCCCTCATGGACTGCAGCCTGCCAGGCTCCTCTGTCCTTCACTATCTCTGAGAGTCTGCTCAAATCCATGTTCTTTGAGTCTGAGATTCTACCTATCTCATCCTCTGCTGTTCCGTTCTCCTTTCGCCTTCAGTCTTTCCCAATATCAAGGTCTTTTCCAGTGAATTGAATCTTCACATCAGGTGGCCAAAGTACTGGGGCTTCAGCTTCAGCATCAGTCCTTCCAGTGAATATTCAGGATTAGTTTCCTTTAGGATTGACAGGTTTAATGTCCTGGTCTGATAAATATTTATAAATATGCTTAGGGAATTATTTCCCACAAATTTCACAAAGACCCACAAGGAATCAATTATTCAAGAAAATTTAAATATACAGTTCCCAAACAATTTCCCTTAGAAATGTTACTTCAACAAAATATACAGTTCATAATTTTAACACATGAATCTATCATTTTTACTATATTAATATTTCTGAATATTCAGTAATATACCTCTAGGCATGATTAGTTGCTAACATTTATTTTATTTGACCTCACACATTTGTCAACATTTAGGGCTCATATTAATTAACCCTTTCCTTCCTTCACTTCTGGTATTCTACATACCCTGCTGCATGCATATTCTCCAACATTTATGAACAAGTGCAGGGTAAGTAGCTATGTACATAAACAATTTGACATTAATCATCAGACTCAACTGTTTAATATAAATTATTTCTATGAACTTTTCGATATAGTTAAATTAAATGTTTTGAGTTTGAAGTCATTTAGACCAAAGAAATCATCAAAATTGTAAAGACTTATTTCAAGGATTATGAAAATTGCTACTAGACAACTCGAGTTCAGCTGATGGAAATATCTCTGTTTAAGTGCCAGGTGATTTTAGTTCTAGGCACTTTGTTAACTGAGGGTCTGGGGTGGAAAAAAAATCAGTGTGATTTTGTTTGTTTGTTTGTAAGATAAAAATACTATCTACTGTCACGTCTGATCAGGAGGTTATTTTGAAACTAACAGGAAATGGAGAGGAAATCTTTAAAAATGTAAAGCATTAAGGCATGTGAGATACGGCTATGATAACCCCCTTGCTCTTTGTCATCAAACGTGTGTACTTTATGTCCTACATACAAATGCAGATTCACAGGTAATGATGGGGGATGCGAAAACACAGAGAGATTTTTTGAATTCAAGGTCCTGGGTTACATCTTCATGAAAGTGTTTTTGTCCGTCAAACCTTCCATTGCCTTTCCCTGGGCACTGGCCTTTTCCTACCAGCCACTCAGGCTTCCCCGTTTCTGACAGCAGAGTCAATATGTCCATGGACTGGTCCAGCACCATAAACCTTAAAGCTGATGGGGTTCAACTCCAAAGCTTTGGTGCTGGAATAAGCAAAGATTTGGAGAAGGAAATGGCAACCCACTCCAGTATTCTTGCCTGGAGAATCCCATGGACGGAGGAGCCTGGTGGGCTACAGTCCACGGGGTCGCAAAGAGTCGGACATGACTGAGCGACTTCACCTTCACCTTCTAAGCAAAGCTTCCTCAAGTGGGCGCTCAAGAAGAGAGTGTGTCCCTGAGGAGGGTACAGCTGCACGGGACACTGCAGGAAAAATGACGGGAGTCTCATGCAGACATGTGTGTGTCAGAGCACCAACACCAGGCTCTGGACATTTGAAACTGACAAATTTCTGCTCTCACAAGTCTGAGATGGGGGCCCTTGAACTTGCAGTAAAAGATCCCTATCTATTAATAACATGCATCTTAAGACACTAACAATTTTTTAAATAAATATATTCTTTTTAGAGACTGTTACTAATAAAATGATAGGTTATAATACTTAGTCACCAAAATTTAATAGGGTAGGTCCTAAATTCATTCTAAAAATATACATGAAAACTCTCCCAAATGCCAAATAGAGCACTACATTCAAGGCCATTTAAACATGTGGTTGGCAAAGGGATGAAGTTCAGAGTCATAAAAATCAGGACCATCTAAGGGCCCTTAGAGAGGAAATTTGCACTGAAACCGCTTTGTCCTGCCTTCCCAGCTACTAATGGCAAGTGTGTGTCAACTGATAAATGCAGAGTGTGCCCAGAGAGGGCCTCCCAGATTCCAAGTGCAGTGAGGTGACTCCATTTGTATACCCTGATGACCTTCAGGTCCCAGCTACAAATCCAAGATATGGAAGAAAGGGCACCAAACTCACCCCTACTTTGTGGACAAGAAAGATAAAACAGAAGAAATTCCACAGAATGTTTTCTAGATCTTACATATGGATGTCTGTGTACTTAGGATGTAGCTTGCCCAGGCATCCCACCTTTGGCAGTCTGTCTAATGCTCCAGTTGGCTACTGGCCCCAGGTCATTAAGAAGGTAAATTTGATAGTCGTGTTTTGGATTTGGTACTTGATAGACTGAGGGGGCTTCCCTGGTGGCTCAGTGATAAAGAATCTACCTGCCAATGAAGGAGACACGGGTTTTGATCTCCTGTGTCTAGAATCCTAGACATGGATTCTACACAGTAAGATCCCCTAGAGAAGGGAATGGCAACCCACTCTAGTATTCTTGCCTGGGAAGTCCTATGGATGGAGGAATCCGGTGGGCTACAGTCCATGAGGTCTCAAAGAGTTGGACACAACTTAGCAACCAAACAACAACATGAGTGATGAGACCTGTAAGCGTACCATGGACCAACACACACTTTGAACAAATGGCTCATAAACATCTAAACCAAGCATTTCATCTGACTCTGCAGTCAGACTCTCAGACATTTCAAATGTACTATGAAATTTGATTTGAATGGCTGTAGTTTTCTAGGTAACACTGAAAAATCAAAGTATTAACATTTCTAAGGCAGTCTATTCAACCTTCCCATAGAGAGTTGTTATGTTTTCATATTCTACATAACTCATTAAAACTTCTTTATCCTCTTTTAATCTTAAGATGTTTGTTTAGTATCTTTCTTCAGCTCATGCATTTATTTTCTAGAATTAGGTTGACTTTTTTCTCATTTGTTGCTTTTGTTTCAAATTGGAAATGGCTTTATTTTTCTTATTACAAATTTAATGGACATTCTCAGAAAGAAATCACATATGAAAATACTAAATATTTAATCTATCTTTCCAAAGTTTTTCAAGCACACATACATTCATGTACATGTAATTATACAATGGATTACAATACAATGTTATGAAGTGACCTTGGCCACATTGTGAGACACTTGGAATTTTAGTTTCCCAACTTGGTATCGAACCTGAATGCCCTGCATTGAAAGTGTGGAGTCTTAACCATATGACTGCTCAGGAAGTGTAGAACAGTATTCTCTAAAACTCTTCTATGGACCTTTGAGTTCTGTTATTGAGTTTCAAGATGCTAGACTGATACATATGCATTTGTCTCCACTGCCCTCCAAATCCCCCTAAAATGACTGATAAGCCATAAATAAAACAAAAGCCAGAGAGATATACTTGGGAGGCATCTCCAAAAGTTTGGAGACTCAAGATGCTGATAGCCAGGTACCTTCAGTGACACACAAAAAGAACAAGTGAATTCACACCACAGAGCCCCAGTGCTAAGTGTGTGCTAAGTCTTCAGGAGTGTTTGCCTCTTTGCAACACTTTGGACCATAGTCCATGAAGCTCTTCCATCCATGGGATTCTCCAGGCAAGAATACTGGAGTGGGTGGCCATGCCCTCCTCCAGGGGATCTTCCTGACCCAGGGATTGAACCTGCATCTCCTGTGTCTCTTTCATTGGCAGGCAGTTTCTTTACCACTAGCACCATCTGGGAAGCCCCATATAGACCCCAAGATGGTCCAGGAATCAATAGTGAGTGTGAATGGGGCCGAAAAGAGGGATTGGTTANAATACTGGAGTGGGTGGCCATGCCCTCCTCCAGGGGATCTTCCTGACCCAGGGATTGAACCTGCATCTCCTGTGTCTCTTTCATTGGCAGGCAGTTTCTTTACCACTAGCACCATCTGGGAAGCCCCATATAGACCCCAAGATGGTCCAGGAATCAATAGTGAGTGTGAATGGGGCCGAAAAGAGGGATTGGTTACAAGTCTGTATAAGAAATAATTAAAGCCCCAAATTGCCTTCATCACACAATGCAGTCAAACAAACACCAAGACCCCAAGCCAGTAGAATATTCACATTTCAATCCCCTGAGTAGTTGAACAGGAGAGATCCTGAGTTCATGACAAGAGATGGCTGAAGGAGTGAGTATCATTATGAAAACATGAGAGTTGAATGAAAATCTACTCTAAAAATGATGAGCCATTCGCATCCCTTTCTATCTCAACTCAGAAAGCACAGGGAAAATGCTGGGGGCCAGCGTGAGGAACTCTGCCCATGGCAAAGGTCATGAGGAAGGAAGCTTGGCATACGCAAAGGCGTGATCAAGCCTCAGGAAACACCTTGTTCCGGAGCATCTACCCCCAAAACCAGAGTACTTTACGGGGGGCTCTCCTGCATAACCATTTCTCTCGGAGAAGGAGTTAACTTGCAGCTCCAAGTTAATAAAAATTCCTGGGCGTGACAAGAGTGTTTCAACTTAGAAATTCCTCTGGAGGTCTTCTAGCCTCCCTGATCAGGCTCTTCCAGCCACATGTGATTGTTTACAGCCTCCCAACCATGAGAGGCACAAGANACTATCCGTTTCTAATCTCTCTATATATCTGTAATTAAATATGTATTTTTCCAAGGACGCTGACTCTGTTCCCATCTTTTAATCACCCTGGATCCACCGGGGCTGGACCCCGGCAGGAAAAGGCCTCATGGTCTAGGCAGGAGCTGGAAGAGTTCTCTTGGAGAACGCCTGCCCTACTAAAAATCCTCCAGGTAGAAATTAGGTCTTTTGTTGCATTTACAACAGAAGTTAGGCTCCTACATGACTACCCTGTACTGAAGTCCACCACTCAACAACCCCTGGCTTACAGAACTTTCCAGTTCTGTAAGTTGTATGATGAGTATGCAAATTTATTTTTTAAAAACTGTCCATTTGCTTTGAAAGTGGTTAATCCATTTTTTTTTTTTAATCACCAATGACTTTGTGCCACATATGACCACATAAGTGTGGGCCTATTTCTAGACCTACAATGGTAACTTGAATTTTCTTTCTACCTTCAGGTCTTACTGGTCATTGTTATCCTACCCATGTTAAAACTCTTCAACATGTTATGATTTAAACACTCAGTTTTCTTTTGATGAGTTTAAAAAATGAGAATATCTTTCTCTCTCTCTCTCTCTCTTTTTTTTTTTTTTTTTACTATTTCCAGCATGTCTCATTAATTTATGTAGATTTCCACTGGGCTTCCCTGGTGGCTGAGATGGTATACCTGGGTTAAGATCTCCTGGAGAAGGGAATACCCACTCCAGTATTCTGGCCTGGAGAATTCCATGGACAGAGGAGCCTTNTCTCTCTCTCTTTTTTTTTTTTTTTTTTTTTTACTATTTCCAGCATGTCTCATTAATTTATGTAGATTTCCACTGGGCTTCCCTGGTGGCTGAGATGGTATACCTGGGTTAAGATCTCCTGGAGAAGGGAATACCCACTCCAGTATTCTGGCCTGGAGAATTCCATGGACAGAGGAGCCTTGTTGGCTACAGTCCAAGGGGTCACAAAGAGTCAGACACGACTGAGTAACTTTCACTTTCATATTTCCATCTGGGAATATTTTTATTCTTCCTGAACAAATTTAACATTTGTTTATTGCAAGTCTACTGGTAATTAATTCTCTCAGCTTTGAATGAAAAAAAAAATCCTTTATTTATAAAAGATCTTTGGGGGAAAATTAGAATTCTACCTTGATAACTTTTTTCTTCCACTACTTTAAAAGTGCTTTTCCATATTCTTCTGCTTCACATAGTTTCTGGAAAGAAATCTGGTGTAATCTTAGCTTTGTTTCTCTGTATATAAAGTGTTTGTTTCTCTAGCTTCTTTAAAATATTCTTGTTATCATTAATTTCAGAAATTTGATTATAATGTCCCTTTGTATGTGTGATTTGCTTCATTTTTCTTCTGCATGGGTTCCATTAACCTTCTTGAATGTGTAGGCTTATCATTTATATTAAATTTGAAAAAATTTTTGCCACTTATTTCTTCAAGTATATTTTTTTCTCCCCTTCCTCTCCTCTCTTCTGAGACTGCAGTTATAAATAACCACTTTTCTGTAAAGCAATTATCCTTTCATTAAAAAACAAATAATAAAAAATAACCACTTTGTACCAGCCACCAGAGTTCTGTTATTTCTTTTCCAGTCTCTTTATTTCATTTGGAATAATTTCTATTAGTATGTTTTTTCTTCTGCAGTGAGTAATTTGCTTATAGAGTTTGAATTTGAGGTATTGCATTTTTCAACTCTAAAAATTCCATGTAGATCTTTTCAAAATCTTTACATTTCTTTCCTCATCGTATTCATGTTCTTTTATATGCTCTTAAACATATGAGGAATATTTATATTCCTTTAACATTGTCTGGCAATTTCAGCATCTCTTTCATTTCTAATCATTGGATTTCTTCTGGTTTGGGGTCATATCTTCCTGCTTATTTTTATGTTTAACAGTTTTGAGTGAATCCTAGAAATTATGAGTTTTATTTTATTATGTTGTTTAGGTTTCTTTTCTAACATTCCTTTATGGAGGGTTGGCATTTGGTTAAGTTCCTTTAGCTCAGTCTGATTGTCTTGAGATTTGCCTTTTAAGCCATTTGATTATGATGTTCCTTGATGTGTTTGATTTTCTTCGTTTTTCTTCTGCTTGGGTTCCATTGACCTTGAATGTGTAGATTGATCACTTATACTAAATTGGGAAAATTTTTCTACTTATTTCTTCATATATTTTTTAAGAAACATGACCCCAAACAAATTTTGGTAGTTTTATGGCCTATATGGACTACTTTTTAACAATATATTTAAAATATATATATATATAGACTAACGTTTAATAATTATTTCTATATTAATCTCTTTGATTACATGTACTATGAATTAAGAACCCCCCCCAAAAAAATGCATATTACAGGCTAGAATTTCTGTTTTCTCATGGCTCCTATGAAAAGTTTCTAAATGTAGCTTTCAGCTAGAGCTCCACATGGGCACCGGGTCCTTGTTGTTGTTGTTCAGTTGCTGAGTCATGTCTGGCTCTTTGTGACTTCACTGACTGCAGCACACCAGGCTTCCCTGTCCACTGTTTCCTGGAGTTTGCTCAGATTCATGTTCATTGAGTCAGTGATGCTATCCAACCATCTCATCTGCTGGCATCCCCTTATCCTTCTGCCTTCAATCTTTCCCAGCATCAGGGTCTTTTCCAATGAGTCAGCTCTTCCTATCAGGTGGCCAAAGGATTGGAGCTTCAGCTTCAGCATCTACTGGGGTTCAGCCCCGGTGGATCCAGGGTAATTCGAAGCGGGGACGGAGTCAGCATCCTAGGAATTAATTGCTTAATTAAAGATATAGAGGGAGATTAGAAAGAAATAGTGTAGTAGGAAAATTAGTGGAGAAAAAGAGGCTGAATAACTTGGTTTATGTGGGATACCAATAAAGCTTCGAGACAAGAAGCTTGCACCACCTACATAGGCCACCGGTGCCCACTTGAATATCGGAGGGTGCCCTGCCTTGGGAACTTAAAAGCCAGGGCAAAATTAGCAGGCTTGGTGAGCACCCATGCTCCAGATGGGAATTCAGCCAGAAAAACGGAGAACAAGAAAGAACGACACAGGGGAATCAGTCTTTCCAGAAACTGATCCAATTTCTTTATTTTCAGGTTTGCTTATATACATTTTGTTACACATGGAGACAAATTTTAAAGTCACGGGGGTCAGCAGTCCTGACCTTTATCAAAATCAGGTGCTTCATATAAATGTAAACTAAAATGTCTTAGGAGTTTTACATCATCTTCTGGCCATGAGGCCTGCTGACATTTTATGATCCTTTCTTTTCTGATAATGGTCAGTCAACCAGAAACTTATTTTCCAGGGGTGATTTTTCTTAAACCAGGCACCACCCTCTGAAGGTACCAGATAAAGTTGCATTCCTATAGGGTGAGGGTGTAGTGGGTTACAATTAAGAAAGGAATTTACTTAGCCTAAGGTTAACATGATTAATATTAAAGGTTAATATTTATTTCTTCTATATGCTAGTTATATTCATTATAAGGGCAGGGAATATGGAGACTTAGTAGCAAATATTGGCCCAACAAATGAAAAACCCTTCACCAATATAATTCCTAATCAACCCACTATACTAATAATTTCTAACTTCCTAAAAGAATCTGCCTTTAGTAAGTCTAAAACATCTCGTTCATCTCACGGTTGAGAGGCTGTAAACAATCACGTGTGGCCGGATGAACCTGTATAGACAGGCTAGATAACCTTCAGAGGGGTTCATAAGGTGAAACACTCTTGTCACACCCAGGAATTTTTATTAACTGGAACTGTAGGTTAACTCCTTCTCCAAGAGAGGTGATGGGGGAGAGCCCCCCATAAAGTCAGAGGTGTAGGTGAGAGCATAAAACAGTAAAGTAGGCAGACTCTGGTTTTGGGGGTAGATGCTCGGGAACAGGGGGTTTCCTGAGGCTCGATCCCACCTTTGCGTATGCCGAAGCCTCCTTCCTCACGACCTTTGCCATGGGCGGAGTTCCTCACGCTGGCTCCCGGCAAGCATCAGTCCTTCCAATGAATATTCAGGACTGATTTCCTTTAGGATTCTTTGGCCTAATCTCTTTGCTGTCCAAGGGACTCTCAAGAGTCTTCTCCAGCACCACTGTTCGAAGGCATCAATTCTTCAGTGATCAGCCTTTTTTATTGTCCAGCTCTCACATCCATACATGACTACTAGAAAAACCGTAGTTTTGACTATAAGGACCTTTGTAGGCAAAGTGATATCTCTGCTTTTTAATACTCTGGCTAGGTTTGTCATTACTCTTTTTCCAAGGAGCAAGTGTGTTTTAATTTCATGGCTGCAGTCATGGTTCCCTAAGCACTGGGTCCCTAAGTTAAGGTTTTTCTAGTCTTTATATTCTGGCCTTTTTAAAAAAGTGGGCTTCCAGTTCCACCTACATGAAAGGAATATTGTCCTTGCAGGGGCAGTGAACACCTAGTATTTAGACAATATGTGCTTCTGATTATCCCATGCTTAATACTTTCAATGCTCACTCAGGCTCTGCATTTAAATCTCCCTTCATTTTAGGCACTTGTGGTGTTTCTTTTCTTTCCAATCTCAGTTCTGCATTCAGTTTTACATTGATCATATTCATTCAGGCTTCCCAGGTGGTGCTAGTGGTAAAGAATCCACCTGCCAATGCAGGAGACACAAGAGATGGGGGTTTGATCCCTGAGTCAGGAATATCCCCTGGAAGAGGAAATGGCGATGGCAACCCAGTCCAGTGTTTCTGCCTGGAGAATCCCATGGACAGAGGAGCCTGGCAGGCTACAGTCTGTGGGGTCACAAAGGGTCAGACACAACTGAGTGACTAACATTTTCACATTTTCACTTCCATTGTAACACAACTTAGTTGAAGAACTTGGGGTGGTAAAGTGTTAGATGTCTGGACTTTTCCTGACTTTGCTTTTATTTTTATTTTCTTAAGGCTAGCCTTTGAGCCTTAATAGAGTGAGCTGGGGAAATGGAAGGCTTAGGCCCAGGACACACTGGTCACAGTGCTTTGGAGGTGATATAAAAGCAATGGAGACAGCTTCCCCACAGGAACTAGTTTGTCTCCTCAAAACTCAGCTTATCACAAAAGAGAAAATCCAGTGTCACTTAGCAGACACAGTAAACTTATTCTCGAAATAGACAAACATTGCAACCTTCTTTCTAACCTATCCATTTGAGGGTTAGACACATTAAGCCGGTTTTCTGCTTCAGGCTGTCAGAATTTTGTACACATCCATGTCCAGTTCTGGAAGGATGAGACGCCCTCTGGATTTTTGCCCTCAATCCCTTCCCTTCTTTTGTTTCCCAACATCTCAACTTTTTCTTCATATTCATAGGATTAAACTTGGGCAAAGTGGGTTAAACTCTGAGTCCTCCTGGACTGGATAATGGCTCATTGTTGACTCCGAATGCTGGTGACCCTCCCTCACAAAGAACCACCTCCACAAACCCCAACACCTCATGCTGGCCCACAAGAGGACCCACTATTACCCAAAACCCAGATTAATTTTGTTACACTGCTGAAGCTTTCTTTCTGAAAAGAACCTGACTACACTATAAAGTTCATGTACATACAGTCTTTATAGTCAGTTCATGAGACTATAAAGTTCATCCAGCAGCTCTGGATGGATGGATAAAGAAGTTGTGGTATATATGCATGATGGAATATTACTCAGTCACAGAAGAGAACGCATTTGAGTCTGTTCTAATGAGGTGGATGAACAGAGAACCCATTATATGGAGTAAAGTCAGAAAGAGAAAAACAAATATTGCATAGTAATGCACATATATGAAATCTAGAAGGATGGTACTGACCAACCTGCTTGCAGGGCAGTGGAGACACAGACACAGGGGACAGGCTTGTGGACACAGTGTGGGAGGGAAAGGGTGGGGCGAATGGAGAGAGTAGTGTGGAGACATGTACACCACCATACGTAAAATACATAGCCAGTGGGAATTTGCTGTATGAGGCAGAGAGTTCAAACCCAGTGCTCTGGGACAACCTAGACAGGTGGGATGGAGTGGGAGGTAGGATGGAGGTTCAAGAGGGAGGGGACATACATTTACCTATGTAATATTTTTGTGTGTGTATTTACCAACACAATATTATATAGCAACTATCTTCCAATTAAAAACAAATAAATTAAAGAAATAAAGTTCACAGTGATGCATTTTAAAATAAACTGGACAGCTGGCTATTTTCTAAGCACTGAGAGCTCACCCTGCATCCTGGTCTCAGGTCTGGCAATCCGACCTTTACTGACTGCCAAGGCCAGATCACCCATCCTTAACAAAAGTCCCATTCCTACCCAAGGGGCCTTTCACATTCTCAAGACACCCACCATCTCTCCTTCTTTCTCTGCCTCTAGATCACAAAGCCCTTTCACCAGCTGCACTGAATTTATTGCCTCCAGGACTATGGAAGGACCATCTTCCCGGCGATGACTTCGGGGTGCTATTCTTCCCGGAGCAGCAGTGTGGTTGGGGGCTTGGACAGTGCCAGCTGCCCCGGGCGTGGGGAGTGGCCTGGGAGAGGCAGGTGTCTCCACGTCCTAGCCCAGCCAGCTCCACTGGTAACTGTCCTAAGTGTGCTGCACATACACTTTACCTTAAAAAGAAAGGACACACAGAGCTTAGAACAAAAGCAGGGACTCGCTTGGCGGCCCTGTAGTTGGGATGTCAGGATTTCACTGCAGTGGTCCATCCCTGGTCAGGGAAGATCCCACAATCATGCATGGCACAGCCAAAAAATTAAAACAGTTTTTTAAAGAGAAGAAGAAGGAAAGAAAAGAAATTAAAGCCACTCCTCCAAGGGAGTAAGAGCTGCTTGTGATTTTGACAAAGCTTCCCAGAGCCCTGCCTGGGGCCTCCTCCTGACCCATCTAGCTTCTCCCCTCTCCCCTCTCTCCACAGAACTGCTCTGTCCTGTCAAACTCTTTCTGTCCTTCCAGCCTCACTGCAACCTGCCCCGAGCATCCTCGCCTCCTTTCACGACCAATACTCTGTGCTCTGCTACAACATGAAGATGCTGTTCCTCCCTCTGCTCCATCCCCACCTTTGGGGAGAGCGCCACATGCCCAGGCTCTCAGGAGTTTCCCTTCCTCCTCCCTGGTTCCGGCAACTTCATGCAGAGCCCAGGTACCCGCCCCCCTTCCAGGTGCCCCAGGCTATGTGCAGTACACTCAGCCCCTCTACATTGAGTCTGTTCTAACGAGGTGGGTGAACAGAGAGCCCATTATATGGAGTAAAGTCAGAAAGAGAAAAACAAATATTGCATCGTAATGCATATATATGAAATCTAGAAGGACGGTACTGACCAACCTGCTTGCAGGGCAGGGGAGATGCAGAGGAGCTGCGTCCACTCAGGGACGGAGGAGAGTCCACCCAGGATCCGGCCGAGTTGTCTCAGCATCACAAAGTCCCATTTTCCATTATTTGCAATGAAGATTTGCATTTTCAACAAGGCATCTTCCTATGTGATTGCTCCTATGATGGAGGTTTGTATTTCAATTCAGCTGCTATAAGAGCATTTCAATTCAGCTGCTATAAGAGCGATCATTTTTGCTGAATTCCATTTATCCAAAGGCTTCCCACATGGCTCAGTGGTAAAGAATCTGCCTGCCAATGCGGGAGACCTGGGTTTGATCCCTAGGTTGGGAAGATCCCCAGGAGGAGGGCACGGCAACCCACTCCAGTATTCGTGCCTGGAGAATCTCATGGACAGAGGAGCCTAGCGGGCTACAGTCCATGGGGTTGCAAAAAGTCGGACACGACTGAGTGACAAAGCAGAGCATGAAGCACAATACACATCCCTATAAGTGTTATAATCATCCCCATTACGCAGATGGGAAACTGAGGCAGGTGAAGGTCAACCATCATCCCAAGTAAGTGGCAGGGTCAGAGGATGAGCCCAGGCAGTCCCACCTGTGCCCACCCATTCAGCTGAGCAATCGCCATTCCCACAAGAGGGCAATTAAAATTCCCTCGTACAACTTGCCAGATTAGTTTGAGGATATCAGTTTCTGAGGAGCAAAAACACACTTCAGAAGATGTATAAGTCAATATACAAACACAGAATATTACTCTGACCCTTTGTACGACTGAGGGCTTTTTGCTCTGCTTTCTCTAATGTTTATATGGAAAGTGCTTAGTTGTGCTTAGCTGCTCAGCTCTGTCCAACTCTTTGTGACTCCATGGACTGTAGCCCACCAGGCACCTCTGTCCATGAGGATTCTCCAAGCAAGAATACTGGAGTGGGTTGCTGTGCCCTCTTCCAGGGGATCTTCCCAACCCAGGGATGGAACCCAGGTCTATTGCAGATGGACTCGTTACCATCTGAGCCACTAGGGAAGCCCTTAAATGTTAAGGGATAAGTTAAATAATTTTTGAAATACTACTGAATATATATATATAACAAGAGTTTGGGGAAAATGTTTCAGACTATATGATCATAATCTCTCAGACTACTAAAATGTGAAAGAGCCCCTTGACCTGAATTCCCCCCAAAGACATAGGAAATTACACTGAGGCTCCCAAAATCCACCCCTGACTCCCATGGCTTCCCACATTACATGATTCACACTTCAGTTCAGTTCAGTTCAGTTCAGTTGCTCAGTTGTGTCTGACTCTTTGTGACCCCATGAACCACAGCATGCCAGGTATCCCTGTCTATCACCAACTCCCAGAGTCCACCCAAACTCACATCCATTGAGTCAGTGATGCCATCCAACCATCTCATCCTCTGTTGTCCCCTTCTCCTCCTGCCCTCAATCTTTCCCAGCATCAGGGTCTTTTCCAATGAGTCAGCTCTTCGCATCAGATGGTCAAAGTATTGGAGTTTCAGCTTCAACATCAGTCCTTCCAATGAACACCCAGGACTGATCTTTTGGATGAACTGGCTGGATCTCCTTGCAGTCCAAGGGACTCTCAAGAGTCTTCTCAGTGGTGCCTAATTCTGACCTTATAGTCATAGTTAATCCCTAGGATCTATTTTTCCTAGCTGTACTGTGACCTTGAGAGTAGGTAGTGGAAATCCTTTATTTCTTTATATCAGCACTGCATCTCCAGGATTAATAAAAGTCTGTGGATCTGAGCTGCTCTGTCTCCCTCTCCTCCACACACCCCAAGCTAGGAACAGTGAGTTTTCTGACATCTATTAGCATAGTGAGGTTGACAGATTCAGACACAAAATTGTATTTTCACTTCAAGGGGAGGCTTGCGTGGGTGTCTCTATTTCTACTGCTCTAGGCACTTTGCTGGTACATGCTGGTTTTCAAATACCTTCAGATTTAGTCAGGTCAAAAATCCACTCAGAAGCAAAGCCAGACATGGACCTCACAACCGATGGATGCTGGCCTTGCCCTGAGCATTTGGCTTTTGTTCTTTTCTTAATAGAACAGCAGTCTTCTTGCTGTTTCTAAGCATGGACACACTTTCCCCAGGGGCTGCCAAATGCTGAAGTCATTGAGGCCAAGAGCTTGTCCTGGGAGGCTGAACTGACAGAAATGCCCCAGCCTGGCCCACAGCTTGGAGGCCGCCTTCCCACATGCATTGTTATATATTTGGTTATTTTGCCATCACCTGCGGGTTCCCTGAATTACAACACGCTGGGATCTGGGTACCCACTCTGTTCTCCCCTTTAGTCCCTGCTTTCTGAAACACTGCTTGCTATCAGCAGACTTAACCATGATAAAGCCTGTCCCTTCTCCTAAATCGTTAGAAAATGCACTGACGCCATCCATCAACACAACCCCAGAGAACTCTCACCATTCACCTTCGTAGGAACTGGCTGTTCACTCAGACCCTTCGTTCCCCTCACAGACAGCTGCTCTCAGCTCTTTACAAACCACATCTTCCTTAGCCTCTCATGAGCCAGTTAGCAAAAGCCCTTCCCATTTAGGAAATGTTGAGTGAATGAGGGAGTGAAGTTGCTCAGTCGTGTCCAACTCTTTGCCACCCCATGGACTGTAAGCCTACCAGGCTCCTCCGTCCATGGGATTTTCCAGGCAAGAATACTGGAGTGGGGTGCCATTTCCTTCTCCAAGGAAATGGTGCACATCTAAATAAATTATGTCTCCTGATATGTCAGCCACTACTATATCAACTTCAAAAGTCCCATGACAGATTAATGTTGCAAAAATTGGCATTCTCTATTTTTCCTGTTTTTATTCAATATCTATTGGCTAAGGATTTACTTTGTTTTCTTTGTCCCTGTTTTTCTCTTGTTCCTCCTAACATTAGACTTCAATTCTAACCATGTCCACTGGATCCATGCTCACTTCAGATTCTTTCTCTCTCTCTCTTTTTTTTTTTTAGCATTTCACTCCTCATTGAATTTTTATTCTCATACAAAACCAGTCAGCGTCATCTTTGGATGCCTTTTGTCAGGGTCTATAGAATAATTACCCGGACATCTGTGTCAGTCTTTAGAGTTTATTCATGAAAGAACATCTGTACTCTAGATGGACATCTGGTGATTCCAGCATAAGAGCTGACATTTCACACCTCTGCCCTTAGGCCTGATTGCATCTGCAGTAATGAGGGTCCATCCTGGGGTGACATTAAAGCCCCATTCAATTTTTTATCCAAAGACATCAAGTTCACATTTCACTCTAGAAACTCAAGCACCAGGAGCTATTAAATTGGGAAATATCCATCAAGAAAAGTTCAAATTAGCTCTCTCATGGCCTATATATCACACAGACATGTCCAACGGGCAGTAACTCCGTGTGGAGCTGCCCTGAGGACAGGTGTGGGTGGAGATCAAGACCACACGACAGTGACAGGGTCAGCATCGTGGATTCCGTCCACGCTGTACTATTACTGTTGTAGCCACGCGTACGGGGAAACAAACTCACTCAGGACAATGCAGGGTGGAGTGCAGTTTATTACACCGGCGGGCCCAAGGCAGAGTCTCCTCTTAGCCAAGGACCCCAACCAATTTTTGTGAAAACCTTATATACCCTAAGCAACCGTGCCCAAACCCACCTCCCCAAATTCCCTGAAACTAGTCTGAACAAAGGAAAAAGAATGATACAATCAAAGTTAACTCGGGATTCATATGCCTTAAGCCTAGGTAGTTAACAGTAAACAATTCTCAATCGGCTTACAGTCATACCCCAATAAGCATAATAGAATGTATGATTCTATTTGGTTACACAGATAATTAGGGTATTCTTTTAGGCGATGGAGAGCGCTGGGGCTCTTCCTTCCAGAGGCCTGGTTTTCCAGTTGGTATGTCGTTTCCATAGGTACTGGGCATATAGCTCAACGTCCACAGTCTGGCCCAAGATGGAGTCTTGCTTTCAAGATAGAGCCTGTTCTGTTTCCTCCTTCATTACAGCTGGAGAAGACCTAGGAAAGGCAAGGACATATACGCATACCAGGTTGCCCTAGAAAGAGCCAGTGTCCAGGACTGAAGTTTCAAGAGAAGGAGGCTCAGGTTGGTGTTCTAATCAGTTGTTGTTGTTCAGGCACTGAGTTGTGTCCAGCTCTTTGTGATCTCATGAACTTCAGGCTGCCAGGCTTCCCTGTCCTTCACCATCTCCCAGAGTTTGCTCAAATTCACGTCCATTGAGTCAGTGATGCCATCCAACCATCTCATCCTCTGTCGTCCACTTCTCCTCCCTCCTTCAATCTTTCCCAGCATCAGGGTTGGCTCTCCTCATCAGGTGGCCAAAGGATTGGGGCTTCCGCTTCAGCATCAGTCCTTCCAGTGAACATTCAGGGTTGATTTCCCTTAGGATTGGAGATGGCAATGGCAACCCACTCCAGTACTCTTGCCTGGAAAATCCCATTGACCGAGGAGCCTGGTAGGCTACAGTCCATGCGGTCGCAAAGAGTCGGACATGACTAAGCGACTTCACTTTCACTTTTCCCTTAGGATTGACTAGTTGGATCTCCTTGCAGTCCAAGGGACTCTCAAGAGTCTTCTCCTCTAATCAGAGTGGCTGCCCACACCCAGATGACACACAGGTCTCATAAGTCCCTGGTGGCAGAGGCAAATCCTCTTTCAGGCACACTTCTTTCTCCTCCCAGGTCAGATGTCTGGTGCTCACCTGGCCAGGAAATACATCAGCACTATGAGGAGCCGCAATGCTGATCTCAGCTTAGGGATGACCAGAAAAGCAAATCAAAAGGGAAAGGAGGAATCTGTTCTGCCTGGAAGTCTTCTGGGAGCAGCACCCCAGAGAGGACCAAGTTTAACTTAGACTGAGTCTCATGACCCCAGCACATCAGAAGAGCCTCTTAAAGGAAGTGACACAACCTCACTTTTTATTCCTTATCTGATGGCTACCACAAAGCAGCTCTTAGGCTCAAATAACCTAATGCAAATGAATTTGTTCACTTAACCACAGAATCCAGTGGTCAAGATGAAGAGCAAAGAGTAGTGGAAAGAGAGAAGAGGCAAGGATGGTGTGAGGCAGGGCAAGCATGGGAAATACCACAAACGGTGAGGTTTAAGGAGTAGCTAAACTTTTTTCCCTAAAAAGTGAAAGAGGAGATCATGCCATCCGGTCCCATCACTTTATGGGAAATAGATGGGGAAACAGTGGAAACAGTGTCAGATTTTATTTTGGGGGGGGCTCCAAAATCACTGCAGATGGTGACTGCAGCCATGAAATTAAAAGATGCTTACTCCTTGGAAGAAAAGTTATAACCAACCTAGATAGTATATTCAAAAGCAGAGACATTACTTTGCCGACTAAGGTCCATCTAGTCAAGGCTATGGTTTTTCCAGTAGTCATGTATGGATGTGAGAGTTGGACTGTGAAGATGGCTGCGTGCCGAAGAATTGATGCTTTTGAACTGTGGTGTTGGAGAAAACTCTTGAGAGTCTCTGAGACTGTAAGGAGATCCAACCAGTCCATTCTGAAGGATATCAGCCCTGGGATTTCTTTGGAAGGGATAATGCTAAAGCTGACACTCCAGTACTTTGGCCAACTCATGTGAATCAGATGGTCAAAGTATTGGAGTTTCAGCTTCAACATCAGTCCTTCCAATGAACACCCAGGACTGATCTTTTGGATGAACTGGCTGGATCTCCTTGCAGTCCAAGGGACTCTCAAGAGTCTTCTCAGTGGTGCCTAATTCTGACCTTATAGTCATAGTTAATCCCTAGGATCTATTTTTCCTAGCTGTACTGTGACCTTGAGAGTAGGTAGTGGAAATCCTTTATTTCTTTATATCAGCACTGCATCTCCAGGATTAATAAAAGTCTGTGGATCTGAGCTGCTCTGTCTCCCTCTCCTCCACACACCCCAAGCTAGGAACAGTGAGTTTTCTGACATCTATTAGCATAGTGAGGTTGACAGATTCAGACACAAAATTGTATTTTCACTTCAAGGGGAGGCTTGCGTGGGTGTCTCTATTTCTACTGCTCTAGGCACTTTGCTGGTACATGCTGGTTTTCAAATACCTTCAGATTTAGTCAGGTCAAAAATCCACTCAGAAGCAAAGCCAGACATGGACCTCACAACCGATGGATGCTGGCCTTGCCCTGAGCATTTGGCTTTTGTTCTTTTCTTAATAGAACAGCAGTCTTCTTGCTGTTTCTAAGCATGGACACACTTTCCCCAGGGGCTGCCAAATGCTGAAGTCATTGAGGCCGAGAGCTTGTCCTGGGAGGCTGAACTGACGGAAATGCCCCAGCCTGGCCCACAGCTTGGAGGCCGCCTTCCCACATGCATTGTTATATATTTGGTTATTTTGCCATCACCTGCGGGTTCCCTGAATTACAACACGCTGGGATCTGGGTACCCACTCTGTTCTCCCCTTTAGTCCCTGCTTTCTGAAACACTGCTTGCTATCAGCAGACTTAACCATGATAAAGCCTGTCCCTTCTCCTAAATCGTTAGAAAATGCACTGACGCCATCCATCAACACAACCCCAGAGAACTCTCACCATTCACCTTCGTAGGAACTGGCTGTTCACTCAGACCCTTCGTTCCCCTCACAGACAGCTGCTCTCAGCTCTTTACAAACCACATCTTCCTTAGCCTCTCATGAGCCAGTTAGCAAAAGCCCTTCCCATTTAGGAAATGTTGAGTGAATGAGGGACTGAAGTTGCTCAGTCGTGTCCAACTCTTTGCCACCCCATGGACTGTAAGCCTACCAGGCTCCTCCGTCCATGGGATTTTCCAGGCAAGAATACTGGAGTGGGGTGCCATTTCCTTCAACTCCGTTCTCCCCTTTAGTCCCTGCTTTCTGAAACACTGCTTGCTATCAGCAGACTTAACCATGATAAAGCCTGTCCCTTCTCCTAAATCGTTAGAAAATGCACTGACGCCATCCATCAACACAACCCCAGAGAACTCTCACCATTCACCTTCGTAGGAACTGGCTGTTCACTCAGACCCTTCGTTCCCCTCACAGACAGCTGCTCTCAGCTCTTTACAAACCACATCTTCCTTAGCCTCTCATGAGCCAGTTAGCAAAAGCCCTTCCCATTTAGGAAATGTTGAGTGAATGAGGGAGTGAAGTTGCTCAGTCGTGTCCAACTCTTTGCCACCCCATGGACTGTAAGCCTACCAGGCTCCTCCGTCCATGGGATTTTCCAGGCAAGAATACTGGAGTGGGGTGCCATTTCCTTCTCCAAGGAAATGGTGCACATCTAAATAAATTATGTCTCCTGATATGTCAGCCACTACTATATCAACTTCAAAAGTCCCATGACAGATTAATGTTGCAAAAATTGGCATTCTCTATTTTTCCTGTTTTTATTCAATATCTATTGGCTAAGGATTTACTTTGTTTTCTTTGTCCCTGTTTTTCTCTTGTTCCTCCTAACATTAGACTTCAATTCTAACCATGTCCACTGGATCCATGCTCACTTCGGATTCTTTCTCTCTCTCTTTTTTTTTTTTTAGCATTTCACTCCTCATTGAATTTTTATTCTCATACAAAACCAGTCAGCGTCATCTTTGGATGCCTTTTGTCAGGGTCTATAGAATAATTACCAGGACATCTGTGTCAGTCTTTAGAGTTTATTCATGAAAGAACATCTGTACTCTAGATGGACATCTGGTGATTCCAGCATAAGAGCTGACATTTCACACCTCTGCCCTTAGGCCTGATTGCATCTGCAGTAATGAGGGTCCATCCTGGGGTGACATTAAAGCCCCATTCAATTTTTTATCCAAAGACATCAAGTTCACATTTCACTCTAGAAACTCAAGCACCAGGAGCTATTAAATTGGGAAATATCCATCAAGAAAAGTTCAAATTAGCTCTCTCATGGCCTATATATCACACAGACATGTCCAACGGGCAGTAACTCCGTGTGGAGCTGCCCTGAGGACAGGTGTGGGTGGAGATCAAGACCACGCGACAGTGACAGGGTCAGCATCGTGGATTCCGTCCACGCTGTACTATTACTGTTGTAGCCACGCGTACGGGGAAACAAACTCACTCAGGACAATGCAGGGTGGAGTGCAGTTTATTACACCGGCGGGCCCAAGGCAGAGTCTCCTCTTAGCCAAGGACCCCAACCAATTTTTGTGAAAACCTTATATACCCTAAGCAACCGTGCCCAAACCCACCTCCCCAAATTCCCTGAAACTAGTCTGAACAAAGGAAAAAGAATGATACAATCAAAGTTAACTCGGGATTCATATGCCTTAAGCCTAGGTAGTTAACAGTAAACAATTCTCAATCGGCTTACAGTCATACCCCAATAAGCATAATAGAATGTATGATTCTATTTGGTTACACAGATAATTAGGGTATTCTTTTAGGCGATGGAGAGCGCTGGGGCTCTTCCTTCCAGAGGCCTGGTTTTCCAGTTGGTATGTCGTTTCCATAGGTACTGGGCATATAGCTCAACGTCCACAGTCTGGCCCAAGATGGAGTCTTGCTTTCAAGATAGAGCCTGTTCTGTTTCCTCCTTCATTACAGCTGGAGAAGACCTAGGAAAGGCAAGGACATATACGCATACCAGGTTACCCTAGAAAGAGCCAGTGTCCAGGACTGAAGTTTCAAGAGAAGGAGGCTCAGGTTGGTGTTCTAATCAGTTGTTGTTGTTCAGGCACTGAGTTGTGTCCAGCTCTTTGTGATCTCATGAACTTCAGGCTGCCAGGCTTCCCTGTCCTTCACCATCTCCCAGAGTTTGCTCAAATTCACGTCCATTGAGTCAGTGATGCCATCCAACCATCTCATCCTCTGTCGTCCACTTCTCCTCCCTCCTTCAATCTTTCCCAGCATCAGGGTTGGCTCTCCTCATCAGGTGGCCAAAGGATTGGGGCTTCCGCTTCAGCATCAGTCCTTCCAGTGAACATTCAGGGTTGATTTCCCTTAGGATTGGAGATGGCAATGGCAACCCACTCCAGTACTCTTGCCTGGAAAATCCCATTGACCGAGGAGCCTGGTAGGCTACAGTCCATGCGGTCGCAAAGAGTCGGACATGACTAAGCGACTTCACTTTCACTTTTCCCTTAGGATTGACTAGTTGGATCTCCTTGCAGTCCAAGGGACTCTCAAGAGTCTTCTCCTCTAATCAGAGTGGCTGCCCACACCCAGATGACACACAGGTCTCATAAGTCCCTGGTGGCAGAGGCAAATCCTCTTTCAGGCACACTTCTTTCTCCTCCCAGGTCAGATGTCTGGTGCTCACCTGGCCAGGAAATACATCAGCACTATGAGGAGCCGCAATGCTGATCTCAGCTTAGGGATGACCAGAAAAGCAAATCAAAAGGGAAAGGAGGAACCTGTTCTGCCTGGAAGTCTTCTGGGAGCAGCACCCCAGAGAGGATCAAGTTTAACTTAGACTGAGTCTCATGACCCCAGCACATCAGAAGAGCCTCTTAAAGGAAGTGACACAACCTCACTTTTTATTCCTTATCTGATGGCTACCACAAAGCAGCTCTTAGGCTCAAATAACCTAATGCAAATGAATTTGTTCACTTAACCACAGAATCCAGTGGTCAAGATGAAGAGCAAAGAGTAGTGGAAAGAGAGAAGAGGCAAGGATGGTGGGAGGCAGGGCAAGCATGGGAAAGACCACAAACGGTGAGGTTTAAGGAGTAGCTAAACTTTTTTCCCTAAAAAGTGAAAGAGGAGATCATGCCATCCGGTCCCATCACTTTATGGGAAATAGATGGGGAAACAGTGGAAACAGTGTCAGATTTTATTTTGGGGGGGGCTCCAAAATCACTGCAGATGGTGACTGCAGCCATGAAATTAAAAGATGCTTACTCCTTGGAAGAAAAGTTATAACCAACCTAGATAGTATATTCAAAAGCAGAGACATTACTTTGCCGACTAAGGTCCATCTAGTCAAGGCTATGGTTTTTCCAGTAGTCATGTATGGATGTGAGAGTTGGACTGTGAAGATGGCTGCGTGCCGAAGAATTGATGCTTTTGAACTGTGGTGTTGGAGAAAACTCTTGAGAGTCTCTGAGACTGTAAGGAGATCCAACCAGTCCATTCTGAAGGATATCAGCCCTGGGATTTCTTTGGAAGGGATAATGCTAAAGCTGACACTCCAGTACTTTGGCCAACTCATGTGAAGAGTTGACTCATTGGAAAAGACTCTGATGCTGGGAGGGACTGGAGGCAGGAGGAGAAGGGGATGACCGAGGATGAGATGGCTGGATGGCATCACGGACACGATGGACATGAATCTGAGTGATTTCTGGGAGTTGGTGATGGACAGGGAGGCCTGGTGTGCTGCAATTCATGGGTTCACAAAGAGTTGGACATGACTGAGCAACTGAACTGAACTGAATCCCTAAAATGGTCAGTGGGGAACACTGTACAGCCAAGTGTACTTGGGTCTAGGAGTCCTTGGTTTGGGGAACTCTCTGGATATCTGTGCCCATCAGCTCCCACCTGCTGTCATCTCAGAGTCCCTGATTATCCCTTCCCCTACCTACCAGGATCAGCACCATCTTGCTTTATTGTCCTTCCCTTCCACCTGGCCAAAGCCCCAAAGGAGGATAATTTCATATTTTGTGTGTGTGCATGCTCAGTCATGCCCAGACTTTGTGAGGCAGGCCCAAGGACTCTGGTCTGGCAGGCTCCCACGTCCATAGGATTTTCCAGGTGAGAATACTGGAGTGGGTTGCCAATTCCTCCTCCAGGGGATCTTCCAGACCCATGGAACAAACTCGCGTTTCCTGGGTCACCTGCATTGGTGGGCAGATTATTTACCACTGAGCTACCTGGGAAGCCCAGTTTCCTATCAAGGACCCTTAAAGTCCATATATTAATGCATATCTATGGTATCTAGAAAAGTGGTACAGGTCAACTTCTTTGCAGTGCAGGAATAGAGACGCAGACATAGAGAATGGATATATGGACACAGTGGGGAAAGGAAGGCAAAATGAACTGGGAGATAGACGTATATATTACCGTATGTAAAATACATAGCTAGTGGGAACCTGAAGTATAGCACAGGTGCTCTGTGATGACGCAGCTCAGTGCTCTGTGAGGACCTAGATGATGGGTTGAGGGTGGGAGGGAGGTCCAAGAGAGAGGGGATATATGTGTACATATAGCTGATTCGCTTTTTGTACAACAGAAACTAACACAACATTTTAAGGAAACACAACATTTTAAAGCAAGTATATTTTAACTAAAAAAAAAAAAAAANTTGATCTCCTTCACAATGGACTGGTTGGATCTCCTTGCAGTCCAAGGGACTCTCAAGAGTCTTCTCCAACACCACAGTTCAAAAGCATCAATTCTTCAGCGCTCAGCCTTCTTCACAGTCCAACTTTCACATCCATACACCACCATCTGCAGTGATCTTGGAGCCCATAAACATAAAGTCAGCCACTGTTTCCAATGTTTCTGCATCTATCTGACATGGAGTGATGGGATCAGATGCCTTGATCTTCATTTTCTGAATGTGACCTTTAAGCCAACTTTTTCACTCTCCTCTTTCACTTTCATCAAGAGGCTTTTTAGTTCCTCTTCACTTTCTGCCATAAGGGTGGTGTCATCTGCATATCTGTGGTTATTGATATTTCTCCCGGCAATCTTGATTCCAGCTTGTGCTTCTTCCAGCCCAGTGTTTCTCATGATGTACTCTGCATATAAGTTAAACAAGCAGGGTGACAATATACAGCCTTGATGTACTCCTTTTCCTATTCAGAACTAGTCTGTTGTTCCATGTCCATTTCTAACTGTTGCTTCCTGGCCTGCATACAGATTTCTCAAGAGGCAGGTCAGGTGGTCTGGTATTCCCACCTCTTTCAGAATTTTCCACATCAGGCACCCAGAAAAGCAGCCCATTGTATTCGAAAGGAGATAGGAAAAATATAAAAGACAAAAAAAGAGACAAAAGAGGTAGGGACGGAGCTCCGTCCCGGGAAGGGAGTCTTAAAAAGAGAGAAGTTTACTAACACCAGGAACCACTCTCACTGCTGATTCTGTGGTGAGCCTTGGAAGCACAGAGGCAACATAACAGGGAGGAAAACTAAATAAATAATTAAAACCCACAGATTATGAGCCCAATTGTAACTTTCCCAGTGGAGAAGCAGTGCAGATGCCTGCACCCGCCACTAGCAAGCGGGGACTGGGCAGGGAAGCGTGGGCTGCACTGCTTAGAGTAAAGACCAGGCCTGCATGCCCCGAGGGCAATCCGAGCGAACTAACTTGGGCCAGGAAACCAGACTGTGGGATAGCTACCACGCGAAAAGCCCTAAAACACTGCCAGGCCCACACACAGATCAAAGGACTGAACAGAACTAGCCGGCTGCAGACCATCCACCTCTGGTGACAGGCAGCCAGAGCCAGAAGGGAGCAATCGCAGCCCCAGAGAGACATTATCTACCAAATTGCAAGCAGGCTTCTTTGCTAACTAAGACTTCTTGGGGTTCTGGACAGTCAACATCCGCCTGAGAAGGTGCGCCACGCCGGTTGTACATCCAGAAAACCGAGTGGCAGGGACAGGGGAGGTGATAAGTCACAGCAACCGTGCTCGCCAAACACCTCATCACCTGAGCTGCTCAGACCTGGGAAGGGCACAAAATGCAGGCCCAACCGAGTCTGTGCCTCTGAGGACTACCCAAGTGCCTGAACCTGAGTGGCTTAGACCTGGGAGGTCCATGCAGCCCAGGGCCAGCATCAGACAGTTCCTGGCAGAGCAACCTAGAGCCTGAGCAGTGTGGGCAGGGAGGGCACATGCACCGTGAGTAGGGGCAGGCCCAGTGTGGCTGAGGTACTGTGAGCACACGCCAGTGTTATTTGTTTGCAGCGTCCTTCCCTCCCCACAGTGCGACTGAACAAGGGAGCCTAAAAAGTGTCCACCACTGCCCCCTTAGTGTCAGGGTGGAAATCAGACATTGAAGAGACCAGCAAACAGAAGAAGCTAAAACAGAGGGAACCACCTTGGAAGTGACAGGTGCAACAGATTAAAACCCTGTCATTGGTACTGACTACATAGGAAGGGGCCTATAGATCTTGAGAAATATAAGCCAGACCAAGGAACTATCCAAAAATGAACTGACCCCACAATACCAACAACAGCAGAGAAAGTCCTAGATATATTTTTACTATTATTACGATCATTCTTTTTTTTCATTTTTTTAAATTTTAAGTCCTCTATTACTCCTTTAATTTTCACTTTTATAACCTACTGTTACTTTGCAAAAAAAAAAAAAAGACCCTATTTTTTAAAAGCAAACTTCATATATATATATTTATAATTTTTGTGAC